>OU342743.1:409755016-410081457 GCA_910589775.1 Avena eriantha | reverse complement strand
TTTCCTAAACCACAACTAGAGACATTGCATGTGTGTTCTTTTCCTAAACCACCACTAGTGTCATTGCATGTGTGTTAATTTACTAAACCACATGGATCCACCAGTGTCATTGCATTTGTGTTGTTTTCCTAAACCACCACTAGAGTCATTGCATGTGTGTACTTTTCATAAACCACGAGTCATTGCATGTTTGTTCTTTTCATAAACCACATGGATCCACGAGTGTCATTGAATGTGTGTTCTTTTCCTAAGCTACCAGTAGATTCATTTCATGTATCTTCTTTCCAAAAACCACATGGATCCACCAGAGTCATTTGCATGTGTGTTCTATTCCTAAACCACCACTAGTGTCATTGCATTTGTGTTATTTTCATAAACCACCACTAGTGTCATTGCATGTGTGTTCTTTTCATAAACCACTTGGATCCACCAGAGTGATTGCATGTGTGTTCTTTTCATAAACCACTTGGATCCACCAGAGTCATTGCATGTGTGTTCTTTTCATAAACCACAACTATAGTAATTGCATGTTTGTTCTTTTCATAATCCTCCTTGGAACCACAACTAGAGTCATTGCATGTGTGTTCTTTTCATAAATGACCTCCAGTGTCATTGCATGTTTGTTCTTTCCATAAACCCCATGGATCAACCAAAGTCATTTGCATGTGTGTTCTTTTCAATGACCACCACTAGTGTCATTGCAGGTGTGTTCCTTTCCTAAACCACATGGTTCCACCAGTGTCATTGGATGTCTTTGCATGTGTGTTTTTTTCCTAAACCACCACTAGTGTCTTTGCATGTGTATTGTTTTACTAAACCACATGGATCCACCAGTGCCATTTGCAAGTGTGTTCTTTTCATAAACCACCACCAGTGTCATTGTATGTGTGTTCCTTTCCTAAACCACATCTAGAGACATTGCATGTGTGTTCTTTTCTTAAACCACCACTAGTGTCACTACATGTGTGTTCTTTTACTAAACCACCACTAGTGTCACTGCATGTGTGTTCTTTTCCTAAACCACCACTAGAGTCATTGCATGTATGCACTTTTCATAAACCACAAATGGAGTCAATGCATGTTTGCTCTTTTCATAAACCACATGGAACCACAACTAGAGTCATTCCATGTGTGTTCTTTTCATAAACCACCACTAGATTCATTGCATGTGTGTTCTTTCCAAAAACCACATGGATCCACCAGAGTCATTTGCATGTGTGTTCTTTTCCTAAACCAGTCATTGCATGTGTTTTCTTTTCCTAAACCACCACTAGTGTCATTTCATGTGCGTTGTTTTCATAAACCACTTGGATCCACCAGAGTCATTCAATGTGTGTTCTTCTCATATACCACAACTATAGTCATTGCATGTTTGTTCTTTTCATAAACCACCTGGAACCACAACTACAGTCGTTGCATGTGTGTTCTTTTCATAAATGACCTCCAGTTTCATTGCATGTGTGTTCCTTTTGTAAACCACGTGGATCCACCAGTGTCATTGCATGTCTTTGCATGTGTGTTCTTTTCCAAAACCACCACTAGTGTCATTGCATGTGTGTTATTTTACTAAACCACATGGATCCCCCTGAGTGATTTGCATGTGTGTTCTTTTCATTAACCACCACCAGTGTCGTTGCATGTGTGTTCCTTTCCTAAACCACATGGATCCACCAGTGTCATTGCCTGTCTTTGCATGTGTGTTCTTTTCCTAAACCACCACTAGTGTCATTGCATGTGTGTTATTTTCATAAACCACCACTAGTGTCATTGCATGTGTGTTCTTTTCATAAACCACTTGGATCCACCAGAGTGATTGCATGTGTGTTCTTTTCATAAACCACCACTAGAGACATTCCATGTGTGTTCTGTTCCTAAACCACCACTAGTGTCATTGCATGTGTGTTATTTTACTAAACCACATGGATCCACCAGTGTCAATGCATGTGTGTGCTTTTCCTGAACCACGTGGAACCACAACTAGAGTCATTCCATGTGTGTTCTTTTCATAAACCACCACTAGATTCATTGCATGTGTGTTCTTTCCATAAACCAAGTGGATCCACCAGAGTCATTTGCATGTGTATTCTTTTCCTAAACCACCACCAGAGTCATTTGCATGTGTGTTCTTTTCATAAACCACCACTAGTGTCATTGCATGTGTGTTCCTTTCATAAATCACTAGAAGTGTCATTGCATGTGTGATCTTTCCAAAAACCACATGGATGCACCAGAGTCATTTCCATGTGTGTTCTTTTTATTAACCACCACCAGTGTCATTGCATTTGGGTTCCTTTCCTAAACCACATGGATCCACCAGTGCCATTGCATGTCTTTGCATGTGTTTTGTTTTCCTAAACCACCACTAGTGACATTGCATGTGTGTTATTTTACTAAGCCACATGGATCCAGCAGTGTCAATGCATGTGCGTTCTTTTCATAAACCACCACTAGAGTCATTGAATGTTTGCTCTTTTCCTAAACCACCACTAGAGACATTGCATGTGTGTTCTTTTCCTAAACCACCACTAGTGTCATTGCATGTGTGTTATTTTACTAAACCACATGGATCCACCAGTGTCAATGCATGTGTGTTCTTTTCCTGAACCACGTGGAACCACAACTAGGGTCATTGCATGTGTGTTCTTTTCATAAACCACCACTAGATTCATTGCATGTGTGTTCTTTCCATAAACCAAGTGGATCCACTAGAGTCATTTGCATGTGTGTTCTTTTCCTAAACCACCACTAGTGTCATTGCATGTGTGTTCTTTTCCTAAACAACCACTAGTGTCATTGCATGTGTGTCTTTTTCATAAACCACTTGGATACACCAGAGTCATTGCACGAGTGTTCTTTTCCTAAACCACCACTAGAGTCATTGCATGTGTGTACTTTTCATAAACCATAACTAGAGTCATTGCATGTTTGTTCTTTTCATAAACCACAACTAGTGTCATTGCATGTTTGTTCTTTTCCTAAACCACAAGGAACCACAACTAGAGTCATTTCATGTGTGTTCTTTTCATAAACCACTACTAGATTCATTCATTGTGTGTTCTTTACATAAACCACATGGATCCACCAGAGTCATTTGCATGTGTGTTATTTTCTGAAACCAGTCATTGCATGTGTGTTCTTTTCCTAAACCACCACTAGTGTCATTGCATGGGTTCTATTTTCATAAACCACTTGGATCCACCAGAGTCATTGCATGTGTGTTCTTTTCATAAACCACATGGAACCACAACTAGAGTCATTGCATGTGTGTTCTTTTCATAAACCACATGGAACCATAACTAGAGTCATTGCATGTGTGTTCCTTTCATAAATCACTAGAAGTGTCATTGCATGTGTGCTCTTTCCAAAAACCACATGGATCCACCAGAGTCATTTCCATGTGTGTTCTTTTCATTAACAACCACCAGTGTCATTGCATTTGGGTTCCTTTCCTAAACCACATGGATCTACCTGTGGCATTGCATGTCTTTGCATGTGTGTTCTTTTCCTAAACCACCACTAGTGACATTGCATGTGTGTTATTTTACTAAGCCACATGGATCCACCAGTGTCAATGCATGTGCGTTCTTTTCATAAACCACCACTAGAGTCATTGCATGTTTGTTCTTTTCCTAAACCACAACTAGAGACATTGCATGTGTGTTCTTTTCCTAAACCACCACTAGTGTCATTGCATGTGTGTTAATTTACTAAACCACATGGATCCACCAGTGTCATTGCATTTGTGTTGTTTTCCTAAACCACCACTAGAGTCATTGCATGTGTGTACTTTTCATAAACCACGAGTCATTGCATGTTTGTTCTTTTCATAAACCACATGGATCCACGAGTGTCATTGCATGTGTGTTCTTTTCCTAAGCCACCAGTAGATTCATTTCATGTATCTTCTTTCCAAAAACCACATGGATCCACCAGAGTCATTTGCATGTGTGTTCTATTCCTAAACCACCACTAGTGTCATTGCATTTGTGTTATTTTCATAAACCACCACTAGTGTCATTGCATGTGTGTTCTTTTCATAAACCACTTGGATCCACCAGAGTGATTGCATGTGTGTTCTTTTCATAAACCACTTGGATCCACCAGAGTCATTGCATGTGTGTTCTTTTCATAAACCACAACTATAGTAATTGCATGTTTGTTCTTTCATAATCCTCCTTGGAACCACAACTAGAGTCATTGCATGTGTGTTCTTTTCATAAATGACCTCCAGTTTCATTGCATGTGTGTTCCTTTTGTAAACCACGTGGATCCACCAGTGTCATTGCATGTCTTTGCATGTGTGTTCTTTTCCAAAACCACCACTAGTGTCATTGCATGTGTGTTATTTTACTAAACCACATGGATCCCCCTGAGTGATTTGCATGTGTGTTCTTTTCATTAACCACCACTAGTGTCGTTGCATGTGTGTTCCTTTCCTAAACCACATGGATCCACCAGTGTCATTGCCTGTCTTTGCATGTGTGTTCTTTTCCTAAACCACCACTAGTGTCATTGCATGTGTGTTATTTTCATAAACCACCACTAGTGTCATTGCATGTGTGTTCTTTTCATAAACCACTTGGATCCACCAGAGTGATTGCATGTGTGTTCTTTTCATAAACCACCACTAGAGACATTGCATGTGTGTTCTGTTCCTAAACCACCACTAGTGTCATTGCATGTGTGTTATTTTACTAAACCACATGGATCCACCAGTGTCAATGCATGTGTGTGCTTTTCCTGAACCACGTGGAACCACAACTAGAGTCATTCCATGTGTGTTCTTTTCATAAACCACCACTAGATTCATTGCATGTGTGTTCTTTCCATAAACCAAGTGGATCCACCAGAGTCATTTGCATGTGTATTCTTTTCGTAAACCACCACCAGAGTCATTTGCATGTGTGTTCTTTTCATAAACCACCACTAGTGTCATTGCATGTGTGTTCCTTTCATAAATCACTAGAAGTGTCATTGCATGTGTGATCTTTCCAAAAACCACATGGATGCACCAGAGTCATTTCCATGTGTGTTCTTTTTATTAACCACCACCAGTGTCATTGCATTTGGGTTCCTTTCCTAAACCACATGGATCCACCAGTGCCATTGCATGTCTTTGCATGTGTGTTGTTTTCCTAAACCACCACTAGTGACATTGCATGTGTGTTATTTTACTAAGCCACATGGATCCAGCAGTGTCAATGCATGTGCGTTCTTTTCATAAACCACCACTAGAGTCATTGAATGTTTGCTCTTTTCCTAAACCACCACTAGAGACATTGCATGTGTGTTCTTTTCCTAAACCACCACTAGTGTCATTGCATGTGTGTTATTTTACTAAACCACATGGATCCACCAGTGTCAATGCATGTGTGTTCTTTTCCTGAACCACGTGGAACCACAACTAGGGTCATTGCATGTGTGTTCTTTTCATAAACCACCACTAGATTCATTGCATGTGTGTTCTTTCCATAAACCAAGTGGATCCACTAGAGTCATTTGCATGTGTGTTCTTTTCCTAAACCACCACTAGTGTCATTGCATGTGTGTTCTTTTCCTAAACAACCACTAGTGTCATTGCATGTGTGTCTTTTTCATAAACCACTTGGATACACCAGAGTCATTGCACGAGTGTTCTTTTTCTAAACCACCACTAGAGTCATTGCATGTGTGTACTTTTCATAAACCATAACTAGAGTCATTGCATGTTTGTTCTTTTCATAAACCACAACTAGTGTCATTGCATGTTTGTTCTTTTCCTAAACCACAAGGAACCACAACTAGAGTCATTTCATGTGTGTTCTTTTCATAAACCACTACTAGATTCATTCATTGTGTGTTCTTTACATAAACCACATGGATCCACCAGAGTCATTTGCATGTGTGTTATTTTCTGAAACCAGTCATTGCATGTGTGTTCTTTTCCTAAACCACCACTAGTGTCATTGCATGGGTTCTATTTTCATAAACCACTTGGATCCACCAGAGTCATTGCATGTGTGTTCTTTTCATAAACCACATGGAACCACAACTAGAGTCATTGCATGTGTGTTCTTTTCATAAACCACATGGAACCATAACTAGAGTCATTGCATGTGTGTTCCTTTCATAAATCACTAGAAGTGTCATTGCATGTGTGCTCTTTCCAAAAACCACATGGATCCACCAGAGTCATTTCCATGTGTGTTCTTTTCATTAACAACCACCAGTGTCATTGCATTTGGGTTCCTTTCCTAAACCACATGGATCTACCTGTGGCATTGCATGTCTTTGCATGTGTGTTCTTTTCCTAAACCACCACTAGTGACATTGCATGTGTGTTATTTTACTAAGCCACATGGATCCACCAGTGTCAATGCATGTGCGTTCTTTTCATAAACCACCACTAGAGTCATTGAATGTTTGCTCTTTTCCTAAACCACCACTAGAGACATTGCATGTGTGTTCTTTTCCTAAACCACCACTAGTGTCATTGCATGTGTGTTAATTTACTAAACCACATGGATCCACCAGTGTCATTGCATTTGTGTTGTTTTCCTAAACCACCACTAGAGTCATTGCATGTGTGTTCCTTTCATAAATCACTAGAAGTGTCATTGCATGTGTGCTCTTTCCAAAAACCACATGGATCCACCAGAGTCATTTCCATGTGTGTTCTTTTCATTAACAACCACCAGTGTCATTGCATTTGGGTTCCTTTCCTAAACCACATGGATCTACCTGTGGCATTGCATGTCTTTGCATGTGTGTTCTTTTCCTAAACCACCACTAGTGACATTGCATGTGTGTTATTTTACTAAGCCACATGGATCCACCAGTGTCAATGCATGTGCGTTCTTTTCATAAACCACCACTAGAGTCATTGAATGTTTGTTCTTTTCCTAAACCACAACTAGAGACATTGCATGTGTGTTCTTTTCCTAAACCACCACTAGTGTCATTGCATGTGTGTTAATTTACTAAACCACATGGATCCACCAGTGTCATTGCATTTGTGTTGTTTTCCTAAACCACCACTAGAGTCATTGCATGTGTGTACTTTTCATAAACCACGAGTCATTGCATGTTTGTTCTTTTCATAAACCACATGGATCCACGAGTGTCATTGCATGTGTGTTCTTTTCCTAAGCCACCAGTAGATTCATTTCATGTATCTTCTTTCCAAAAACCACATGGATCCACCAGAGTCATTTGCATGTGTGTTCTATTCCTAAACCACCACTAGTGTCATTGCATTTGTGTTATTTTCATAAACCACCACTAGTGTCATTGCATGTGTGTTCTTTTCATAAACCACTTGGATCCACCAGAGTGATTGCATGTGTGTTCTTTTCATAAACCACTTGGATCCACCAGAGTCATTGCATGTGTGTTCTTTTCATAAACCACAACTATAGTAATTGCATGTTTGTTCTTTTCATAATCCTCCTTGGAACCACAACTAGAGTCATTGCATGTGTGTTCTTTTCATAAACCACCACCAGTGTCATTGCATGTTTGTTCTTTCCATAAACCCCATGGATCAACCAGAGTCATTTGCATGTGTGTTCTTTTCAATGACCACCACTAGTGTCATTGCAGGTGTGTTCCTTTCCTAAACCACATGGATCCACCAGTGTCATTGGATGTCTTTGCATGTGTGTTTTTTTCCTAACCCACCACTAGTGTCTTTGCATATGTGTTGTTTTACTAAACCACATGGATCCACCAGTGCCATTTGCAAGTGTGTTCTTTTCATAAACCACCACCAGTGTCATTGTATGTGTGTTCCTTTCCTAAACCACATCTAGAGACATTGCATGTGTGTTCTTTTCTTAAACCACCACTAGTGTCACTACATGTGTGTTCTTTTACTAAACCACCACTAGTGTCACTGCATGTGTGTTCGTTTCCTAAACCACCACTAGAGTCATTGCATGTATGCACTTTTCATAAACCACAAATGGAGTCAATGCATGTTTGCTCTTTTCATAAACCACATGGAACCACAACTAGAGTCATTCCATGTGTGTTCTTTTCATAAACCACCACTAGATTCATTGCATGTGTGTTCTTTCCAAAAACCACATGGATCCACCAGAGTCATTTGCATGTGTGTTCTTTTCCTAAACCAGTCATTGCATGTGTTTTCTTTTCCTAAACCACCACTAGTGTCATTTCATGTGCGTTGTTTTCATAAACCACTTGGATCCACCAGAGTCATTCAATGTGTGTTCTTCTCATATACCACAACTATAGTCATTGCATGTTTGTTCTTTTCATAAACCACCTGGAACCACAACTACAGTCGTTGCATGTGTGTTCTTTTCATAAATGACCTCCAGTTTCATTGCATGTGTGTTCCTTTTGTAAACCGCGTGGATCCACCAGTGTCATTGCATGTCTTTGCATGTGTGTTCTTTTCCAAAACCACCACTAGTGTCATTGCATGTGTGTTATTTTACTAAACCACATGGATCCCCCTGAGTGATTTGCATGTGTGTTCTTTTCATTAACCACCACCAGTGTCGTTGCATGTGTGTTCCTTTCCTAAACCACATGGATCCACCAGTGGCATTGCCTGTCTTTGCATGTGTGTTCTTTTCCTAAACCACCACTAGTGTCATTGCATGTGTGTTATTTTCATAAACCACCACTAGTGTCATTGCATGTGTGTTCTCTTCATAAACCACTTGGATCCACCAGAGTGATTGCATGTGTGTTCTTTTCATAAACCACCACTAGAGACATTGCATGTCTGTTCTGTTCCTAAACCACCACTAGTGTCATTGCATGTGTGTTATTTTACTAAACCACATGGATGCACCAGTGTCAATGCATGTGTGTGCTTTTCCAGAACCACGTGGAACCACAACTAGAGTCATTCCATGTGTGTTCTTTTCATAAACCACCACTAGATTCATTGAATGTGTGTTCTTTCCATAAACCAAGTGGATCCACCAGAGTCATTTGCATGTGTATTCTTTTCCTAAACCACCACCAGAGTCATTTGCATGTGTGTTCTTTTCATAAACCACCACTAGTGTCATTGCATGTGTGTTCCTTTCATAAATCACTAGAAGTGTCATTGCATGTGTGCTCTTTCCAAAAACCACATGGATGCACCAGAGTCATTTCCATGTGTGTTCTTTTCATTAACCACCACCAGTGTCATTGCATTTGGGTTCCTTTCCTAAACCACATGGATCCACCAGTGCCATTGCATGTCTTTGCATGTGTGTTCTTTTCCTAAACCACCACTAGTGACATTGCATGTGTGTTATTTTACTAAGCCACATGGATCCAGCAGTGTCAATGCATGTGCGTTCTTTTCATAAACCACCACTAGAGTCATTGAATGTTTGCTCTTTTCCTAAACCACCACTAGAGACATTGCATGTGTGTTCTTTTCCTAAACCACCACTAGTGTCATTGCATGTGTGTTATTTTACTAAACCACATGGATCCACCAGTGTCAATGCATGTGTGTTCTTTTCCTGAACCACGTGGAACCACAACTAGGGTCATTGCATGTGTGTTCTTTTCATAAACCACCACTAGATTCATTGCATGTGTGTTCTTTCCATAAACCAAGTGGATCCACTAGAGTCATTTGCATGTGTGTTCTTTTCCTAAACCACCACTAGTGTCATTGCATGTGTGTTCTTTTCCTAAACAACCACTAGTGTCATTGCATGTGTGTCTTTTTCATAAACCACTTGGATACACCAGAGTCATTGCACGAGTGTTCTTTTCCTAAACCACCACTAGAGTCATTGCATGTGTGTACTTTTCATAAACCATAACTAGAGTAATTGCATGTTTGTTCTTTTCATAAACCACAACTAGTGTCATTGCATGTTTGTTCTTTTCCTAAACCACAAGGAACCACAACTAGAGTCATTGCATGTGTGTTCTTTTCATAAACCACTACTAGATTCATTCATTGTGTGTTCTTTACATAAACCACATGGATCCACCAGAGTCATTTGCACGTGTGTTCTTTTCTGAAACCAGTCATTGCATGTGTGTTCTTTTCCTAAACCACCACTAGTGTCATTGCATGGGTTCTATTTTCATAAACCACTTGGATCCACCAGAGTCATTGCATGTGTGTTCTTTTCATAAACCACATGGAACCACAACTAGAGTCATTGCATGTGTGTTCTTTTCATAAACCACATGGAACCATAACTAGAGTCATTGCATGTGTGTTCCTTTCATAAATCACTAGAAGTGTCATTGCATGTGTGCTCTTTCCAAAAACCACATGGATCCACCAGAGTCATTTCCATGTGTGTTCTTTTCATTAACAACCACCAGTGTCATTGCATTTGGGTTCCTTTCCTAAACCACATGGATCTACCTGTGGCATTGCATGTCTTTGCATGTGTGTTCTTTTCCTAAACCACCACTAGTGACATTGCATGTGTGTTATTTTACTAAGCCACATGGATCCAGCAGTGTCAATGCATGTGCGTTCTTTTCATAAACCACCACTAGAGTCATTGCATGTTTGTTCTTTTCCTAAACCACAACTAGAGACATTGCATGTGTGTTCTTTTCCTAAACCACCACTAGTGTCATTGCATGTGTGTTAATTTACTAAACCACATGGATCCACCAGTGTCATTGCATTTGTGTTGTTTTCCTAAACCACCACTAGAGTCATTGCATGTGTGTACTTTTCATAAACCACGAGTCATTGCATGTTTGTTCTTTTCATAAACCACATGGATCCACGAGTGTCATTGCATGTGTGTTCTTTTCCTAAGCCACCAGTAGATTCATTTCATGTATCTTCTTTCCAAAAACCACATGGATCCACCAGAGTCATTTGCATGTGTGTTCTATTCCTAAACCACCACTAGTGTCATTGCATGTGTGTTATTTTCATAAACCACCACTAGTGTCATTGCATGTGTGCTCTTTTCATAAACCACTTGGATCCACCAGAGTGATTGCATGTGTGTTCTTTTCATAAACCACTTGGATCCACCAGAGTCATTGCATGTGTGTTCTTTTCATAAACCACAACTATAGTAATTGCATGTTTGTTCTTTTCATAATCCTCCTTGGAACCACAACTAGAGTCATTGCATGTGTGTTCTTTTCATAAACCACCACCAGTGTCATTGCATGTTTGTTCTTTCCATAAACCCCATGGATCAACCAGAGTCATTTGCATGTGTGTTCTTTTCAATGACCACCACTAGTGTCATTGCAGGTGTGTTCCTTTCCTAAACCACATGGATCCACCAGTGTCATTGGATGTCTTTGCATGTGTGTTTTTTTCCTAAACCACCACTAGTGTCTTTGCATGTGTGTTGTTTTACTAAACCACATGGATCCACCAGTGCCATTTGCAAGTGTGTTCTTTTCATAAACCACCACCAGTGTCATTGTATGTGTGTTCCTTTCCTAAACCACAACTAGAGCATTGCATTTGTTCTCTCCATAAACCACTTGGATCCACCCGAGTCATTTGCATGTGTGTTTTTTCATTAACCACCACTAGTGTTATTTCATGTGTGTTCATTTCCAAAACCACATGGATCCACCAGTGTCATTGCATGTCTTTACATGTGTGTTCTTTTCCTAAACCACCACTAGTGTCATTGCAGGTGTGTTATTTTACTAAACAACATGGATCCACCAGTGTCAATGCATGTGTGTCCTTTTCATAAACCACCACTAGATTCATTGCATGTTTGTTCTTTTCCTAAACCACAACTAGAGACATTGCATGTGTGTTATTTTCCTAAACCATCACTAGTGTCATTGCATGTGTGTTATTTTACTAAACCACATGGATCCACCAGTGTCATTTTCATGTGTGTTCTTTTCATAAACCACAACTATAGTCATTGCATGCGTGTTATTCTCATAAACCACAAACATAGTCAGTGCATGTCTGGTCTATTCATAAACCACATGGAACCAGAACTAGAGTCATTGCATGTGTGTTCTTTTCATAAACCACCACTAGGTTCATTGCATGTGTGTTCTTTCGATAAACCACATGGATTCACCAGAGTCATTTGCATGTGTGTTCTTTTAAATGAAAGTTGTTGGCCACAAACAATCGGGACACAGAACTAACCAGCAACCACTTCGGGCTTCTAGAAGACCCGATCCCCGATTGTTAGGCGTCGTTGCATCGGGGTGCGTGGACGATAAGGATGTCCTTCGTAAGGGCGGTCCGCGAGAAGTCTGTTCTGTGAACGTATTGGGAGTGGCATCCACGACTAGGACTACGTCCTTGCCCTTATCCCCTTAACCTCGGGGCCGAAGCTCAGAGCATGTTCATCGCCATGGAGAGGGAGAGGGAGAGGCCCAAAATCAGCTTGTATGAGGCTCAGATGTTCGCCCACTATGACATACTCATGCTGCCGTTCGTGATGCTTCCAACTGGCTTCGAGCTCAGCCACGCCGGGGTGCCTGTCGTGCCGCTCTTGCTCGACAACGCGTTGGCGAGGCAGATCGAGGAGCGCCGCTGACATAGGTATACTCGGATAACTGTGATTCGCTACCCTATATTGGGTAAAAGGCTTACGACCCATGAAGGTTTCAGATGACAGCCCAAGGAAGCAATCGACAATGGCTTTGATTGTATTAGGAAAGAGAATATGGACCGACATTATGTTAGTATTGTAATTATGCATGTATGAAACCTATCCGCATACAGCTTTGAGACCCGGCCTATTATATATAGGATGAGAGAAGCCCAAGCGAGGGTACAGAAATCTAGAGGACAACTTGTAATAGTGTGATTACTCAATATTCAGGCGACTCTGACTCCATTGTTTTCCTGACATCCGAGGAAATCCCAAGCGTTCTATTTTCCACGAAACCGCAAGTCCATCACCATGGGCATTGCCGAGGTTACCCCTCATCAATTGGCGCCGTCTGTGGGAACCTGAATGCTGGAACCACAGATTTGGCGAACGCTCTCCACCGAGCATCAACTCGACGAAAGTAGTCCCACGCCTGCCCACCCCTGTATTAGTACCCGTCGATTTCAATGGCGGATCTGATCTGATCATCGGAGGTTTCCTCTTCCAAGTAGACGACTCGCAAGAATCACACCCTTCGGCCCTAATCACATCAGAACCGTCGGTGCAAAAACCTATGCCTACGGCGGTACTAGCATCTTCCGTTGGATCCTCCACGGATGTCACAACACAGATCGAAGCAGGCAAAGAAGGTCATCAGCCAACCCCACTACGTGAAGCAAACCCGACAAACTCAGAACCCGAAGAAAGTAGCGAAAACGTCGACTTCGAAGAAAGGATGGCAAAGATCTATCCAGAATTACAATCCCGGAATACTATCAACACATCCTTTGAAGCAGAAGATGATGCCATCATGCCACGCATAACATGCCACCAAGTGTGCATGATCAACGGGGATACCTCAACACCACGCAACGAAAACAGTAACCTTATCCTCAACCCCGATGATATTTTATCAGATGACAATACAGGAAACCACGACAACGAAGGAAACCATGGAAACATAGGAGAAGTAGTAGATAATCGCATAGTCCAAGGAAGAGGTGGAGAACCTCGCGGAGGAGAGAGACAAGGACTTCGGCTACCAGCATCAGCATGGCAAAATGAAAGGGAGGCAATTTGGGGAGCAGTTCTGATGACAGCGG
This sequence comes from Avena eriantha, assembly GCA_910589775.1. NCBI lineage: Eukaryota > Viridiplantae > Streptophyta > Magnoliopsida > Poales > Poaceae > Avena > Avena eriantha. Next base: position 410,067,818 of record OU342743.1, on the reverse strand, counting down.
ATGCTTCACATGAGGATCTATTAGCATACCAGTACCTACTCCACCACAAGAAGAGAGACCTACTTAGGATGCAGAGGCAACTTGACGAAAGAAAGAGATTAGCCGACGAATCTAGCTGACGATGGGCACAGTTAAGCTCTACTAGAGGATCAAGAAGCGTGACAGGAGGAGCACCACCAAGAAGGGCAACATCTCGACTGCAGCATATTCCTGAAGCAGAAAGAAGTGGACTCATCCGAGATCTCGATCAATCATTCATGTCAATTGACCAAGCAGGAAACATCAAGGAAAAACAGCTCAGGCAGCCATTGTGGTTGCGCAAACATATCTGATCACCACTCAGCCTGCACCCGACGATCCGCATGCGACCCTCCACCGCTCCGCCCTGATGAACCTTTGCATGGTGGGAGCCTCTCTTGCGGAAGCAGAGTAAGGAATCACGCGAGAACCCGACAGATCCCCATGTCGTCACAGTAGTCCTCAGCAAGTGGGACACACCCGACGATCCCGATCACCACACCAGGCACATCTCATAGGACCCGAGCCGTGAAGCAACACAAGAAACAACAACATGCAACACAGGAGCAACGAATCAAGAGATGAAAACCGCAGCCGAAGATACCATGATGGATACGACAAAGACGATCACGAGCTATGGAGGGCCAGCTGTTTCACACAGCGGATTCACAAGACTTCAGTACCCAAGGACTTCAAACTTCCACACGACCACCACAAGTACGATGGGCTCCAGGAACCCAAAGCTTGGTTAGAAAATTATTGGGCCACTATCAAATTACAGGGCGTCTCCACAACTACCGTAATGCAAATCCTAGAACTACATCTCACCTGTGCCGCAAGATCATGGCTCAGGCAGTTACCCAAAGATTCCATTTGTAGCTGGAATGACCTGGAAGATAAATTGATCTGGCACTTCCAATCCATGTTCAAATGACCAGTATCCTAGGAGCAGTTCCGAGCGTGCAAACAAAAATCTGGGGAATCAATAAGACCATTCATCCAGCGATGGAATATCATCAAATACTCAGTTGAGTCCATATCCGACGAAAGGGCCATCGACGCCTTGAACGATGGCCTCCGTCGCCGAGAATTCATAGAAGAACTGGGATGTGTTAAACCCAAAGCAATATCACAGTTATGTAAATAGAAAATCGCTGGGCTGATGGGGAGGACGCGCTGCATAGTAAGCGCGCGCAATCACCTGAAGAAGACGGGGATAAGCGTGGCAATGATAGAAGAAGAAGGAACAACGATGGAAACACAGGACCAAGTTATATCGCAGCAGGTTTTTCGGGTGAAGGTAACAACAGAAGCAGCGACCACAACGACGGATACCGCTAGAACAGGGATGACTCGGAGGAAGCCAGTCCGCACAGCGGTATCAGCCAAGAGCACGAGACCCACCTATGTCCGTGATGCAAATGCTGGAAGGACCCTGTAATATGCATTTTTACGTCGACTCAGCAGGCAGACGATAATCCAACCACCTCATGAAAGACTGCCGAACATTCCTGAAGATGCAGGAGTTATGTAATGCAAAGGCAACCAAAGCGGAAAATCGAGGATACACAACCACGCCTGGTACACTAGCCATCGGCGCACCACCACCGCCACCAGCGGCACCGCCACAAAACACAAATGATCAAAACAACGAGTACCCTAGGTCAAAAGGAGCAATGTCCATGATTCAGAAAGGGCGTCCATCCAATAGAATTCAGAAGCTCATCACAAGACAAATCAATATGGCGAAAACAACAACATCAACCACACCCGAATATCTCCACTGGTCATAGCAAGAAATAACATTCAGTAGAGCTGATTACCCGCTTCGGGTCCCACGACCAGGTCACTCAGCCTTGATAGTCAAAGCACAAATTGGTGGGTTTGATATGAGCAAGGTCTTCATGGACGTAGGAAGTAGCATAAATCTGAGCTACGCAAAAACACTAAGAACAATGGGCTACCCCCGGAATATCTTGCGCCAACAGAAACATCTTTCCACGGAATAGTACCAGGTAAACCCAAAATTCCTTTAGGCAAAATATTTCTTGACATTGTCTTTGGTTCCAAAGTAAATTTTAGGCGAGAAAAACTCGAATTCAAAGTCATGGACTGACCATCACAATATCGTGCAATCCTAGGACGACAGGCCTTCGCATGGTTCATGGTAGTGCCACATTATGCATACTTAGTCATGAAAATGCCAGCACCAAAGGGAACTATCACGGTAAAAGGAAGCTTCACACGTGCCAACAATTGCGATCCGGAGTTCAACAAAATTTCTGAATCTTTCGGGATGGCAACGGAGTTTGAACAACTCAAAACCTCAGCAAACACACAACCACTAGAAGTAGCACGTGTCAATCCCGATCAGGCTTTTGACACGGCAAAGGACACAAAAGAAGTACAGATCCACCCTGTCGACCGACAAAAACAACATTTGTGGCTTCCAACCTTGATCCCGCATAGGAAAGCACGCTCATTGAGTTCCTCCGTGAGCACTAGGAGATCTTCGCATGGCTACCTTCTGACATGCCGGGGATTCCTAGGGAACTCGCTGAGCACACATTAAATTTGGATCCAAAGGATAAGCCCGTAAAGCAACTGCTTCGTCACTTCACAGAACCAAAGTGCAAAGCCATTGGAAAGGAGCTCCATCGCCTCATTTATGCCAATTTTATCAAGGAACTAACAAAATCAGAGTGGGTCACAAACCCAGTATGTGTTCCAAAGAAAAATACTTTAGAACTTCGGATGTTCATCAACTTTACTACACTAAACAAACATTGTCCAAAAGATCACTTCCCATTGCCATGAGTCGACCAAATAATTGATGCAACTACGGCATGCGAATGTCTTTCTTTCTTGGATGCTTACTCAGGATACCACCAGATTAGGATGAAGGAAGAAGATCAGGAGAAAACAACATTTATCGTGCCTTATGGTGTATTCTACTACACAACAATGCCTTTTGGCCTCAAGAACGCTGGAGCAACATATCAGCGAATGATGCAGAAGTGTCTGGGAAGCTAGATAGGCACAAATGTGCAAGTATATGTCGGTGACGTCATAGTTACAACAAGCCAAGGATCTGCGCTGATCAAGGACCTCGAAGAAACATTCAAAAATCTCGACAAATTTAGCATCAAGCTGAACCCAAAGAAATGTTCCTTTGGAGTCCCGGCGGTGCAACTCCTCGGATATTTGGTATTAGCTAGAGGAATCGAGGCTAATCCCGAGAAAATACAAGCAATCTTAACAATGAATAAGCCAACAAATCTACGTGGCGTACAACAACTGGCAGGGTGAGTAGCAGCAATCAGTCGTCTCATTGCAAGGTTAGGAGAAAAAGCGCTACCATTTTATGCCCTCATGAGGAAATTAGAAAAATTCGAATGGACATAAAAATCTCAGCGTGCCTTTGAAGATCTTTAAAGGACACTTTTGACATCTGCTGTTGTCGTGTCGCCAAAAGAAAGAGAGACTGGCTACTTTATATTGCTGCAACAAATCAGGTGGTCAGCACGGTCTTGGTTGTGGAGCAACCCGAAGAAGGGAAACCCATGCTGTGCAGATGCTGGTCTACTTCTTGAGCAAGGTCTTATCGCCATCCAAACAAAGGTACCCGTATTACCAAAAACTAGCATATGGGGTATTTATGATAGCATGAAAATTGCGCCATTATTTTTCGAAGCATCCGATCATATTGGCCAACGAAGCACCTTTGTCAAGCATCCTCAACAATCCAGAAGCAACTGGGTGTGTCTCTCTATGGGACATTGAATTATCCCCTCAAGATATCACGTATGAGAAGCGCAAAGCAATTAAGTCACAAGTTCTGCCAGATTTCATCACAGGGTGGACAAAATTGCAATGTGCGGGTCCACCAAACCTTTCTAGTGCCTGGACATGTATTTTGATGGATCAAAAAGAACGGAAGGAGCAGGAGCAGGAGTCATACCAATATCACCCCAAGGCGACACTATGCGCTATATACTTCTGATGAGCTTCACAAACGCATCCAATAATGAAGCAGAATACGAGGCCTTGTTGCGTGGCATGCGAATGGCCAAAGCTTGCGGTGCAACTCGCCTCAAAATCTTCGGAGATTCCAATCTTGTGGCATAGTAAGCAATGAACAAGTGCAACGCCGTCAGTGAAAATATGATTGCTTATCACGATCTATATGGCGTTATGGAAGCTCAATTTGATGGGTGCAAAGTATCACATATAGTGAGAGCAAGCAATGAGGAAGCCAACAACCTAGTAAACATCGGATCCTTGTGCTTGCCAATACCACCTGGAGTTTTTTGGGAAGAAATAACGGAGCGATCGATCAAAGCAAAAAGAGTCTCCGAGGTTGTAGAACCAAAAACAGGGAAAAAGAAACATCCGCAAAAAGACTCGGGGGTTTCATCAGAAACCAAGAGTACAGAAGAGGCCATCGAAGAAGAAGAACTGGAAATTGGAGAGGTCATGCTAATTGAGCCTACCTGGATGCAGCTGTATATGGCATATATGACTAAGGGAGAACTACCTGAAGATGTGATAGAAGCCCGACGAATCACCCGAAGATCGAAGGCCTTCCGAATAATCAAAGGAGAGTTGTATAAGAGAAGTATTTCGGGTGTGTTGCAGCGTTGCGTAACACCCGAAGAAGGAAAAATCATACTCAAAGATGTACATGAAGGAGTTTGTGGTCACCATGCTAGTAGCCGAGCAATTGCTGCAAAAGCATTCAGGGCAGGATTTTACTGGCTCACTGTAGCTTAGGATGCAAAAGATATTGTCAGAACATGTGAAGCATGTCAACGATTTGCGACAAAGCCTAGAGCACCCACCACTGAGTTGAATCCTATACCTTTGGCTTGGCCTTTTGCTCAGTGGGGACTCGATATGGTGGGAAAACTTCAGAAATCATCGCCAGGAGGACACGTCTTTCTGCTAGTAGCAGTAGACAAATTTAGTAAATGGATTGAAGCAATGTCTGTCACCACCCAAGACGGAACTTCGGCTATGAATTTTATTAAGTCCATAGTATTTCGGTTTGGCATACCAAACAACATCATCACAGACAATGGGACCAACTTCACTTCCAATGAGTTCAAGAATTACTGCCAGGAGATGGGTATCAAAGTAAGCTATGCCTCGGTAGCTCACCCGCAAACAAATGGACAGGTGGAAAAAGCCAATGGAGTAGTTACTGCCAGACTCAAGAAAAGACTACTAGCACCGCTTGACAGAGCAAAAGGAGCATGGGTTGATGAGTTGCCATCTGTGTTATGGAGTTTACGTACAACTCCAAATAATTCAACACAAGAGACACCTTTATTTTTGGTCCACGGTGCAGAACTCGTGCTTCCTGTTGAGGTGTCACACCAATCCCCAAGAGTAGCTACATATGATGAAGAGGAATCAAGAGAAGCACTTGAAGATGATGTGTATGCACTTGATGAAGCTCGATATGAAGCCCTACAAAGAGCGACTATGTACCAGCAAATTTGCGCAATTACCACAACAAAAGATTGCAGCCTAGGTCCTTCACAATAGGGGACCTATTTCTTCGCCTCAAGCAATATGGCCACAAGAAGTCGGAATCGCCATGGGAAAGACCATACATCGTCACAGAAGTTATTCCCGAAGGAGGATATGGACTACAAGACAAAAAGACAAGAGTAAATTACTCAAATCCATGGAACGTAGCACAACTACGACGCTTTTATGCATATGATTACTTCCAATATGATAAGAGTTACAGTTCGGCTTCTTAAGCCAGAGTATCCGGGTCAACGGCTAGATGCCATCCTCCCAAAGAAAAATGTATCATCGAATTTTTTGCCTTATGTATAAAGAGATAAGTTTTCCATGCCTTAAGCTCTTTATTATTGTTCAGAAGATCTATGTTTTCCATCAATCTAACAACAACTATGAGCCTATGTCCATATACAGGCATCCGAACAAAGCCTCGGGTACTACTCCCATCGGGAGCGCTAGCACACACCTGATAAAAATACAATTGTGTATAAAACACAATATTTATGATTGAAAAGTACCTTTGAGTCTTTCATCAATGTATCCTAAAAAAGGTATCCTCAAAGAAAGATTACTCCCATCGGGAGCCAGTATAAAGCATTAAAACTATTTAGTAAATCAGCCTAGTAGGGCAACCGCGGAAAAAGCAGAAAATCTCGGATCGCGCTCAAACGCGACAAAAATCCAAATGCCGTGTTTAGAAATATGAAGGTAAGACCCCAGGATTTGTCCTGTGTGGCCTGGTAATCGCACAAGAATGCGCTCTACCAGTAAAATATCTGTATCAATGATACGATGAAAAATCCCAACGGACGCGTTGGGTACCCGATAAAATAGAAGCTAGAATTCAGTATTCGGTAAGACCTCAGCGGCCCAAACTGAATTACACCAGTAATAAATTCCAAGTTCAGGCCTAGGGAATTGAATTTGATGTAGGACAACCTTTTTTTTGCCTACAAAGCACAAAAAATGATGATAAAAATAAAGGAAAAGAAACTTTGAGACTTAGCCTGAAACTAGGTTCAAGTAGAGTCTCGAGGCTACTGACATAGGTATGATTACTCGGATAACTATGATTCGCTACCCTATATTGTGTAAAAGGCTTAAGGTCCATGAAGGTTTTAGATGATAGCCCAAGGAAGAAACCAACAAAGACTTTGATTGTATTAGGAAAGAGACTATGAACCGACATTATGTTGGTATTGTCATTACGCATGTATGAAACCTATCCGCATACAGCTTTGAGACCCAGCCTATTATATATAGGATGGGAGAAGCCCAAGCGAGGGTACATAAATATAGAGGACAACTTGTAATAGTGCGATTACTCAATATTCAGGCGACTTTGACTCCATTGTTTCCTGACATCCGACAAAATCCCCAGCGTTCTCTTTTCCACGAAACCCCAAGTCAATTACCATGGGAATTGCCAAGGTTACCCCTCATCAGCCGCCGCCAGCTGCCGGAGCGGAATAGGGCAATGGCACGGTACTCACGCATGAGCGCGTACTGGTGAAAGCTATTGAAGAAGGAGCAGATGGCGTTGATTGAGCTGTGCGGAACCCACCGGCGGGAGATCCACCCGGATCTGCGCAACCCTGAAGGAAGGCAGCGCTTCTGGGCAGTGCCTGGGCGTACGACCTCCACCGTTATTGATGTGGCGCGCCATGAAGACTACACGAGGAGGAGGAATGTCAACACCCGGATTTTTAATCCCAGATATCCGTTATGCCATACCTCGCAATCCCAGAATTACCATTTTTGCGAGACATAACGGATTGGATATCACAGTACATCATCCTTTACAAACCATACATAAGGTCTTACACAAATAAGGATCTCATGATCCAGTCTTAATACAACAAGCAGCGGAAATAAAAGATAAGCGTAGCAGTGGGGTCCATCTTCAGGGGCACAAGCAATGCTGACGAAGGCAGATAGTCCTAGTTATCATAGCCGTCCTGCTGGCCATCATCTTGATAGTCTCCTTCATAGTCTGGCCATGATAATAGCCAAGGACAAAAGCCATGAGTACTCTTTAAGTACTCGCAAACTACCACTAACAAGCACTATAATTCTAAGTTAAAGTGCTAAATCCAAGTTTAACTATAAAGTTAAGTTTGAAACCTAAGCTGAGTTCTGAAGCAAAGAAAGATAAAGTAAAGTTCTAGAATCACTTAAGTGGGAAGCTAAGGTCATAAGCACAACCCTGTTGTGGTCAACTCAAAATTCATCATTCATTTCAAAGTACTTAGAAAACATGATGAGGACATCCCTACAATTACACCTACACCAATGACTACTGAAGATGCTACAACTATTGCAAGAAAGGATCAGTCCACTGAGATTAGAATTGGACCTATTACAAGAGCTCGTGCTAAGCTACTGGAACAACAGGTGAATTTACTCCGAAACAAATCTAGTACTTTGATTGATGAGAACTTTATACTGCCTAAGTCTATGCATTTATGTATTATCAGGTTCGTTGGAGAAACAAGCATGGCGCGAGGAGGAGAAGGGCTACAAGAGAAGCCCAACATGATGATCGCCCAAGGATGCGCGAGGGAGGAGCGGGAGGAAGGCGCAAGAGAAGATCATCAAGACGGAGGCAAAAAGATCTGCCATGACCGGAGTGTCCGGCCAGTTCCACCCGGACTGTTCGGCTTGGTCGAGAGGCAAACTGGCATGGACATTCTGTCTGCCAGTTCGGATACTACCCGGACACCACCCGGAAACTTCAAAGTTTCCGGCTAGACCGGACTGTCTGGCACACTTCACCCGGAGTGTCCGGCCTGACCGTCCCGTCCGGCCAATTTCAACTGGAGTGTCCGCCCGCCGGCCGAATCTGGTCCGAGTCGGTTTGTATCAGTTTGAGTCGTATGCATTTAGTTTTAGTTTCTGGCCGCCCCAGCCGCCCTTATAAGCCATGGGACGACCCCTAGTTAGGGTTTAGACCACGTTAAAATATTTTGGAGTTGTTTCTTTCATAGAACCTCTGGAATTACCCTGTGTTCGAATCTACCAACTATAATTGAGTGTGATCTGTTGTTCCATTGGGAATTAGTAGATTGCATACTACCATTTGTGGTCACTGCTGCGTGCGCAAGAGCGTGGTGTTGTGAATATCCTACAAGGTTCGAGAGCTATTGCATTGGCATCAGGGATCGAGCGGGAGAGTTCATAGCTACAGGCTAGTTATCTATCATCCACCATCATCACCGCCATCCGCTTACTGAGAAGATCGGGCCACCCCTTATCATCTTGGTATCAGATTTCCAGTGTTGCCTCGGTAAGCATCCACAAATCCATCCATAGATTAGAGAGTGTTTTTCGTCCTATACAGAAAAAGCCTTACAAAAAGATTTGCCATAGACTAGATTGCATCGTTTTCCAGTTTTAGTTGCTGATTGTATCTTCTCGTAGATCCGATCTGCAGGTTTTCCTCGTAGGAGTCTAGTTTCCGTTTGTGTCTAGGTTTAGGGTTTGATCTTGTTTTCCGCTGTTCCCTCCGTTACCGTTTCCGCAAGTTTTTATCGTTTTTTCCGAGTCCACATAGCGTACTTTTGTTTGCATACCATAGACATAGCCTATCTACAGCATCTATGCCTAGGAACGTACCCACGAGACTAGTTGCTTTGCTCCGACAGGCTGCTCATTAGGTTTTTGAAGTGCATTAATTTTCAACAGGCAAAACCGGACTATCCGGCCGAATCACACCGGACTATCTGGCTCAACCGCAGTCTCCGACGCATATCAACTGGACTATCCGGCCCAGTTCTGTTATACGTTGATGTACTCGTTTGCATTGAGTAATATAGTTGAAAAATCAAAAAAAAGAGAATCAGTATATGAAAAAAGAGCTACAAGTCAGACAAAAAAAAAGAGATATAGAAGTGTGCAATTTGGGAGGCCTTGTTGTGTATAGCACTAGTAGATTGAGCAATCTTGTGCGTATTCTATTTGAGCTATTACTAGCGTCTCTCTTGTGCATTGCAATATTCCTTTTCATAAGTTGCTTTGCCACATTTATCTCCACTGTGTGTGTTTCTTGGGTATTTGTACGATCAGCACTAGGATTTGTTTGCGGGGTAGATAGGGTACCATACCTATAGCTCCTCCTTACATAACCTGTGTGCTCTGCGATCATTCTCTATACCTTTGATATTCACTTCATCACATCAAGTGCATCAGTCTTTGATTTCGTCTGGTAGAGCATCTCTATTCACTTTGGAATGGTAAGATCTCCTTTCTTATTAGTTATGAGTGAGTTGTGAGAGTTTCCACCATACAGATTCTAATTTTTGCACTAACCTACTAATCATGTCTACTAGTGATGATGATGTTGTGTTGCAGAAAAAGAAGGATGAGGAGCTCGTCAATTGGCGTGAATATGAGGCTTTGAAATCCCACTTGACACGTGTGTTTACTAACACGACAGATGCCATTGACAAGAATCTCCAAGATATGAATATGAGATTGGATCAGCATGTTGGGACGGTTGATACTATACAAACGCAAGTGGCTACACTGAATGTTAATGTCACCACTTTGCAGCAGTCCATTGAGGGTTTGACAGCCACCTTACATAGAAGGGAAGATCCTCAACATGATGATGCCTTTGATGATTTCGATGAGGGTAGCATTGTTGACGCTGCTCTACATGTTGGTAGGGGACATGCTATTCCCCCTGTCCATGCACCTGCTCATGGTCGTGGGTTTGCCCATCTTGGGCGTGGTCAACGTGTACCCAACCAAGCTGCTGATGATGGTTTGGGCAAGCCAAAATTCTTAATTCCTAAGTTTGATGGTTCCATTGACCCTGAAGACTACCTCACATGGGAGTTGAAGATTGAGAAACTCTAGCGCTTATTTGACTATCCAGAAGATAAGAAGGTCAAGCTTGCAGCATCTGAATTTGATGGTTATGCTTTACGTTGGTGGGATGCTCTTGTGCAACATAGGAGGGAGGACAATGAACTTCCTGTGAGGGATTGGCGCGAGATGAAGCAAATCAATAAAGCTCGTTTCGTACCAACCAACTACTTGCGATCAGTTTTTGATAAATTGGCGCAACTGAAGCAAGGCACCATGACAGTTGATGAGTACCACATGGAGATGGAGATGCTTATGCAGCATGCTAGAATTCGTGAGTCCATTGAGATGACCATGCAGCGATTCCTAAACAATTTGAAGTTACCAATCAAGAGCATTGTTCGTCATCACAAGTATGAGACCATGAATGAGTTGTTGCATCATGCTAGAGAGGCCGAATCCCAGTTGGAAGAAGAGCCGAAGTCACGTGCTCGTTTTCCGTCCTCTAGCAGATTTTCAGCCAGGTCTACACCTTCTACAGCCGCGCCACCAGCTGCTGCGCCTTTTACATCATCGGCCAAGCCCGCAAGTACACCTTCGTTTGGTTCTAATGCTCGGAAACCCGCTACTCCTCCTGCTAGCTCGGGTTCCAATATGTCTACGGCACGTACTCGTGATGTGGTGTGCCATACTTGTGGAGGTAGAGGTCACTACAAGAAAGATTGTACAAACAACAAGGTTATGTTTGTTAATGAACAAGGTGAAGTAGAAAGTGGAGATGAAGCTTCTGATGATGATATTGATGACGGCGAGGATGGTGCTGATGCCTATGCCGAGCGTGCACCCACTATTGTCGTATCTTCACGTGTACTTAGTGTGCAACCGGTTGAGGAATCATAGTGTTGCAACTTGTTCCAAACAAAAGCTCTAGTTGGACCAAACAAAGCTTGCAAGGTAATTATTGATGGAGGTAGCTGTAGAAATCTTGCAAGTAAGGAACTATGTGCCAAACTGAATTTGACATACTTACCTCATCCCAAGACATACTACATACAATGGTTGAGCAACAATGGTGAGATGAAGGTAAATCATATGGTACATGTGAATTTTGAAATAGGGCCATACAAAGATTCTATTGATTTTGATGTGGTTCCTATGACTGTTTGTCACCTACTTTTGGGTCGCCCTTGGCTCTATGATCGCCATGTGCAACACAATGGCCGAGCCAACACATATCACTTGGAATTCAAAGGAAAGAAGATTACTATGCAGCCAATGACACCACAAGAAATTGTGAATGATTCTCGCTAGAAGATAGAGGTGAACTTGAAGGAAGATACTACCACTCGGCGAGACTGTGTAACAGCTGTTCCTGATGTAATTGAGCCTAAATTGAGTGATATAACGAAAAGTGAGCGAATGCATGGATTATTGATCCTAGCCACCAAGGAGGATATGAGAGAGTTTCGTGAGGATCCTACAGCCATGCCACTTGTGCTCATGTATAAGGGCGAGGTATTGGTTTCTACCGACATGACCCCTATTTCTCTTGGTGTCTTTTCTGTTTTGCAGGACTTTGGGGATGTGTTCCAGAAGCCGTACCCGCAGGTTTACCTCCATTGCGTGGTATAGAACATCAAGTGGACCTGATTCCTGGCGCCACACTTCCCAACCGTGCACCTTACAGGACTAATCCCGAAGAAACTAAGGAAATTCAGAAGCAAGTACAAGCGTTGTTGGATAAAGGGTACATTCGTGTCTCTCTTAGCCCTTGTGCTGTTCCTGTTATTTTAGTTCCTAAGAAAGATGGTACTTGGCTCATGTGTGTTGATTGTAGAGCGATTAATAACATCACTATTCGATATCGTCATCCTATTCCATGCTTAGAAGATATGCTAGATGAATTGAGTGGTGCTGCTGTTTTCTCTAAAATTGACTTGTGTAGTGGTTATCATCAAATTAGGATGAAAGAAGGGGATGAATGGAAAACTGCTTTCAAAACTAAATTTGGTTTGTATGAGTGGTTAGTTATGCCGTTTGGTCTTACTAATGCAACTAGTACTTTCATGCATTTGATGAATCATGTTTTGAGAGAGTTTATTGGTCGTTTCGTGGTTGTTTACTTTGATGATATACTCATATACAGCCACAACGAATCTGAACATTGCACTCATATTAGACAAGTTTTGTAAGTGTTATGTGATAATAAACTGTATGCTAATCTTGAGAAGTGTACTTTTGCAAAAGATATGGTCATATTCCTAGGATTTGTTGTTTCTAAGCATGGAGTAGAGGTAGATCAATCTAAAATTGAATCAATTCAGAATTGGCCTACTCCAATGAATGTTAGTCAAGTGCGTAGTTTCCACGGTCTCGCTGGTTTCTATAGGCGCTTTGTCAAAGATTTTAGCACCATTGCTACACCATTAAATGATTTGACAAAGAAGGGTGTTCCTTTTGTATGGGGCGCGGCCCAAGACATTGCATTTGATACATTAAAATGTTTGCTTACTTCTGCACCATTACTTGCATTACCTAATTTTTCGAAGCAATTTGAAGTTGAATGTGATGCTAGTGGTATAGGCATAGGTGGCGTTTTTATGCAAGAGGGTCAGCCTATAGCTTATTTTTCTAAGAAATTGACTGGTGCTCATTTGAATTATTCTATCTACGATAAAGTTCAATCAAACTTTCATAGAAGATTAGCTAAATGGGTTGAGTTCATTGAGTCCTTTCCTTACATCATTAACTATAAGAAGGGAAAAGAGAACGTTGTTGCTGATGCTCCATCTAGGAAGAACATGCTATTAACCAATCTTGATGTTAAAATTCCTGGATTAGAAGCTATTTGTGCACTTTATGCAACTGACCTTGATTTTGCTGAACCATATCGTTTGTGTGCTCTTAGAAATGCATGGGATAAGTATCATATACATGATGGATATTTGTTTCGAGCTAACAAACTATGTATTCCAGAATCGTCGTTGCGTTTGTTCTTACTGCAGGAATCACATGCTGGTGGTTTGATGGGTCACTTTGGGCGTGAGAAGACGTTGCGCATACTTGCTGATCACTTTTATTGGCCCAAGATGAGGCATGATGTGTATAGATTTGTGAGCCGATGTATTACATGCCACAAGTCGAAATCTAAGCTGAAGCCTCACGGTTTGTATACACCTCTCTCTGCACCGACTACTCCATGGGAAGACATTAGTATGGATTTTGTGCTAGGTCTACCTAAAACTCAGAGAGGTCATGCTTATATATTTGTGGTAGTGGATAGGTTCTCTAAGATGGCTCATTTTATTGCCTGCCACAAAAGCGGCGATGCGTCGCATGTTGCTAACCTGTTTTTCAGGGACATCGTGAGATTACATCGAGTACTAAAGACGATTGTTTCTGACCGTGATGTGAAGTTCATGAGCTACTTTCGGAAGACCTTATGGGGAAAGCTAGGAACGAAGCTGCTGTTCAGTACTACATGTCATCCCCAAACAGATGGTCAAACGGAGGTGGTGAATCGAACATTGTCACAGCTGCTAAGGACCATGATTAAAAAGAATCTGTGGGAGTGGGAAGAGTGTTTGCCACATGTTGAGTTTGCTTACAACAGGGCTGTGCATTCAACTACTCAGCTTTGTCCTTTTGAGGTGGTGTATGGTTTCAAGCCATTGACGCCACTTGATATATTGCCTCTGCCATTACACGAGAGAGTTGATATGGATGCATCAAAACTTGCTGATTATGTGAAGAAAATACATGAGAAGACTCGAGAGGCTATTGAGAAGAAAGGCAAGAACATTGCTGCTGCAAGGAATCAAGCAAGGAAATAAGTGTTGTTCGAGCCTGGAGATATGGTTTGGGTGCATCTACGCAAGGATAGGTTCCCACTACTTCGAAAGTCAAAATTGAAGCCACGTGGTGCTGGTCCTTACAAGGTGTTAGCCAAGATTAATGATAATGCCTACTCGGTTGATATACCTATTGAGGAGTTTGGTGGAGTTAGCAACATCTTCAACGTTGCTGATTTGTCACCATATGCTGGAGAAGACCTTGGAGCGTCGAGGTCGACCCCTTTTGAAGGGGGGAGATGACGAGGACATCCCTACAATTACACGTACGCCAATGACTACTGAAGATGCTACAACTATTGCAAGAAAGGATCAATCCAATGAGATTAGAATTGGACCTATTACAAGAGCTCGTGCTAAGCTACTGGAACAATAGGAGAATTTACTCCTAAACGAATCTGGTACTTTGATTGATGAGAACTTTATACTGCCTAAGTCTATGCATTTATGTATGATCAGGTTCGTTGGAGAAACAAGCATGGCGCGAGGAGGAGAAGGGCTACAAGAGAGGCCCAACGTGATGATCGCCCAAGGATGCGCGACGGAGGAGTGGGAGGAAGCCGCACGAGAAGATCATCAAGACGGAGGCAAAAAGATCTGCCACGACCGGAGTGTCCGGCCAGTTCCACCCGGACTGTCCGGCCTGGTCGAGACGCAAACTGGCGTGGACATTCTGTCTGCCAGTTCGGATACTACCAGGACACCACCCGGAAACTTCAAAGTTTCCGGCCAGACCGGACTGTCCGGCACACTTCACCCGGAGTGTCCGGCCAATTTCGACCGGAGTGTCCGCCCGCCAACCGAATCTGGTCTGAGTCGGTTTGTATCAGTTTGAGTCATATGCGTTTAGTTTCGGTTTCTGGCCGCCCCAGCTGCCCTTATAAGCCTTGGGATGACCCCTAGTGAGGGTTTAGACCACGTTAAAATATTTTGGAGTTGTTTCTTTCATAGAACCTCTAGAATTACCCTGTGTTCGAATCTACCAACTATAATTGAGTGTGATCTGTTGTTCCATTGGGAATTAGTAGATTGCATACTACCGTTTGAAAAAGAGTGAATCCACAAGGATAAGAGAGGAGGTAGTTTTTCATAAATACTCACTTTGCTTTGGAAACTAAGTTTTTGTTTGAACGTCCATTCTAACTAGAGTCTCCTATGGTCAGGATGGCTCTGATACCAACTTGTCAACACCCGGATTTTTAATCCCAGATGCCCGTTATGCCACACCTCGCAATCCCAGAATTACCATTTTTGCGAGACATAACGGATTGGATATCACAGTACATCATCCATTACAAAACATACATAAGGTCTTACACAAATAAGGATCTCATGATCCAGTCTTAATACAACAAGCAGCGGAAATAAAAGATAAGCGCAGCGGTGGGGTCCATCTTCAGGGGCACATGCAATGCTGACGAAGGCAGATAGTCCGAGATTAACAAAGAAAACTAGGAACTAAAGAGATCTGGGAACTCTGTCCTAATGTAATCTTCGCGCTCCCAAGTGGCTTCCTCCTCGGTATGGTTGCTCCACTGAATCTTGACAAACTTGATACTCCTGCTCCTGGTGGTTCGGTAGGCTTATTCTAAGATACGGATGGGTACTTCTCTATAGGTCAGGTCCTTGTTGATTTCCATAGCTCTGTGATCGATGTTCTTGAAAACTTCAGTCTTCTCAGGCACTTCCAAACATTTGCGAAGTAACGAGATATGGAACACATTGTGGATGGCTGACATCTCTTCAGGTAGTTCCAGTTGATATGATACTTCTCCTCGACGGTTCAGAATATTGAAAGGTCCGATATATCTAGGGGCTAACTTTCCCTTCAGACTAAAGCGTTGAGTTCCCTTCAATGGTGAAACCTTGAGATATACAAAATCTCCGACATTGAAAGTCAGGTCTCTCCTTCTCTTGTCAGCATAACTCTTCTGTCTGGATTGGGCGGTCTTGAGGTCCTCACGGACTTTGTGAACTTTCTCTTCTGCTTCTCGGAGAATGTCGGGTCCAAAGATGTGACTCTCTCCTACTTGCGACCAATTCAAAGGGGTACGGCTCTTTCTTCCATATAGGAATTCAAATGGTGCCATCTGCAAACTAGCTTGATAACTATTGTTCTATGATAATTCTGCGAAAGGCAGGCAGTCTTCCCATTTTGATCCATATTCCAACACACAAGCTCTAAGCATATCCTCTAGGATCTGGTTGACTCTCTCAGTCTGTCCATCAGTTTGCGGGTGATAAGTGGTACTGAAGTTCAACTTGGTTCCTAATCCTTCTTGGACTTTCTACCAAAATCTTGAGGTAATCTGGGTTCCTCGATATGATACTATGGTCTTGGGGGTTCCATGCAGACTAACAATCCTAGCAATGTACAACTCTGCTAACTTTGCACTCTGGTAAGTTGTCTTGACAGGTATAAAGTGGGCTACCTTGGATAGTCTATCAACTATGACCTAGATTGAGTCATTTCCCCTACTAGAAGTAGGCAAACCGGTGATAAAGTCCATTCCGACGGAATCCCATTTCCATTCTGGAATCTGCAATGGTTGCAACAGTCCTGTAGGCCTCTGATGCTCTGCTTTGACTCTTTGACAGATGTCACATTTGGCAATGTAGCCTCCGATTTCTCTCTTCATCTTGTGCCACCAAAATTGCTCCTTCAAATCCTGATACATCTTTGTTCCTCGGGGGTGGATAGAATAAAGAGTATCATGAGCTTCCTTCATGATAACTTCCTTCAGCTCCGAATCTGCTGGCACACATATACATCCTTTGTACCACAATACTCCTTCTTCATCTTTAGTGAAACCAGGTACCTTTCCTATACCAATACAACGTTTGATTCCGTCGATACTTTCATTCCCCTTCTGGGCTTCCTTGATTTGGCTAATCAAAGTGGGTTGAAGTTCAATGCTAGCTAAGAATCCTATGCTAACTAATTCGGTCCTGAATTGCTCCAACTCTTCATATAAACTTGGTTGCTTCTCCTTGATCATGGTGTTTAGCCTACATGGCAATCTGCTAAGAGCATCCGCTACCATATTGGCTTTGCCGGGGTGATAGTGAATGTCAAGGTCATAATCCTTGATTAACTCTATCCATCTTCTTTGCCTCATATTCAGCTCCTTCTGAGTGAAGATATATTTTAAGCTCTTGTGATCTGATTAAATCTCACAGTGATTACCCATCAAATAATGACGCCATGTCTTCAATGCTAGAACCACAGCTGCTAGCTCAAGATCATGGGTCGGATAGTCCTGCTCATGCTGCTTCAGTTGTCGAGGTAGATACGCGATGACTTTGACTTCTTGCATCAATACACATCCTAGACCAATCTTGGATGTGTCACAATACACATCAAATGGCTCCTTGATATCAGGCATGACCAATATTGGGGTTGATATCAATCTCTTCTTCAGCTCCTGAAAACTGGCTTCACATTTGTCTGTCCATTCAAACTTCTTGTCCTTCTTCAAAAATTGGGTCATGGGTCGGGCGATGCTCGAGAATCCTTATATGAACTTGCGGTAATATCCCGCTAATCTGAGAAATGCATGGACTTGGGTTTGAGTGGTTGGGGCTTCCCATTCTTTGACATCTTTGATCTTGGCGGGATCAACAGAGACTCCTCTGGCAGACACGATATGTCCTAGGAATCGTACTTCCTTTAGCCAAAACTCTCACTTGCTGAACTTGGCATATAGCTGATGCTCTCTCAGGGTTTCTAGGATAACTCTCAGATGTTGCTCATGCTCTTCTTCTGACTTGGAGTAGATAAGGACGTCATCGATAAACACAACTACAAACTCATCTAGAAAATTCATAAAGATCTTATTCATGAGATTCATGAAATAAGTAGGGGCATTGGTTAATCCAAAAGACATAACCGTATACTCGTATAAACCATAACGAGTAGTAAAGGCAGTCTTCGGAATATCCGTTGCACGAATTTTAAATTGGTGATAACCAGTCCTAAGATCAATCTTTGAGAATACCCAAGCTCCGGTCAACTGATCAAATAGGTCCTCTATATTTTGCATAGGGTACTTGTTCTTGATGGTGACATCATTCAACTTTCTGTAATCTGTGCATAGATGGTTGCCTCCATCTTTCTTGTCGATGAATAACACTTGGGATCTCCATGGTGATGCGCTTGGTTGAATCAAGCCTTTCTCTAACATGGCATCCAACTACTTCTTCAGTTCCACTAACTCTGAGGGGTTCATGCTATAGGGTCTCTAGGCTATAGATCCGGTTCCGGGGATTAGTTCGATAATTAACTCAATATCCCTATCCGAGGGCATACCTGGCAATTCATCTGGGAATACGTTGGGGTATTCACAGACTACTCTGACTTGGTCTATGATGGGCAGGGCTACACTCTTGTTGCACTTGAATTGATGGGGTAAGGTTTCAGAGATATGCTCTACTGTGACTCCAGAACTACTGGTCATGGTGATGGCTTTCTTAGCACAGTCTATCAATCCTTTATGCCTTGACATCCAGTCAATACCTAGTACTACTTCCAATCCTTTGGTTCCAAGTATAATTAGGTTGGCATAAAAATCTATCCCATGTATTCTGATAGGTACAGCTTTGCAAATTTTCTAGCTTTGGTTGTTGAACCGGGGATTTGAACTATCATGACATTCTTCAGGTTGGTTGGACGAATCTTACTAGTGCCTACAAATTCTTCGGTGACAAATGAATGCAATGCTCCCAAATCAAACAATACTCTTGCTAAAACTGAGTTGACAGAAAACATACCCAGCACTACATCTGGCACTTCCTGGGCTTCTTCTGCGTTCATGTGGAAGAGACGGCCATTGCGGTTGTGAGGGTTCCCTAGGGCAAATCTCCTTCCAGGCTGAACACGACGCTGCTGCTGAGCCGGGGCATTCACATTGCCATTGGCTGCAGTCTTCTTGGGACACTCATTGGAGTAGTGACCCTTCACTCCACACTCAAAACAAGTGATCTGGAACTTGTCCTTGACTACGACAGGCACAACATTGCTGCTAGTTCTGGGTGTAGTGTTGTTGTTGTTGTTGTGGTTCTTGGGAGGGGCACGGTTGAAATTGTTGGCGTTACCGGAGTTGTGATTGTTTCCTCCAGGCTTCACATTGCCTCCGCTACGGTTGGGGTAGCTTGGGCGAGACGTTGGGGTCGGTTGTTCCTTGGTGCATATCCTGGTGAAGGGTTGGGACGGTACTTCTGGCGACTATTCGATCCAAACTGCTGCATCATACGACGCTTGCGGTTGTCGTTCGCCTGATTAATCTTCCCTTCCATCTAAATGGCAGAGTCGACTAGCTCTTCGAGATCCTGGAAACGGATGTTGACGAGGACAGTCTGCATCTCATCATGCAGTCCGTTCAAGAATCTCTCCTTCTTGGCCTCCGTGTTGATCTCATCAGGTGCATATCTGGCAAGTGACAGGAATCTGTCATGGTACTCCACCACAGTCATCCTTCCTTGCTTTAATTCGCGGAACTCATCTCTCATTCGGTTGATTAGACCTTGCGGCACATGGGTGCGCCTGAACTTGATTTTGAATGCTTCCCATGTCATCACTTGACCATGGTTCATATTGCTGATGCTATTCCACCAAGCTCTTGCATCTCCTGCCAGATAGTGGGTGGCGAAGAGAACTTTCTCATTTCCATCAACTCTGGCAACTTCTAAGTTGTTTTCCATGGTCTGTAACCAGTCATCAGCATCTAATGGTTTTCAGATTGGTTGAAGATTGGGGGATTGGTGTTCTGAAAGTTTTTGAGTTTGGATCCCTGGTGATCCTGATTTCCATGCCCTTGGTTGTGGAGAGCCATCTGGGCGATCTGTTGAAGTGTTGCTAAGTTGGCTTGACGTTCTGCCCTGCTTGCTTCACGGTCTGCGATGAGATTCTTCAAGATCTGCAGCATTGGGTCTTGCGACGAGCTGCTCCCTCCTTGGTTTCCACGAGTCATCTGAAGATTTAGATGGATATAGGGGTAAGAGGGAATTTCTAAGGTTCATGGTTTTGGGTTTTCAAAGCTAAAACTTTGAGTTAGACTCAGGTTTTTCAACTAAATCCATTTCATTCATGCAAGCAAGCACATGATACAACACACACCACAACAATCAAAGGGAAAACAGATGGTTTGAAGAACCATTCTGCAAGATACGATACAGTGAGATCGATACATCTTATGCTATGACAGTGCTCTAGTGCATCTACTCATCGTCGATGAAGTCGGAGTCGGAGTCATCAGTGTAGAAGTCCACGGCATCCTCCTCCAGAAAGTCATCATCGTTGCTGAGGTAAGAATCCATGTCTCCCTGGATGTCTTCACCCTCATCTTCTTCTTCCTTTGGTGCAAGCTGAGCTTCCTGCTCCTTGATGGTCTTCTCGAGGTCGGCCACCTTCTTGCGAAGACGGGCGATGGTGCGATCCTTCTTGGCACGCTGGCGGCGAAGAGACTAGCGGTCTTGGACAAGCAATGCGAAAGTCTGGGCCTTCTGGTCGGCAATGGCACAGTTCTGGTTGGCTAACTCTCTGTCATTGTCCAGTTCCTGCTGTCTGTCATGCAGCAAGAAGTCAAGGTACTTTGACGCCTCAACTCGGGGTGACCCGGCATCTCCATTGGCATTCCCATGAAGTCACGTCTTGCATAGTGGGCAAAACGAGTTCTTTGGATCTTGTTGACGATGAGGGCACATAGACGTGCGAGAGCTTCATGCATTTCCCTAGCTAATCCATCTAGCCAGTTGTTCTGTCTCACGGAGAACTGAATTCTCCTAGAAGTTGGTGCTTCGATGCTTCCTCTAAGGTCCGTGGTGACTAGCCACTGTAGGTCTCCTCCTGGGGGTCCTAGAAGTTGAGCTCCAAGAAACTCTGGATGTGGGCGTCCCAGCAATTCTGATAGTGAATCCAGATCCCTTTCGAAGATCAGCTGACCTCCGTTTCCCAACTGGTAAAACTTGCTGAACTAAGTCTCCATCTATAAGAATTAAGGATGAGGAAGTTAGTGAAGTGATCAAGTGTGTCAAATTTTAAGTAGTAGTGTAAAAATTTTGTGGAACATGAATTTGAAAAAAAGTGAATCCACAAGGATAAGAGAGGAGGTAGTTTTTCATAAATACTAACTTTGGTTTGGAAACTAAGTTTTTGTTTGAACGTCCATTCTAACTAGGGTCTCCTATGGCCAGGATGGCTCTGATGCCAACTTGTCAACACCCGGATTTTTAATCCTAGATGCCCGTTATGCCATACCTCGCAATCCCAAAATTACCATTTTTGCGAGACATAACGGATTGGATATCACAGTACATCATCCATTACAAACCATACATAAGGTCTTACACAAATAAGGATCTCATGATCCAGTCTTAATACAACAAGCAGCAGAAATAAAAGATAAGCGTAGCTGTGGGGTCCATCTTCAGGGGCACAGGCAATGCTGACGAAGAAAGATAGTCCTAGTTATCATAGCCGTCCTACTAGCCATCATCTTGATAGTCTCCTTCATAGTCTGTCCATGATAATTGCCAGGGACAAAAGCCATGAGTATTCTTTAAGTACTCGCAAACTACCACTAACAAGCACTATAATTCTAAGTTAAAGTGCTAAATCCAAGTTTAACTATAAAGTTAAGTTTGAAACCTAAGCTGAGTTCTGAAGCAAAGAAAGATAAAGTAAAGTTCTAGAATCACTTAAGTGGGAAGCTAAGGTCATAAGCACAACCCTGTTGTGGTCAAGTCAATTTTCATCATTCATTTCAAAGTACTTAGAAAACATCTGACAACAAAATAGTATGGCCATTCCAACTGTCCATAACCGCGGACGCGACTATTCAAATAGTTTGACACTCTGCAGAGGTGGTACACTTTCACCACAAGATTCGATACATCTGTCAGGGATAACCCTGAATCATCATACTTAGTATGCAGATAATCAAACATAACCTTCCCTTTACACACCCTAGTATAAGCACCTCTCCTATGAGCATGGCCTCCCAGCCATGACCATCAGTCATCTTGGGCACTCCATAGGTGGACAACATTGAGAGGTAGCCTCATCTCAAACCTCTCCCGTGAGGGAACTAATACTAATGCGTATAAATTTCCAGCTAAGCCTTACCCAATTCAGGTAGTGTGGTTGTACGGTAAATTTGGAATGGTATCACATGCGAATCCAACCATCAGTTTTATAAAAGGTTAAGGCTCATGCCTCAACATTTTCATCATCATCAACCATTTTTCTGTTTCTCAACACATGTCAAAACATCTCAATAGAATGACTCATCATTCCAAGGTTTTCATAATTCATTTTCACCAAGTTTTCCCATCTAAAGTGACTCAAGTTTTGATCTACTCTAAACTACTAAGTTAAGAGTGTTCACTAAGGTGGAAAAGATGGGTTCAATCTCATGCCATAGAATGACATCTAAAGCTTAGCTAAATAGGTCAAGTTTTATACTTTTATCCTACATTCAAAACAAGTAGAGAACTTTGTGTAAACTAAGGGAGGTAAAACTTGTAAATGAGACTTTGGGTACTAATAGTCAAAGGAGTGTGATCAAAGCAGGCCTAAGGCATCTTTGCTAAACCATCTAGTTTGATCCTAGCTTGCTAAGCACTAAACTTGCAAGGGTTAACTTGGATAGTGCTAGCTTGCCAATAGTAGCTTGCCTTGGGTAGTGAAGTGGTTGAAGTTTTCTTCTTCTTCTTCTTGGTAGAACTCCTCCTCCTCGAAAGCTTGGTCGGTACTATCGTCTATAAATACATATGGAGTACAAAATCACCAAACAATACTTAACTAGGCTAAGTAGCATTCTAAGACACATATTTTATGATCTATTACCATCACGAGCATCACAAGTTTAATTCAATGGTTTCATCCTTTTTATTTTAGAAAAGTAATTTCTACTCATTGAAAAATTAACTAAAATTTAATATTCACCACCTAAAATATGGGATCATGTTGACACATGTCATCACCACATATTCTAACATGGGGGAATGAGATTTAAAGGTTGGATCAATATTACTTTGGTTTAAGTTCATTATTTAATGATTTAAAGTGACTAGAAATGCCTATATAGCATTATTTCGGTACTAGTCCAAAGTCACTGTACGTAAACCTTAGTATTATTACATATTTAGATAGATATGATGAAATATGATTTTTGAGAGTTGGAATCAACTCAAAAGCTAAATTGGATGATTTTATAAAAATGTTGCAAGGTGCAAAAGCTTCTGTATTATTATTTTTATTAGGAGAGATCTATAACTCGAATAGAATTAAATCCAACGGGCTTGGATAGATCATCTTAATATCTTTCAGACAAAACTGGTTTCATGCAATTTGGATTTGTAAAACTCTCAGAATTGAATTTTAAACTAGTGAACAGAAACTAGGTTCAACTTAAAAAGAAAAATCAAATTTTGAATGGCTGGGCTAGCGCAGGAAAGAACTTGGATCGGCCCAGTGGCGCTCCGCGGTACTGGGCTCAGCTGACAGGGGGGTCCCACCTGTCAGTGGGTCTTAACACGCAAAACGGTACGCGCGCTGTGGGCCGTAGGATTAGAAGGGGGATCTGCGGCCGAGGGTCGTCGTCGACGACGAACAGGTCGCCGGCGAGCTCGAACCCTAGCAGCTCGATGGGGGTCTGCTGGGGACGTACCAGGGCTCTAGCGACAACGGCGAGGCGGGCAAATGAACTGGGAGACGATGGCGAGCTCAGGGACGGTCGAGATAGCTCCGGGGGTGGTCGCAATCAGCGGCGCCCTTCTCCTGCAGACGCGGTGGCTCCGGCTCTAATTCTAGCGAGCTGCTGCTCCCCTTGCTTCGGCTAATGGTGTGGGGTGGTCAGTGAGAGGTGGGGAGTGAGTGGGTCTGGAGAAAAGAGGCTGGGGAGGCCGGTTTATGTAGGCCCGACGGTGAGACCGAAGGGTATGGGCAGGCGACTCCGGCGACACGGCTACGGGTGGCTAGCGGCATGGCTGCGGGTGGCGATCGACAGGCGGTCTCCTGGCGGTGCTCTAGGAAGTGAATGCAGGCGTAGGGGCGGTGGTATGCGGTCTGGGGGAGGTGGCGCTCTGAGCGGCAGAGGCGACGGTGTCCACGGCGAGCGGTGGCTGTGAGGCGTTGGGCGGCCAGCGGGGGTGTCTGGGGTGTTCCCCAGGTCGTGGCGGAGCGGTGGGCGCGGGCTGCGGCCAAGGCGTGGTCTGTGCATGCGGGGACAGAGCATGCTCTGCAGGCGGCGTCGGCATGGTCGACCAGCTCCGGGCGCGGCGGTTTCTGGCCGTTCCTGTCTCTGGCTCTAGCCTGGGGCTGGTTGGACGCTGGCAGTGAACCACTGGCGACATGCTAGACATGGCGAGAGTGGCTGGAGAGGTCTGCTGCTGCGAGTGCACGGTCGGCCAGCGAGGAGTGGCTCGGCATGGCAATGCAGTGCAGCTAGGAGGTAGGGGATGTGCTGGTGTGGGTCTGGTTGGACTTGAGGGAGACAAAGATGATCAAATCACTTCAATTTGCTAGACAAAAATCAACCCAAAACAGTAATAGTTAGGCCACTTTGATCTTGCCCACCAAGTGTTTGATGAAATGGCCGAAAGAGAAAAACTTTTGAATTTTGAGTTCAAATTTTTTGAGTGATCTCCACTGGTGCTAGGTAGTCTCTGGTTGCAAGGGTTTTGGAAGTGGAGCTCAAATAGGTGGTTTTTGAAATAGGGGTGATCTATGCATATGCATTGGATTCAATTTTCAAAGGCCAGTTAAAATAAGTAAAAGAATGTTTTTAGCAGATCAAAAGATGGGCCTTGGTACCTCATTATGTGTACTAGCAAGGGGTACAAAGATCATGAATTTTTTATGTTAAGAATGAGTGCTAGGAACACTCAAAGTAGTGTAGTGGATTAAACTGGCCAAAATGACCATTCCTCTTTTTTAATTCTTTTTTGATTTTATTTTCTTTAGGAAAAGTTTGGGAAAGATGCAGATGATGTTTAAATCACCTAAGAAACATTTTAAAAGCAAAGAATCACAGAACCAAGGCAATTCAAATCAATCCCTATTTTAAATGCACATACACATGAATGCTTTCATTTTTAATTTGGAAAAGTTTTTGTTAACCCCAAATTTGATGATTTAGATCTTGATAAGCTTGGATTGAAGTTTTGGGATGTTACAAGGAACACGGCCGGGAACATCGACATCGATTCCGATGCGGAGGAGGCTGACGGCGACACGGACAACATCATCGATGATGGAGAATGTGGGAGCATGATAGTAGATTAGGGCCACTTAAGCCTAAATTAAATCTATGGATGATATCTTAATGCCCTCTTTGGACCGGGGTCACTTGAGTCATAGTCGATTAGCGTCAAAATCTATATATGTTGGCCATGTTTTAGGTGTCTTTGTCTTTGAAACTAATCGAAAGTCGTCTGATCCTGGAAATGAAGTTTGCACATTCCTGGCATATCGGATGGGACAATACGCTGACTCTGCTCCCAGCACTTGATGGCACAACCATAATTTGGAGTGCGCCAGAGGAGAAGGGGTCGAGCGTGTTGTAATACTGTACTACTTATGTCCAGATAACTGAATTAGCTTTTTTATATATTTAAATGTATCTATACCCAAAACATGTCTAGATACATACGAATCTGCACAAATTGAAGTCACTTGTTTCTAGATGGAGGGAGTAATAATATTTTTTTAGGAATAGATTTTGAGGGCATATATTGACCATGTTTTAGGTTTCTCTATCTTTCAAACTAATTAAAAGTCGTCCAATTCTAAACAAACAAAGTTCAATCGTTCACATCTGATGGCACATTACGCTGACTCTGCTACCAGCACTTGATGGCACAACCATAATTTTGGAGTGCGCTAGAGGAGATGGGAACTAGTAGATGTGTCCATATGCAGGTAAAAAATTACTCTAATGTAATAATATTTAAAAAGTTGTAATATGGTCCATCTAACCCCATCACAGACACATTACACGTGCCAGATATACATAAAGACGACACGACTTGTTCAGTTTAAATGATAATTCAAGAAATGGCGTTATTGTGCCCGCTTCTTTCTGCTCCTCTTATTAGTCTGCTAACCCACGCTGCATTATCAATAGTTGATGAGGATGGAAAAAATGATCAAATGGCAAATAAAACAATTTTAAGCTTACCTTTCATCTAGAGAATCGTACAAAGATGAAATTGGCAGGGATTTATTATTTCTCCTGTAGTTAGCCGAAATATCCTCAAGAACATCCTCAATCACCCCTGCAACTTCTTCATATTCTAATACACCTCCATTATTTTTCTTTTCCTTCTTGTTCCTTTTACCCTTTTGTTTCTTTTCACACCCTTTTCTCACTAGCACCTCCACTTCTTCATAAATTTGCTGCTTACCTACGTTTTCCACTGAGTGCTCATCACCATTTTCCTCCACCCACTGCACTTCCTCAAGTTCTTCGTCTTCACGCTGCTCTTCCTCCAGTTCTGGCTGAGAAGCCTCATTTTCTGCCACCGGGGTGTGAACATAGACAAGATCATGTGGAACTGGGTTTTTGCACAACCTCTTGATATGGGCGAATCCTCCACAACATTTGCATTTCCTTTTCCTAGCTCCTAGCCTTGACCCTTTATCGGTGTAGGCTTCGATCCTTAGCTTTCTAGGCCTCCCAGGTGGCCTCCTAAGAATTGGTGGTTCAAGTTTGAACCCTGGATCAACAATCTCTGAATCATTTTCATCAGCCATAGGTGGCACGTTTTCTGCATAAGTTGCAGCAAACTTGTCCACTTAGAAATAGTTGTCAACATAGTTCTCTATTTCAGCTCCGCTACCTCTAAGATTTAAAATGAAGTACAATGCATGGTGACATGGCAGACCGGTAATCTGCCACTTCCTGCATGAACAAGTCTTATTTCCAATGTCTATAGTGTACCTCTGTTCAGTTCCATGCTTGCATTCTGCATAAACCTCTGCCAATGTTCTGGAACTTCTAACCATCCTCATCTTTATTTTTCTCATTGCCCTAGTTCTTGCATTCAGTAACATAACCACCTTCAGAACTATTTTATGGCCTAAAAATTTTCTTACACAAATTCTTTGCCTTAAATCTATCTTCACCATTATGCAACTGTCTTATCCAACAAAATAACAATTGCAAGTGTCTTCATGCCCGAAATCTTAGCATTGAAACTCTTTGCCAAATTATTGCAAACAAAATCCACCTTGCTTAACTCACCAAACTTGCTTCTGGCCCATAGCTGGGTGTGATGTTCTTCAAGGTATTTTTCACCTTTGCCACTACATACATGTTCTACAAGTAAGTAGAATGCGTGCTTGGGGTGTATGTGTATGATGATCTCCACAAGTCCTATTTAAAGATCTTTCCTTTGAACTTCTCCGTGAAGTTAGTAGCCAGGTGCTGCATGCATTCCCTATGCTCAACCCCAGGAAACACAACATCAACAGCTTGCTCAAGACTCTTGCATGCACCAGTGTGTACCACCAAGCCTTTAGGGTGGACAATTACTGCTCATAGTCTCTACATGAACCATGTCCAGCTTTAATTTGATTCACCCCCAAGAACAGCATAAGCTACGGATAGAAGCCAGTTATCCGCGTCCAATGCACAAGCAGAAGCAACATGTCCCTTGAACATCCATGTTAAAGAAGTTGTGGCTATTGCCAAGTATGTCCTACAGCCGTCTAGGAACCCCTTCCAGCATGCCTTCAGGCAGACAAAACATCTCCTGTAGCATTTCTTATCTGCCTGCTTATACTTAACCCCCCTTGAGACCTTTTCTCTTCCTTTCACAACCTCGGAATCGATGTTAACAACACTACCATGTGATGTTTTCTCTACCTCAGCTTTGAAACTATACAACATGTGAAAAATATCATTCCACTTGCCTTGAATGAAGTCTAGAGCCATCTCCTTCCCATCAAAGACTTTGTGGTAAGGAATCAGACCATTAAACTTTTTGCTAATCTTTGCTCTGAGTTCAGCGGGTCCAATGTTATGATCCAGCCTCACCTAGTCAAGTATAGTAGGTGCAATCCACTTGGTAGTCGTCGGTCTAATTTTATCACTGAAAGAAGTATTAGGGCAGTTGTGTTTCTTTGTGTTTAGTTTGATTTGCATTTGATAAGAATCCAAATAAATCAGAGCTAATTATCAGTAGAATAAATATGAGAAAGACTGAAACTAAATGTTGCTATTGCAACCTGAAATGGGTGTCCACCCCACATTGTAGATGCATGTAATCTCCATTTACACACATTAATTTCCCTACAATGCACCCTAAATCTCTTTTGGTCACTCTTTTCAATGATAATTTCGAACCCAACTCTAATTGCATAGGTGGCAACTGCATATTTACAGTCCTCCACAGTCTCAAAGACAGTCCCCTCATCAATTGTAGGATTGTCCTCGTCAAAGTGTATCACTAGCCTGTCCTCGTCTTCGTCATTGTATCTACATCCCATTTCCACATCTTCACATTTCTCTTCCTCATCGGTCCCATAGTCAGGCTCAAAGTTTGAATCAACCAAATATTCCCTACTCTCCATCCTATCAGGTTCAGTAGCCACATATGGATATTCTTTCTCATCATCATCTGCACCGCCACACATTTCAGTGTCTTCATGCTCGCTTGACAAAGCATCATGCTCAAGGACAAGTTGTACAGACGTCCTGCGATTACCAACACATATCCTTGCCATCACCAAGGTACTAGAAACGCTAATTGGGGTATGTAGAAAAGGAGTCATAGTACTTACCCTTCAATGAGGACGTACGACACCTTCTCCAGGCTCCATACCTCCAAAGCTCTGCACCCTGCTTCCTCTTCCCCTGTTTCGTTCTCCTCTTTTCTCTCTAGACTTGAAGGAGATTTCGTGCTCTCCAGCCACGCAGGACCCATCTCCGTGTTCTCAAGCCGCGTAGGATCCATCTCTGAGTGGGATCTGGATCACTAGCGTCATTGGGCGCCTAACCCAACTGTCGACTCTTAGTTTTCGTTTCCAGACGCACCTAGGTGGTGGATGGCGGCAAGGAGACAGGGAATGGAGGGGAGGGGAGGGGATGTGGGGGGATGGCAGGGAGGGGAGGGAAGGAGAACGACAACCCAAGAGGAGGACGAGAGCGGTGCACGACTGTATGGAGTGGCGGTGGCAGGAGCAGAGGAGCGGAGTGGAGCTGGTTGTGACAAAACATGAAAAATTGCACAATAATGTGCTGGTGGGCGGCACTAGTCCTCAAACCTGGGATGCGCGCCGTCGAAGGTGGAGGAGGCGAGCCCGCCAGTCAGAAAACATGCCATGTTGGCATCCCCTATTTCTGATGCCCTTTTAAAAAAGAAAACATGCCACGTCATCATCCCCAGTTTCTGATGGTGTTGCTACAATTCGACGGTATATAGTGGCATAGAAATAATATCGTATAAACATAAGGGCACAGTCATCAACTTGTCTAAAATGGAACCCGGTCTCCTACCCTGATGAGGTGGATAGTCGCGACCGATCTTTTTAATACATTCGCACTCTTATGCTGAGAAGGGAAATAAAGATTGACCGATTAATGCAACGAGTGTCGAATTATTACCCTCTCAGGAAATGGGAGATGACTATTTTCACGTGTGCCCGAAGTCCAAACCTACTGTCAGTCTGTCACTCCCCTTCTCTGACAAACCACCGTTCACCTTGCACAGCTCCTCCACACAGCACCACTGATACCTTCGATCTAGATTACGGATGTAGTATAGCTCTTTTTCCCTAGTATACCTAGGTTTATCGAATCCTCGGGAAGCAGGAGTGTAGTGAAGTTACTTTAACGGACCTTCGGGAGTTTTAGAATTCCTTTTGTGTTTTTACCGACCAATAGTTTGCGTATTTTGTTGTTGTCGATGATGGAGAGAGAGGGCCTAGGGCGTTCGGTTTCACCTGTAGCTGTGCAAAACATCTGATGGGAATAAAAGATAAAAAATAAAGTATGCATGTAATTATTAGAGCAAGATAAATTATATGTGGGCAGTGCATCCATAATTGCTATTGCCTCCGCAACCGCTTATAGCAATAACCTACTAGTCTCATCCATAAAATAAAGATAACTAATGGTATGCATAGTGACGTCACCGTTAATCCCAAGTAAATCCCGCATATACAGCCGTACTACCCCTTTTGTTACTGGGGTTCCCAACCTGTAGATTAGTCATTACTCATACTCCCTATACCTGGCTCAATCCTCAGGGTCTTGGGTACCTAACAAGTGCTTAGATTGAGGCAAGAGAGGATACAATAATCATCATGTCATACAAACTAATACATGATCCCATCTATGATAAATAACATGCACAAAAGCTACATGGCTAGGCCGAAACCCTTAGCCCAAGGAGAATTACTCACAGATAGAGATGAGATCAAAGATCATAAACATTGTAGTGGAAATCATGAGATTGTTAGCAAATAGTATTACAATGTCACCAATCGAAGAATAGATCTACGATGACAAGTGGTGGGATATGGCTATGGTGGTGGAGAGATTAGATCTAAGTCTATTCCTCTAGCGACTCTTCGGTGTTGTGGACGGAGATCTAGAGGCGGCTGATGGTCTCAGGAGCGGCCCTTTTCTCGTCGCCTGAGGCCTCTTTATATAGGGGTACCTTCACCAAAGTTGTTCTGTTTAACCTAGCGGTGTCGATGGCAACTATACGACCGGAACTATACGGCCATAATTTTATTCTAGTCATATAGTTGGTCGTTAAAGCATCTGCCTCCTCATCACAACTCCTGGTTTATTCGGGTTGTTGGAGATCTCGTATCTTTGACTTTAATGTAGTGATTCCCGTCATCAAACGTCATTATCTGCGCAAGGAAAAATAGAAAGAAAGGATTGCATACCGCTTTGATCATTATGCATTACTGGCAGGGTTTAGAGAGATATTTCATAAAAAATATGAATAATATCTAGTTTAAATGTGGACGTGGATGGCTATATTTCAGAGCCATCAACCTCCCCAGGATTAAACATGATCTTCCTCGAGCATGAAAACCAAAACCAAAAAGAAGTCAACATTTAAACTGAAATAACGAGATGATGATCTTACTCATGTTTGGTAGTCTCATGTTTCCTCCACTTTATAAATCTGAAAACCTTCAGCATAGATAGAGTAATGGCAAACATATCATACGGGTTTCATGCATCCTTATAGCAGAGCAAAATTATTGTTGACATGGATGGTTCAAATGAGTAAACTTTATTCCATGTCATGTAATCAACTCATAGGCCTGCCTTTGAAGAGTAAAGTATAATCATGTAAAATTGAGAGTGTGAGAGTTTTTATGAAAAGCATATATACTAGAGTATCTCAATTCTCCCACATCAATAAATCAAGACTCTTCAAGCACTACTTTTCTATTCATTGTCCTTCAAGAATTTCAGTTCTTAAGTAATTGAGAGCATGCCAAAGATTTTATTTAGTTTATCGGGCTGTGATGGACACTCGTGGCATCACTAAAGATTTTGTTCCTTTTGTACAATGATTTCTAATAACAGCAAGAGGAGTGATTCCATCATGAACACAACTACTCGGGAGTGCCAAGAATCTTACCCATTATAGCATTGCTGCTACATATGTTTAATCAACTCATAGCCGAAATCTAGGTGTTTCCTCCATGAAGACCGTTCGTAGGCTAGCAGAGTTGTTGGCATCCCATGAAGTTTGGCACGCATAAAGCTATATCATTCTTATGATTCACAAGTCAAACTTTGGTATGCTCACAAAAACCGATAAACATTAATTCAATTGAACAAATCTTTTTAAAAAGAGATATCAAGTCAATCAGTATATTCCGTGGTGTTGTGTGTCTCTAGAAATAAGCCTTCAAGACTAAACACTACAACACCCAAGGTTTCAATTGTGAGACTTTTCTTATTACAATTGTTTAGCAAATTTTTAGGCAAGACTTGGTTAATTACAAGAGCTGGAACAAAACGTACCCAACTAAATACCCATGCAAAGAAAATTTTACTACAATATAAAGACTCGCTCCACCAATATAATATCTCAACATTTACTACTAACTAGCATGGGTTTCTCAAACTTCCAAAGTGGGGAGTTATAAGGCATACCTCTCATGTTTGGTTCCACTTCTCTCTTCCTTTTTGATTAGTTTCTTGGAAACTCGAAGTCAAGCACTCTTCCTGCAAATACATGAGAACCTTGAGGCGGAAAGAAAGGAAAGAAGGAAAGTAAAGATAAATGGAGAAATCTTTTTGTTGTTTTTAAGAGAGGGAATTGAAGAATAGAAAATTGGTGGCAAAGCTCGGCTAGAAAATCTTGAAAGTAAAATAGAAAGAAATAAAGATAAAGTGTTAGGGAAACCAACACGAGTGCTTATAAACTCGAATTAAAAACATAACCTCGAAATAAATAAAAGCAAATGAACACCAAATAAAGATAAATGAGGAAACTTCCCCAAGCTTAGGCTTTTGCAAGCCCTTCAAATCATTGTGGTGACGTGAAAAAGTCGGGACTCTAGTTCGCAAATTGAGTTGATAAATTGCTAGTTGATTCTCGGAGGTTCAAAGAGAGGCTATGCATCCTCTCCACAGTCCCT
Organism: Avena eriantha; assembly: GCA_910589775.1. Lineage (NCBI taxonomy): Eukaryota > Viridiplantae > Streptophyta > Magnoliopsida > Poales > Poaceae > Avena > Avena eriantha. Next base: position 410,034,983 of record OU342743.1, on the reverse strand, counting down.
CCAAGTTCTTTGAAGTCTTGGTATGTAGCGAATTGGGTTGGTGGCTGCTCCTCTTGATAAGGAACTTCTTGCACCTCTTCTTGGTCCTCATCCTCGTCCGGAATATCCTCCTCGGGTTGGTGTTGCTCAACCTACAAGTCATATAGCAAACGTCCTTCCTTGATAGAGAAAATACCATTAGGCAAAGGAGCGGGGTAGATATGCCCAGCTCCAGCAATATGCAGGTAATAAACACCACCTCTCTTAGTGAGCATTCCACAAGCTTTTAAAGTAGAGAAACCAACACATCGCTCACCTAGCACAGGTTGCAACTCACATAGATGCCTAGGGCAGTGGCAAGCACGATGATGACACCTCCACCTGTGATTGGTCCTTGGCTTTGAGAGGATTAGTGCTCCAGGTAGCGCACAATGATTGCACCCAAGTTGAGTGAAAAATTGTAGTTGTTGAAAGCAGCCTTTGCAAGGACTAAGATGTCCTCCTCATTGAGTCTCGTGAACTCATTACATGCTTGCAAGGTGTTAGCAATAACATAGAACAAATAGCGAATTGCAGGATGTCGAATATTCTCCCCCAGCTCACTCTAGAAGTGAAGCTCATTCTATTATAATATTGTGTAGGGGAAGGGTCTAGGCCAGTAAAGGATGCGCATAAATCATTATCATTAGTGTTTGGCAAATTAAAGCATGTGCACCATTCATCTAGAGATAAATTATAATTGTTGTTCATGAGCCGGAAAGAAATCTGGTCTTCTCCATGCCATAGTTTAACGGTGCTTTGCAAAGAAATTTAACCGGTGATAGGTAGGCACATCATTGAATACAAAGTTTTGTATGCCTACCCTATTGCAAAGTAAATGGAAGTCATCAGAAATATCGAGTTGGTTCAATATAATGGGGCAAGCCCACTTGGTTGCTTTCACTTCTCAGTTCTTGATCCTATCGAAGCGATCCTGTTGGAGCTCATTCCTGAATCGTATCCCCATGCGTTCTTGAGTGATAGTAGGTCTCACCCTAGATTGATATCAAAGATGAATTTGCAAAAAGTAATTGGAAGATCGGAGGAGAAACATACCATAGATCACTTGTGTCTGAGGAAATCGAACGAAATTGAGTAGAGATGAAGATCTCTTGAGGTTTTGAGAGGGTTTGGAGGTAGAAGAAAGAAAAAGGATTGATGTTTTGGGGTTGGAGGTACCTCTCGTGGCATTTTTGTGGTCGGACACAACTATACGGGCAGACTATATGGCTGGAACAATGTGTTCCCATCATATAGTTGGCATGCTATCAAAATTTTAGGGTTTCCACTAGGCGGCGCAGCTATACGGACGGAGCTATATGGTCGGAACAATATGTTCCCTCCGTATAGTTGGTCGTCAAACTGTCTGTACCTGGAAAAGTATTTGTACAAAAGTATCAATATCTATACGACCGGAGATATATGGTCAAAATTTTTATTTCCGATGTATAGTTGGTCGTTAAACCATCAGTACATTTGAAAGAGAAATATTCAATGGCAAAAGTATCTATACGGCCGGAACTATACGGCCAAATTTTTTATTCCCGCCGTATAGTTGGTCGTTAAACTCTCTGTAGCTATCAAAAAATTTATGTTTCTTCGAGAATTACTTCTTATTCTATAACTTAGCGAAATACCTTGTTTTTGATAGAAAGTTGATAGTTAAAATTTTCGACCAACAACAGCATGTATATAACAAGATTTTTAGTACTACCAAACTTCTTCTCCTCAACTGGAGTTTTCTAGCACTCTCTATTAAACATAAACTTAAATTAAAACTTAAAAACTTTACTCAAATCTTTATTTCACATGGGTTGTCTCCCATGGAGCGCTCTTTTCTGGTCAATAGCTTGACCTTGATGTTACTCACTTAGGCTAGATGAGTGGAACAGCCACTCCAAAATAGTTGGCCTTCAAAGTGATGGCCTCCTTTTCATCATGCTTGGCTTTCTTCTTCCTGGGGAAATGAATAACAAAAGGATCCCGCGAATGCAATTGAAGCTTCACGTTCCCTTCGGGGAGATTAATCAATGCCTTAATAGTTCTTAAGAAAGGACGACCTAATATAATAGGAGCAGTAGCATCTTTAGGCATGTCAACAATAAAAAAATCAATAAGAGCAGGACAACCTTTAATGTATACTAAAGTATTCTCCTTAATTCCTACAGCTTGTTTGCTGGTAGAATCTGCAAGATGTAATTTTAACTCGGTGATTTCAAAAGAGCCAGGATTTAACTTATTAAAAGGACTCTTTGGAATTGTTGAAACACTTGCACCTAGATCACAAAGTAAAGCTATATCATTGGTCCCAATTTTAATCTTAATAGTAGGCTGAAGTACATCATCAAGCTTAACAGGTAATTTTTCAGCAATTTTCTTATATTATTCTTCATGATCACGTACCTTTAGTGCTACCTGATTAACGAAGTGTTGATACATGGCTTCATCATTTCCTTCATTTACCGGAATCTTGATGTTGTTCCTTTTTACAAGATCTTCAATGGTGTAACTTGGTGAGGGAGTGTTACTATAATCAAGTTCTTCAGGCTCCTCCCTTTAGACTCTCATCATCTTGAGGTCTTCAACAGGATTGGGGTCAACTTTACCTACAAATTTAGCTAGAATGAGAGTTTGACTCTCGATTATCTTACCTAGGTGTGCCTGAACAATCGTGGTTCTTTCTTGGAGGGCCTGCAAATCATTCCTCAAACTTACAACTTGGTTAGATAATTTACCAAGCATAGCATCATGGTTCTCCGTTATTTTAATAAGGATATTTTTTGCTCATTTTGTGAGTCTATGAAAGATTTAAGTGTTTCTTGGAGACTAACATTACTTGATCCCATTTTATTATTAGAGCCTAGGGAGTTCAGTTTCACCTATAGCGGTGCAAAACATCTGATGGGAATAAAAGATAAAAATAAAGTATGCATGTAATTGTTAGAGCAAGATAAATTATATGTGGGCAGTGCATAAATAATTTCTATTGCCTCCGGAACCGCTTATAGAAATAACCTACTAGTCTCATCCATAGAAGAAAGAGAACTAATGGTATGCATAGTGATGTCACCGTTAATCCCAAGTAAATCCTGGACATACAGCCGTACTACCCCTTCTGTCACTATGGTTGCCAACCTGCAGATTAGTCATTACTCATACTCCCTATACCTGGCTCAATCCTCGGGGTCTTGGGTACCTGACAAATCCTTAGATTGAGGCAAGAGAGCATACAATAATCATCATGTCATACAAACTAATACATGATCCCATCTATGATAAATAACATGCACAAAAGCTACATGGCTTGGCCGAAGCCCTTAGCCCAAGGAGAATTACTCACAGATAGAGATGCGATCAAATATCATAAACATTGTTGTGGAAATCATGAGATTAATAGTAAATAGTCTTACAATGTCACCAATCGAAGCAGAGATCTACTATTACAAGTGGTGGAATATGGCTATGGTGGTGGAGAGATTAGATCTAAGTCTATTCCTCCTGTGGCTCTTCGGTGTTGTGGATGGAGATCAGCAGGCGGCTGATGGTCTCGGGAGTGGCCCTTTTCTCTTCGCCCGAGGCCTCTTTATATAGGGGTTCCTACACGAAAGTTGTTCTATTTGACCTAGCGGTGTCGATGGCAACTATACGACTGGAACTATACGGCTAGAACTTTATTCTGGTCGTATAGTTGGTCATTAAAGCGTCTGCCTCCTCTTCACAGCTCCTGGTTTCTTCGGGTTGTGGGAAATCTCATATCTTTGACTTCAATATAGTGATTCGCATCATCAAACGTCATTATGTGCGCAGGGAAAAATAGAAAGAAAGGATTGCATACCCCTTTGATAGGCATTAGTTGTAGGGTTTAGAGGGATATTTCATCAAAAATATGAATAATATCTAGTTTAAATGTGGACGTGGATGGCTATATTTTAGAGCCATCAACCACCTAGGGTAACATGGCCCCGCCGAAGCAGCCGCCGCCGCCGTGACAGCCTCCGAAACTAGGGTATTTAGCCCCTCTAAGGCAGGCCATGAAGCTCTACTTCAAGGCTGGTCTCCCATTGCCCGTCTAGGCGGATGATTTCGCGGAATGTGTCGAATCGGCTGCGGCGACAGTGCCGGTGTCATTGGCGCCGGATGCGGTGAGTCATACATCCAAAACGTATCTAGTTTCCCGAACACTTTTGCTACTGTTTCTTCTCTAATTTGTGTGATTTGGATATAACTAATGCGGACTAACGCTATTTTCAGCAGAATTGCTTTGGTGTCTCGGTTTTGTGCTGGAAATCAACTTTCAGGAAAAATCCTGGAAAATATCACAAAACTCCTATTTTACCAGAAGACTCACGAAGCCAGAAGACGAGACAGAGTGGGGCCACGAGGGGCCCACACCACCTGGCCGCGTGGGCCAGGCCAGGCCGTGCCAGGGGGTGCTATGGCTGCCTCGGTCTCCGCCTCGACCCCTCCTTTCACCTATATAAGCCCCGTGACCTAAAAACAGAGGGGGGGTTCGATGTTTTTCCAGATAGAGTTTCGTTGCGCCGCCACTACCAGAAACCGCAATTCGGAACCAGAAACTTCGTTCTGGCACCCTGCCAGGACGGGGAATTGGAGGAGATCATCGCCATCATCATCACCAACGCTTCTCCATCTACCATCCATGATTCCCCCATCCATGAGTGAGTAATCCCCCACAGTAGGCTATGGGGATGGTAGGGGTTAGTTGAGATCGTTCATGTAATTGCATCAGATTGGCATGGTGCCTAGTATCTATTGTTAGTGCTTTTTGACATTGTTGCAACTTGTTATGCTTATTTCTTGACACTAGGGCCCGAGTGCCATGATTTCAGATCTTAACATGTTATCGATTCATGATGATATTATTGTTTATGATCTTACCTGCAAGTTGTATAGACATATTATTGTCTGGAACCCGAGGCCCCGAAGTCATAGAAATCGGGATAACTGGAGGGGATGGCTATGATATGAGGATCACATGTGTTCACAGAGTGTTAATGCTTTGCTCCTGTGCTCTATTAAAAGGAGCACCTTAATAGCCAGTAGATTCCCTGGAGGCCCCGCTGCAACGGGCTGGCAGGACAAAAGATGTTGTGCAAGTTTTCATTATGAGCACGTATGACTATATATGGAACACATTCATATGCTTATTTAGTTCTTGGATACTTTATCTTATTTATCTGCAAATGCCCTATGTCTTGATTATTACATGAATTGTCTTGTCCGTGCAACGCCCGTCCATCCATCCCTATGCCTACCGCACTTTAATCCTACTATTTACTGCAATTGTTACTGCTGTCTTTATTTTACTACTGCTATTACTTTGCTATTGCTACTACAAAATTGTTGCTACTGATAAACTACTGCAAGCAAGATTGTTTCTAGGTGCAACTGAATTGACAACTCAGTTTTTAAGGCTTATAAATATTCTTTGGCTCCCCTTGTGTCGAATCAATAAATTGGGTTTTACTTCCCTCGAAGATTGTTGTGATCCCCTATCCTTGTGGGTCATCAAGACTATTTTCTAGCACCGTTGCCGGGGAGCATAGCTCTATTTATAAAGTTCACTATGAATCATTACTGTTCGCTGCTATCCATTCATCATGGGTAAAACTCGTGATGGAAAAGTTCCTATATTACCATCGACTACAAGGAGAGGTACAGTTCTGAACACCTCTATTGCTCTTGATTCACCATCTATGATGAGTAAGCTCCTTACACCACCACCACATACACCTGCTACACATACTGCTACTTCTACTGAATCTGAAATTGCTTCCGATACTTATGATGTTACTTCTACTATGCTTGATGAGAGTGGTTCATTAGGTCTGTTCCTAGATGCTATAATTGCTAGAACTATAGTTGGAAACACTGAGACTCCTAATGAAGATACTGCTACACCTGTTAGTTCACCTGAGTCTAGAGAGAGCTATGATCTTGATGACGGTTATATTGAAATGACCGATGAATTTATTGAAGAATGTAAAAACACTCGTGATGCAAGCGCTATTAAGAGTCTTATTGAGAGACGTACTGTTAGACCTAAATTATCTCCTAATGCTAAGTTTGCTACATCTCCCATAAACATAAAAGATAAGGATTATGATTTCTCTCTTGATTTATCTTACATAACCATTGTTGAGAAAGAACCTTTTTGTGGGACTAAAAATGAAAGTGTTGTAGCACATATGACTAAGCTTTCTACCCTGAGTGGCTTATTTTCTGATGATATTAAGATGCGCACCTACTTTGTTGCTAAAATCTTCCCTTTTTCACTGAAAGGAGAAGCTAAAGCTTGGTTCCATAATTTACCTCATGGATCTATTGATAGCCCTGATTGCTTGATTGATATTTTCTACCAGCAATATTTCCCTTCTAGTGCTCGACATGCCATTTTGCAGGAACTTTTTGATTTTAAACAGGGAGAAGAGGAGAAATTGCCTGAATCCTGGGCAAGGTTTTGTGCTTTAATTCACGCACAACCTGGGTGTTCATTACCTAAAAATGAGCTTCTTGATATATATTATAATGGACTAACTAATGAATCTAGGACATACCTGGATAGTTGTGTTGATTGTGTTTTCAGGAAGAGAACTCCCAAAGAAGCTGAGGAATTAATGGCTAAAATAAGCAAGAATTATGATGACTGGACTTCACCTGAGTCAACTACACTTGAGCCAACTACATCTAAGCCAACTATGCTTGAGTCAACACCAATACCAAAGAGGAGGGGAGTGACTGAACAAAATAATGAAGTGGTGAAGGAAGCTAAGAAATTTCTTGAGGAGAAGGGTATTAAATCTGAAGATGTGTAGAATTTACCTCCTAAAGAAGAATTATGTAAGCCAATCTCCCACTCATCCTCTATTGAGGTACACTCTCTCCAACATTTTGATGAAGGTGATATTCCTTATTCTAAAACTCCTGATCAATGCTTAGAAGAATTTGATATCTATGTTGTTAAGCAAGATAATTTTAATAAAAGAGTGTAGAACCATTTAGTGGAAAACTCTAGAGCTATTAATGAGTTGAAAGATATTGTGGAAAGAAGCTCTAATGATGTTAAAATGCTTTTTAAACATTTCCAAATGGTTCAAACTCAAATTGATCAGCTTACTAAAGTATAAAAATATTTGCTAGTTAATGCTTCTAAAGAAAAACATGCTTATGAAAATAGAACTAGAAGTGGTGCTTTCACTCAGGATCCTTTATATCCTAAGGGACATCCTAAAAGAATTGAGCAGGATTCTCAACAAATTGAAAATAGTGGTACTTCCTCTAAGAGAAAGAAAAAGAAACATAAAATAGTTGTAGAATCTTCTGAACCTGCTAAAGATCCTAATAGTATGTCTGTCTCTGATGCTAGAACTGAAAGTGGTAATGTTAAAAATGACGCTCCTGATAAAGAAGAAGTTGAAGAAGAACCTGAAAGGCACACTAAGAATACTAAGTACACTAAGGAAGATTTTGTTGCTAAGAAACATGGTAGTGAAAGAGAGCCTTGGGTTCAAAAACCAATGCCTTTTTTCCTGATAAGAAACACAAGTCAAAGGAAGAAGAACACTATAACAAGTTTTGTGAGTGGATGAAACCTTTATTTTTGCAAATTGCTTTGACTGATGCTATTAAATTGCCTCCTTATTCACAATATATGAAGGATATTGTCTCTAATAAAAGGAAGATTCCTAATGAGGAAATTTCTACTTTACTTGCTAGTTATTCCTTCAATGGCAAGGTTCCAAAGAAACTTGGAGACCCAGGGATTCCAACTATTCCTTGTTCTATTAAAAATAATCATGTTAGAACTACTTTGTGTGATTTGGGAGAAGGAGTTAGTGTTATGCCTTTTTCTCTCTACAAGATACTTCAATTGGAAAAATTGATACCAACTGATACGTCTTTGCAAATGGCTGATAAATCTACTACTATTCATGTTGGTATATGTGAGGATGTTCCTGTTTAAGTGGCTCATAATTGTTTGATATTAACTGACTTTGTTGTGCTTGAAATGCGTGAAGATGATAATATGTCTATTATTCTCGGGAGACATTTTCTTAATACTGCAGGAGCTATCATTAATTGTAATCAAGGAAAGGTAACTTTTAATGTTAATGACAAGGAGTATACTATCTATTTACCCAATAAGATTGATAAGACTTATGGCCTAAATTCAATTGAACATATTGAGGGCATCCAAGTTGGAGAAATATATTATCCCATACTACATGAAAATTATGAAACTATTATGATTGGGACTATTGCTATCAGGGTTGAGGTAACATAATCATTTAGTGGAATGCAAAGTTTTGCTTCATATAAAATTGTTTTGGTAACAATACCTGATCAACCTTGTTAACAAAGGGATTCTAATGAACAAAACAATGTTTTCACCATGATTATCCTTGTTCACTTTTATTTTATCCATTAATTTTTTTGCTTTCACTTTGTTTACTTTTATATTTGCTAGCTGCTTGCATATTAGAGTGTCTTAGAACTTCTGAAGTTTTAGTTTTCTTTTGTTTTTGCATCATTCCAAAATCATCTTTCTTCCAGAAAATCATTCATCAATGCCTGAAAATTGCTCAAAAATAAAGTTTCTCGAAAAATTCCAGAAAATTCATATTAAATTTATACGCCAAAAATGGGGCAGAGAGGTACCTGGGGTGACCCAGGGGGCCCCACCAGGCAGGCACACCACCTATTGGCGCGGCCACACTAGGGGCGCGTCTGGCCATAGTGTGGGCCACCCTGGCCCTCCATTTATTCTCCCACCTGCCACTCCTTTCTCTCTCCCGAGAAAACACCATTTCATTGCTCAAACCCGTGTTCTTGCTATTCTTGCTCGTGATTTTCGATCTCCTTACTCAGCCCACCTTTGCTGTTGAGATTTGGAGCATTTGTTCTCCGGTATGTGACTCCTCCGCTTGTCCAAGTAGATTTGTGATTAGTGGATTATATCTTGAGCATTTTGATGCTGTAAGTGGCAGGGTATGTGAGCTTGCATGCTTGTTCTATGTTTGGAGAAATTGTTTTGATGCATGTTTAGCCCTCTTGCAAGTCCCTATAAGTAGTTCCTTTCATTATGTAATCACTTTGCAATCGCTTTTGTGATGGTTGTCTAAAATTTCAGAAAAGGAGATGAATGAACACCAACTCAACCAACATGAATTAAGGGTGCCCGAGGTCATAAAAGTCCACCGTTAGGAAGAAGTTTTCCCTTCTATTTATCCATGCCCTGAATTCATGAGGGCCGCAGGGATTTCTCAAGATTTCCATACTCCAATTTCTAATGCAAGATTGGAGCATTTTGTGGGAGATGAACCTTACCAATATGTGAAACTAACTATATCTGTGGTGTAGGATTTTTGATTTAGTTGGTCCTTGCCTAACCCCTTGGTTCGTTGCAAAATTTACAATGTAGCTGTCGACCTCCCTTTTGATGATTTTTGTGTAGCTGTTAAAATACCACAGTGTGGTTCGCGTGAAAGGATTAGAGAGCGGCCTACACCACTCGTGGACTTGTATGTAGAGAGTTGCCAAGGGAGAAGCTTCTCAAAGGGGAGTGGTAAAATTCGTAATATTCATCTCCCATTTATTCGATATTTTACCTACTTTATTGCCAAGTGCGTTCTTGCTAGGAAAACTGCTAGTAAATTATATTCATATGATCTAGCCTTTATCTCAGCTGCCTTGAAATGAGATAGGATTTATAACTTGGCTGCTTTGATAGCTTTCCATCTGGCTGCTAACCGCGAGAAAGGTGGAATTCGTGGAGGCCTCATCTCCTCTCGTTTATTATCTTTTCATGGTGTAGTGCCTCATCATTCAGACCTACAGTTTCCCGTAGAGAGTCTTGTTCTTAATTCCATGATACAACATAAATTTGTTTCCTCTTGCGCTAATTTGAGTGATTTATCTTATGAAATAACCTTTCTCAAGAGCGGATGGAGAGGAGGTAAGTCTGAGCGAGTGGTTCTTTTGCCTGCGTCTACTTTGTTTAACCTTGATAACAGGGTAGTATGGTCACTCATGGAGGGAGAGCTCGACACATATTTGGAGGAGCACACCCAGCAAGAGCAGAATGTTGGAAGGGAGGCCAAGGACAATTCGGTCTAGCCCTTCAACAAGGGGGAGTCTTCGTACCAACAGCCTGCCTATGATTGGGAAGCTTCTTCTTCTTTTTCACAAGGGCTTGATTATGATCATTCTTACGATGACCCGCCGGCTTGGAGTTCCTACCCACGTTGGGATTGATCCCCACTTAGACCAAAATCCTAAGCTTGGGGGGAGGTATACCGACATCACACCCATCTACATATCTTGTTCTGTCAGTACTTTTTATATCCATGTTTCACTTTCTTATTAGTTTTTGTTCTCTCTTTATTTCTACCTTCCAAAACACAAAAATACCAAAAATATTTTTGTTATTTCCCTTTGTTTGCTTCTTTATCTTTTAGCCTCGGTTTGCTTCATCCTTTTTAGCTTTGATTTGATTATTCGAAAAACCCAAAAATATTTTGCTTTGTCTGCTCTTTCCTTTGGTTCTTATCTTGAATAATTGAACAGACTCAAAAATATTTGTTGTTCTTCTCTAGTTTTGTAAAGTTTGTTACAGGGTTCAGCGGTCCTTAGTGAATCCTTGGAGTTTGGTTTTATCTTATTATTCAAGTCACACAAGTGAAAGGCAATGATGATTTATGACAACTCGAGATGTGGTAAGAGGCTGGTATGAACTCTATTTTTTTCATCATTGCACATATACTCATCATTGTGGGCATGCTTAGTCTGTTCATGTAAGGTGTATGTTATTTAATGAATTCTTAATAGTTCTTGCTCTCTTATGATCAGTTCCAATCCATTAATAGTTTGTAACATGTCATATAAATGTTTGCTTGCATTGTACTATTCATAACTTGGTATGACATTGTGGTATCCTCCTCTGAATGTTTTATTTGAATCGACTTGGCACATGCTCACGCATGTATATGACTAAAGAAAAAGTCAGTTAAGCCTCAGTGATATATTTTGCCTTAGAGTTCTTGTGTCACTTTAATGCCACTATTAATTTTGTTTTATCGCAAGCATGATTATGACAGTTACTACTCTCTTGATTGTCGCTCCCATTCTATTTGCTAGCCTTCACTTGCGCTGAGTATAAGCTTTACTCGTGCATCCAACTCCCCGAAACCAGAATTGTCAAAAAGAGTCCACCATATCTACCTATTAGCATCATTTCTATTGCTTTCATATTTATTATGCTTTATTTTCTTCCAAATAAAAATGTTTGCTTGTTATATGAAAATTAGTTAGTAAAGCTCTCACGAACTTGATGGCACACTTTATTTATTGCACTTAACAAACTTGAACCATTGTGTCCATCTATTTTGCTTATATGCTTACGCTTTATAAGTTGTGAGTTAGCAGAACCATGTTACCATGGGGAACGCTTTCAACATTGCACTTATTATTCAGTTGATATCATGTTCTTTTGTTTATGGATCCCGGTGGTGTGAAATAAGAGGGGATCTTGTAAGCTCATGGAGTTTGTATGTGTGTTTGAGAAACGCTCGGGCGGCTAGCCTAAGCCATGGCTAATCATGGTGGAAACTTGCAACATAACCATAGTGAGCATTCTGTGAAGCATCCTCAATAAAAAGCTATGCAAATAGCAAATAAAAAGATCGTCGAGATGCTCATTGTCTATTGTCTTGTCATTTTGATATGGGATAGCTAATGTGTCATGGGGCAAGGGGTACCCCGTTGGCAGTTCTCCATGATACACATGTACTTACAATGACAAGAATTTACTTGTGACTAAAGTTGAGTAGCATGAGGTTCGATACTCGTAAGCAAGGGGCATGAGATTTGCAACTTATAACTTGGCAAGCATATCCTCATATTTGAGTCACTTTAACCTTAATAAGCTCAAGATACTTATGATAGGGGCAATGAGAGATCAAAGCTAATGAGTACCATACTTTCAACATTTGGAAGCCTTTCAAACTTTTCAAATCTTTTCTTTCACTTTTATGTCCAGTCACCATTTATTCTTTGAGCACCTTCCCGAGAGCATAGCTATCATTCTTAGTGTAATGTGCTTGTACCAAAACACGATTAGTTGTGACATAACTTTGACGCTTGTATCTTTGATATTTTTACTTCTAGTCTTCACATAAACTTCAGAGGTGCCTTGGCATTTATGTTTTGCTCCAAAAGGAAAGGTAAGTGAGACACCACTTTATCATATATTCTTATGAGCATTACAATCTTTGATACATTGTAAACGTATCTATAATTTTTGATGTTCCATGCTTGTTTTGTATCTACTTACTTGTGTTTTGTTCATACTTTGAGGTATGTTTTATACATTTTTGGAACTAACCTATTAACAAGATGCTACAGTGCCAGTTGCCTCTTTTCTGCTGTTTTTGGTTTCAGAAAAGCTAGTAAGGAAATATTCTTGGAACTGGATCAGACAAAAGCCCAAGTCAATATTTTACCCGACGCAACACGGAGTCCAGAGGGGAGACGAAGTGGCGCACCAGGGCAGCCACACCTTGTGGCGGCGTGGCCTCGGGGGACATACCACCAGGGGGTGTGGGCCCCCTAGTGCTCTCGCAACCTTGCCCTTCCTCCTATAAAAGCTCCTAGGATGAAAACCCTAAGTACTCGATCAAAATTCCATGAAAGAGTCTGTAGCCGCCGCCATCTCCATCCCTAGATCGGGAGGGATCTGAAGCTCATCCCAGCACCCTGCCGGAGGGGAGAGATCACCCTGGAGGCCTTCTTCATCACCATTACTGCCTCCGGTGTGATGCGTGAGTAGTTCATCCCTAGACTACGGGTCAATGTAGTAGCTAGATGGTTGGTTCTTCTCCTTTGTGCTATCATCTTTAGATCTTGTGAGCTCCGTTCATGATCAAGATCATCTATTTGTAATCTTACATGTTGTGTTTGCGGGGATCCGATGGATATTGAGATGCTATTTTAGATTGATTATTGATTCTATCATGTCTATGCTATTTGTGATCTTGCATGCTTTCCATTGTTAGTAGCTATCTTGGCCAAGTAGATGCTAGAACTCTAAGAGGGAGTATTTATGCTTGATAGTGGGTTCATGCCTCTAGTAATCTAGGGAAGTGACATGAATCTCTAAGGTACTAGATGTGTTGTTGCTACTAGGGATAAACTAGCAATCCTTTGTCCATGGGACAATCGTATTGTTTACTTTACACACTTTGCTTAATGCAATTATCTGTTGCTTGCAACTTAATACTGGAGGAGGTTCGGATGATAACCTGAAGGTGGATTATTAGTCATAGATGCAGTTGGATTACGGTCTATGTATAATGTTGTAATATCCAATCAAATCTCATAGGAGTCAAGATGATTAGTATATGCATGGTATGCTTTCTCGAGTGTGTCAATTGCCCCGCTATAATTTGTTCAGCCAACATGTTATTTATCTTAAGGAGAATGACCTTTAGTGAACTATGGACCCCGGTCCATTCTTTTACCATTGATAAACCATCTACTATTTACTATTTACTATTTACTGTTTACTTTTTGCAAGCAATTACTATCTTCCACACAATACGTTCAATCCTTTGTTTTCAGCAAAACCGGTTAGATTGACAACCTCACTATAAGTTGGGGAAAAGTTATGTGGTTGTGTTGTGCAGGATTCCAAGTTGGAAACAACACCTTGGAGATGTTTCCTTGCTCCTACTAGTTCGATAACCTTGGTTTCATAACTAAGGGAAAACTTGCTGTTGTTCTCATCATACCGTCCTCTTGGGGTTCCCAACGAGGTCGATATATTTTGAGCCATCAAGACTTTTATCTGGCGCCATTGTCGGGGAGTCAAGGACATCTTCACAAGGGGAGTCCCTCATAACCAATCTCTTTAATTTTTTTTGTTTTGCTTAGTTTATTTTTGCTTTCTTTGCTTGTTTCTTTTATCAAAAACACAAAATTTTAGTTGTACTGGTTTGCTTCTTTATATTAAAAACACAAAAAAATGAATACTCTTGAAAACACTAAGTTGTGTGACTTCACTAGCACCAACAACAATGATTTCATGTGCACATCTATTGCTCCACCTGTTACTGAAGCTACTTTGTTTGAAATTAAACCTGCTTTGCTCATTCTTTTTATGAAAGAACAATTCTCTAATGTTGGTACTGCACATGTTGTTGCTCACCTCAATAACTCTGTTGAACTTTGTTAGATGCAGAAACATAGGGATATAGATGGAGATATTATCAAGATTAAATTGTTTCCTTTCTCTTTGATAGGAAAAGCTAAAGAATGGTTGTTATCCCTAACTAGAAATAATATTGATTCTTGGACTAAATGCAAAGATGATTTCATTGGAAAATACTATCCTCCTGCTAAGATTATATCTATGAGAAGTGAAATAATGAATTTAAGGAATTTGATAATGAACATGTTGCTCAAGCTTGGGAAAGAATGAGTTCTTTGGTAAAGAATTGTCCCACTCATGGACTGACTACTTGGATGATTATCCAAACCTTTTATGCAGGACTGAATTATTCTTCAAGAAATATGCTGGATTTTGCTGTTGGAGGTACCTTTATGACCATTACGTTGGGTGCTGCAACAAAGCTCATTGATAATATGATGGTTAACTATTCTGAATGGTACACTAAGAGAGCTCCACAAGGTAAGAAGGTAAATTATGTTGAAGAAACCTCCTCCTTGAGTAATAAAATTGATGTTATTATGTTTATGCTTGTTAATGGGAAAGCTCATATTGATCCAAATCATGTTCCCTTAGCCTCTTTGGTTGCTCAAGAAGAGCAAGTTGATGTGAACTTTATTAGAAATAATAATTTTAGCAATAATGCCTACAGGAATAATTTTGCTAATAATAATTATAGGCCATATCCTCCCAATAATGGTAATGCTTATGGAAATTCCTACAACAACAATAGAAGTGCACCCTCTGAACTTGAAGTCATGCTTAAAGATTTTATTAGTAAACAAACTGCTTTCAATAAAACTATTGAGGCAAAACTTTCTAATGCTAAAATAAATATATCATCTTTGTCTGAAGCACAATCCTCTTTGATTAATAAAATGGCTACTAAACCTGAAACCATATAAAATTCCTTTGCTGCTACTAATGCCATACAAGTTAGAATTGATGAAAATGTTAGCCTGTTAGCTGAATTGCATGCTAAGTGGGAAAGAGAAAATAAAATTGCTAGAAATAGTAGTATTTTTACTATTACCACCACCAATGTTGATGCTAGCAAACCACATGAAGTCCCCATTCCTTTTGCAACAATGCCAAAAACCAATGGAACCTTTTCCAATAAAAATGCTGAAATTCTTCGAAATATGGGAAACAATAGCTCTACTACCTTGGATGGTAATTATGATTTTGATCTCGATGGTTGCAATATATCTGAATTAATTATGTTCCAACGAAAGCTTGCTAAAAGTCCTAATGCTAGTGCTATGAATATGGCCTTTACAAAACACATTACAGATGCTCTCATAAAAATTAAAGAAGAAAAGATGAAACATAAAGCTTCTATTCCTATGAAATTAGAAGATGGTTGGGAACCCATCATTAATATGAAAGTGAATGATTTTGATCTCAAAGCTTTATGTGATCTTGATAGTAGTGTTTATTTATGCCTAGAAAGATTTATGAAATGCTTGATTTGCACCCATTAGAAGATTGTTATTCAAATGTCCAACTTGATGAGAATGCTAAAAAGAAACTCATGGGGAGTATTAATGATGTTCTTATTATGGTTAACAATACCCATGTCCCTATTGATTTCTATGTTTTTGATGTTTAATGCAATGATTCTTGTCCTATTATTTTGGAAGACCTTTTCTTAGAACTGTTGGTGCCATTATTGATATGAAAGAAGGCACCATTAAATATCAATTCTCACTCAAGAAAGGTATAGAACACTTCCCTAGGAAGATAGAGAAGATTCCTTTTGCCTCTCCTATTAAAACAAAATTTGCTATTAATGCTTCTTCATTTGAGAATACTTGATTCTTGCTTGTTATGCCTAGCTCAAAGGCGTTAAAGAAAAGCACTTATTGGGAGATAACCCAAATTTCTAGTCAATAAATTTTTCTTTTGTTGAGTCTTGCAAGTTATTGACTCAGTAATAACCTATCCTTATCATTTTTGTGTAGTTTTTGTGCCAAGAATAACCTCTAATAAGAGATAAATAATGCTTGGGAATGTTGCTCTCCCAAAACAGATTACTGTGCTTCGCTATAAAAATTTGTGAAAAATCTCTGTACGTCGGATTGAGCTGTAATTATTTGTTCTTTTGCCCCAGGTTGTTATAACTTTCGTTAGTTTAACACTTTTCGATTTGAGCAATATAAGGTCTTCGCAAAAATCGGTTTTTACCTGATGGTCTGTTTTGACAGATTTCTGTCATTATTTGCATTTGCCTCTTAATCTCTTTCTCTTTGAGGTCTTGCCAAATTTCTTGAACTTTTAAAAGGAATTGCTACATTAGCTTGTATTTTAATGGAAGTTTTACTTGTGTTGAAACTGAACCTAAAGACCTATTATCTTAAGTACACTAATGTTGCTAATGAAGATTGTGTGAAGTTTTGTATGAAGGAAATTTTAAAGTGTAGGGAAGAATAATGTGATAAGATGAAGTATGGACAAAAGCTCAATCTTGGGGATGCCACCCGTGTCACCCCAACAAATATTCAAGAAGTACAAGGGTCAAATCTTGGGGATTCCCAAGGAATCCCCTTCTCCATCAATAAAAATCTCAGGTTTCTTCCAAACACTTCATTTTTATTGTTTCATGCACAATTGTGTTGTTCTTGGAGCGTCTTCATTTTTGTTTTTAGTTTTATTTTCCTTAGTTTTCTTAAATAAATTGGTTGGACCCCTGCATTGATACATAGTTTCAAATAAGTTGATTTGGATTGGAAAAGAGTAGGAAAGTTCATGCTTATAAGTGGTATAAAAAGGAGTCTTGCTTTGACTATGGCCTAGACTTTATCATGTCGTGTTTGATATTGCTTTGACTTTATGCTTAGTGATTATTGTTGTAGCATGACTTGTTATAAACAATTGAGATTTTGTAATGTGCCTTGAAAGAATCATGCGTTGTTTTAGCATATAAAAGCATAATATTGTGGTATTCTCCTTTGATGATTTATTTGGCTTGACTTGGCGCATGCTCACACCATGTTAAGACTATATCAGGTCACCATAGCCTCTATGATCATTTAGTTTTCGACTTGTAATATCACTTTGTGCTTTAATTAATAATTTTTTGTCACATTGCATGATTATGACCATTATTTCTCTCTTAGTTGGTCGCTCCTAGTCTTTTGCTAGCCTCCACATGTACCAAGTATGAGTTCCACTCATGCATCCAACTCCAAATAAAACCAAGTTATTCCAAAGAGTCCACCATACCTACCTATTCGCATTATTTCTATTCCAAGTATATTCATGTTTTTATCTACCTTCCAAATTAAACTTGTTATGTGAAAATTAGTGATTAAAGCTCTCACGAACTTGATGGCACACTTTAATTTCTTGCACTTAATAAACTTGAACCATTGTGCCCATCTATGTTGCGTATATGCTTGCACTTTGTAAGTTGTGAATTAGCAGAACCATGTATCATGGGGAACGCTTTCAACATTGCATTTTATTTAGTATGCTCATTGTATGTTGCCTTATCATTTTGATATGGGAAAGATCCTGTATCACGGGGCAAGGGGTACCCCGTTGGAGGTTCTCTATGATACACATATACTTACAATGACAAGAACTTACTTGTGACTAAAGTTAAGTAGCATGAGGTTCGGTACTCATAAGCAAGGGGCATGAGATTTTTAGCTTATAACTTGTCAGGCATATCCTCATATTTGTTCACTTGAACCTTACTAACCTAAAGATTTTTATGATAGGGGTAATGAGAGCTGAAAGCTAATAAGTACCATAATTTTTGGAAGCTCTTTATGAGACTTGAATCCCTGCTTCCTTCTATGAAGGGCCTTTCTTTTACTTTTATGTTGAGTCTCCATCTTCTATATTTATGCACCTATTCAGAGCATAGTGATCATTCTTAGTTTAATGTGCATTGTCCCAAAACTTGTTGATGATTCATCACTTTGATATTGCTTGTTCTTAAACTATTTGTATCTAGTCACCCTTATGAACTTCGAAGGTGTCCTATGCATTTATGTTTTGCTACACCATGAGGGACAAGATGAATGCCATTCTCATTATATTTTCTATATGTGAAACAAACAAACGTCTTTCAAAGCATTGTTATTCATGAATCTTTTGTTTGTGCCTTTTCATATTACATCATAGTTGTTATGTCTTATTGTTAGAACTATATCTTTCATGTCTATGTTAGAGTACTATGAAAATACCTTGATCAAGATTGTGATGGTGCATGTCACCTCAAAAATTATTCTTTTTTATCACTTACCTACTCGAGGACGAGAAGGAGTTAAGCTTGGGTATGTTGACACGGTGTAAACGTATCTATAATTTTTGATGTTCCATGCTTGTTTAGTATCTACTTTCTTGTGTTTTGTTCATACTTTGAGGTAGTTTTTATACATTTTCTAGAATAACCTATTAAAAAGATGCCATAGTGCCAGTTGCCTGTTTTCTGCTATTTTTGGTTTTAGAAAAGCTAGTAAGGTAATATTTTCCGATCTCAATGCATTTCACCGCTCCACCGGAAATCCCCTCTGTCCCTACTTTACTACAACTTGGTAGTTTCCACCGCCTGTCCAGGGTTGAGCCCTGGGATTTGGCGGCGGACTTGAAAAGCCACCTATAGACGATTTACGCCCAATCATTCCGGATAACGCTTGCATCCACTGTCTTACCATGACTGCTCGCATAGAGTTATCTGATGCTTATTCCTCGGATACTTCTCGGAATTGGACCAGACAAAAGCCCAAGCCAATATTTTACACGAAGCAACACAGAGTCTGGAGGGGAGATGAAGTGGCGCACCAGGGCGGCCACACCTGGTGGTAGCACGGCCTAGGGGGGCGCCACCAGGGGTGTGGGCCCCTTGGTGCTCCACCGACCTTGCCCTTCTGCCTATAAAAGCCTCCCGGGACGAAAACCCTAAGTACCCGATCAAAATGCCACGAAAGAGTCTATAGTCGCCGCCATCTCCATCCCTAGATCTGGAGGGATCTGAAACTCTTCCCGGGACCCTGCCGGAGGGGAGAGATCACCCTAGAGGACTTCTTCATCACCATGACTGCCTCTGGTGTGATGCATGAGTAGTTCATCCCTGGACTACGGGTCCATGTAGTAGCTAGATGGTTGGATCTTCTCCTTTGTGCTATCATGTTTAGATCTTGTGAGCTCCATTCATGATCAAGATCATCTATTTGTAATCTTACATGTTGTGTTTGCGGGGATATAATGGATATTGAGATGCTATTTTAGATTGATTATTGATTCTATAATTTCTATGTTATTTGTGATCTTGCATGATTTCTATTGTTAGTAGCTATCTTGGCCAAGTAGATGCTAGCAACTCCAAGAGGGAGTATTTATGCTCGATAGTGGGTTCATGCCTCTAGTAATCTGGGGAAGTGACAGGAATCTCTAAGGTACTAGATGTGTTGCTGCTACTAGGAGAAAACAGCAATCCTTTGTCCATGGGACAACCGTATTGTTTACTTTACACACTTTGCTCAATGCAATTATCTGTTGGTTGCAACTTAATACTGGAGGGGGTTCAGATGATAACCTGAAGGTGGATTATTAGTCATAGATGCAATTGTATTACAATTTATGTATAATGTTGTAATGCCCAATCAAATCTCATAGGAGTCAAGATGATTAGTATATGCATGGTATGCTTTCTCGAGCCTGTCAATTGCCCCACTGTAATTTGTTCACCCAACATGTTATTTATCTTAAGGAGAATCACCTCTAGTGAACTATGGACCCCGGTCCATTCTTTTACCATTGATAAACTATCTAATATTTATTGTTTACTGTTTACTTTCTGCAAGCAATTACTATCTTCCACCCAATACATTTAATCCTTTATTTTCAACAAAACCGGTGAGATTGACAACCTCACTGTAAGTTGGGGCAAAGTTCTGTGGTTGTGTTGTGCAGGATTCAAAGTTGGAAACAACACCTTGGATTTGTTTCCTTGCTCCTACTGGTTCGATAACCTTGGTTTCATAACTGAGGGAAAACTTGTTGTTGTGCTCATCATACCTTCCTCTTGGGGTTCACAACGAGCTCGATATATTTTGAGCCATCAATCTTGCATATGCTTATGTGTCATGTTGCTTATTCTTATTGGGTTGGAATCTCTTCATAGCTTGCATGACTGCTGGGTAAACTTATTTGCATACTCTTTATTATGAATTGCCTAAGTATTTGATCATATGCTGGGAATATATACACCTTACGAAGCAAATGTGTTCGTACAAGTTTGTTTTATCGCACTCAGTTTTCAATTGAATTGCTTGAGGACAAGCAATAAGCTAAGCTTCGGGGGAGTTGATACGTCCAAAACGTATCTACTTCCCGAACACTTTTGCTATTGTTTCTTCTCTAATTTGTGTGATTTGGATACAATTGATGCAGATTAACGTTGTTTTTCAGCAGAATTGCTTTGGTGTCTTGTTTTTGTGCAGGAAATCAACTTTCAGGAAAAATCCCGGAAAATATCGCAAAACTCCTATTTTACCAAAAGACTCACGAAGCCAGAAGACGAGACGGAGTGGGGCCACGAGGGGCCCACACCACTTGGCCGCGCAGGCCAGGCCATGCCGCGCCAGGGGGTGGTGTGGCTGCCTCCATCTCCGCCTCGAGCTCTCCTTTTGCCTATATAAGCCTTCTGACCTAAAAACAGAGGGTGGGTTCGATGTTTTTCCAGATAGAGTTCCGCTGCGCCACCACCACCAAAAACCGCGATTCGGAACCAGAAACTCCGTTGTGGCACCCTGCCGGGACGGGGAATTGGAGGAGATCATCGCCATCGTCATCACCAACGCTTACCCATCAACCATCCATGATTCTCCTATCCATGAGTGAGTAATCCCCCGCAGTAGGCTATGGGAATGGTAGGGATTGGATGAGATTGATCTTGTAATTGCATCAGATTGTTAGGGCATGGTGCCTAGTATCTATTATTTGTGCTTTTTGACATTGTTGCAACTTGTTATGCTTAATGCTTGACACTAGGGCCCGAGTGCCATGATTTCAGATCTGAACATGTTAGTGATTCATGATTATTATTGTTTATGATCTTACCTGCAAGTTGTATACACATATTATTGTCCGGAACCCGAGGCCTCGAAGTGACAGAAATCGGGATAACTGGAGGGGAAGGCTATGATATGAGGATCACGTGTGTTCATGGAGTGTTAATGCTTTGCTCTGGTGCTCTATTAAAAGGAGCACCTTAATTGCCAGTAGATTCCCTTGAGGCCACGCTGCAACGGGCTGGCAGGACAAAAGATGTTGTGCAAGTTCTCATTATGAGCACGTATGACTATATAGGGAACACATGCCTATGATTATTTAGTACTTGGATACTTTATCTTATTTCTCTGCAAATGCCCTATGTCTTGATTATTACATGAATTATCTTGTCCATGCAACGCCCGTCCATCCATCCCTATGCCTACCGCACTTTAATCCTACTGTTTACTGCAATTGTTACTATTGTCTTTATTTTACTACCGCTATTAGTTTGCTATTGCTACTACAAAACTATTGCTACTGATAAACTACTACAAGCAAGATTGTTTCCAGGTGCAGCTGAATTGACAACTTAGTTGTTAAGGCTTATAAAGATTCTTTGGCTCACCTTGTGTTGAATCAATGAATTGGGTTTTACTTGTTGCGATCCCCTATCTAGGGTTTCGAGATCATGGGCATTTATGCCAATTGAAAATGAGGTCACGTCATTAGTTGAATGATGTGATAGAAGAACAACCCAACTAGTTGTATCTTAATGAGATCTAGTTACAAAGTTCACCATTAATGATAAAACTAAGGAAACCTCGCAACCTGTCCTTAGACTGTGAGATAATGAAAATCACTTCTTGAGGGAGCTTAGATGGTTATTAAGTATCATTCCGTGACTGGATGATCAAAAAGGTGCCATTCAGGTTTCCCAAAGGGGCGTGGAGAGGAGTACATATCAAGACCAGGATTTTACCATCCATGTAATGGACAGATACATTTGTGGCCATCTCGGTGACGTTGCATTAACGAAGCTTGCAAGCGTGTGTCTGGGTCATGGAATGCAACAACATGGAAGCAAGAAAACAAGTTCATCGGTAACGAGATCAAACTAAGGTATGGAGATACCGTAGATCAAATCTCGAGTGAACTAGGTATCAAGTTGTAACATCCTCGAATCGGCCCTATGCAATTTTTAGCCCTTTCCGCCAAACCCGCATAGAAATGATTCAAGGACGCCCACCAGGCACTTTCGTGCGGGTGGAAAACGAAGTAATACCATTACACAACAGTCCTCGATGGGACCCACAGAACAAATATATATATAGCACGACTCCAAGAGTCAAGAATACAGATATACACTACAAAGATCCAAATCACCTTGCAAACGATACAGCGTCCGAGTACGGACAAGATGCAAATGGGGCTAAGAGCCCTGAAGAATAACCAATGGCGTCCATAACCCTGCCCAGGCCAAGCCGGAAGGGTAACCTTGCTAACGACGTCAATCTCGAACCTGCTAAAACAAAAGGGGTGCCGACAAAGGGCAAAGGAAAAAGAGGAGCGGCAGTACTGAGGCCAGTACACGGCAAGGCTAGAATTCAGCGGGCCTCGCCTACATAGGTATGGTGGACTGAAGCGGCAGCGTAGCAGCACTAAACAACCTATAGAGACTCAGTAAAACTGGCGGCTATTAGAGAGGGATAAGAAAGACCTATTCGGAACCAACCTTATACTAACACCAATCATACCCACCCTGGTATTCCCCCTGGAGACCAAATGAGGAAGTCAGACCGAGGAACTCACAAAGTTGGCAGTTTTATTCATTCCATTATAGTTGAAGCTCTTACTAATCAGATATAGATAGCATGAGTCATGCTGAAGCATAAGTAGTGGGAAGTTTTAGTTAACATTCCGTTGTAGTTGGAACATTTACTAGTCAGATATAATTGTCCTGAGGAATCCCAAAACCCAGCAGTTGTTGGCACTTTTATCCCATTCCGTTGGAGTTGCAACACTTACTAGGCAGGTACATCATGTCACCAAACAACCCCAGATCCACCAGTTGTTGGCATTTTAATATCCATTCCGTGATAGTTGAATCTGATTACTAGTCATATATTAAGTCAAGTTTATAGCACTACTTTAGTTATGCTTGTCTATGATCGAGATACTGTGCTCCAAGTCGTCCATAACCGCGGACACGGCTTTCAGAAAGATTTACCCTGCAGGGGTGCACAAATAGCAACACACACACGATCAACCTCGAAAAAACCAAATAAAAACCCAACGAGGCTTTCACGACAAAGCAATCACAGGATTCATAAAACATTTCAGGGGGCCACCCCATTAAGCTACCCGCAACGAAGTTGGCCGGCTCCGAGACGGACCCAAGGTTTGTGTGGACGGCTGTAAATGACTGGGAACCCGAAAGTGTGACTAGGCTTGTCGATACAGCGAAAACGTGTCACGATCCTAAATAGTACAGGTGCTCCACGCACAATCGTAAATAAAGAAGTAAAGCATAGCATAAGTACAGGATAGTAATAAAGCCCCAAACTAGTTTGTGTCCCCAAGAAATAAGAAACGAATCAAGCTCTAGCTAAGGGGGATTCATAGACTCTGCCGTATGTGGATAATGCGAATAGTCAAGGAACAGGTATCATGTACTCGGGGTCCTACGGGACACAAGTGAGGGTGGAAGAACCAAATAACATCTATTGCCCACCGATGCCTCTGCATCAGTTATATCTAGCAATTTAATACTTGTATTTAAAGTCATGATCCTCTCCACCATAAACATCTGCCAGCATTCCAACAACTGTGGTACTTGACAACACGAGATCGCACCTGAGCAAGCAACTACGACTCGCAAGGCCAGCTATCTACCAAACACAGGGAATAGGAGGTGTCCAAGGCAATATAGAGGCTGCACGGGATATAACTGGTGTACGGAAACTAAAGCACCACGACACGGATAGCAATAGATCAACAGGAGGAAATAAAGACTATAACTGCAAAATAGGTAGAAGGGGAAGAGATGCTCGCTTGGGAAAACACTGCCGAAGAGACATTATTCGAAGAACTTGTCGATACTCGCATCAACTCATCGGCCTAATCCGCGAAGAAGCAAACACTAGCAGAAACACCGGATACAATATTTAATACTATGGTAGAAGATCCGGCATGATTATGATATGATGCAGATGCGGTGCAATTAGGTAGTATTAAGCGGAACCGGGGTCCCGACAATTGATTAGAGGGTTCATGTTATTTAGCTACCCCGCATTTTAAATGTTGTATTAACAAGGCAAAATAGGGCATCGGTTTGCTACACCAATTTAAATGGGGTCCGGAATAAGACAACAATATTCCGCATGAACACCCCCATATTTAATTATAAGGTGAATCGGCATAATGCCCCCAACCCACAGACAGATATGCATGTATGAACAATTTAACATGTGACAGTTTTATAGATATAGCATTTATAAAATAGGGGCTCGGGAAAAAGGTTCACACATCTGGATTCGGAAGATCTTGGGTTCCGGGGGTTCGGGAGTTTGACAGGGTTCGACGAGATCGGGGGTCGGTTCGATGGGATTGGTCTTTGGAGGTTGTTGCAGGACAACGGCAGGAGAGCTTGGCGTTCCGGGAAGAAGGACTTGGTTTGGCGTCAGGGGCGCATCGGATTCGCCTGGTCGGTGTCGATCTTGTCATTCCACGACGGAGATCTTGTCGGGTCCATGTGTCGGGTCGGTCTTGGCATTCAGGGTGAAGAACTTGGCGTTCGGGATGAAGAACTTGTCGTCCTGCGATTCCATGTCGACATGCTCGTCTTCCTCGATGGAGAACTCGGTGTTCCGCGGTGAAGTGCTTGTCGTTCCGGTGGCGATCTTGGCGGTCATCGGGTCCGGGTTGAAGTTCTTGACGTGGCCGCTCTTGGTGCAACATGATCTTGTGGGGGTTGCGGATCGCCTCGGTGTATCGTCATCGGATCGGTCTTGGGGATCGAGTAGAAGATCTTGGCGTTGGCTCTCGGCTTTGAGGTCGTAGGTGAACTTGCGATGGTATCTTCAGGACACCGCGATGGTGCTTCGGGTTTGGGGCTTGCCGGTCCACGGCTTCGAGAAGATATTGCGACAAGGTAACTTGGTTTGAGCGGACGACGCCACAACACCAAAGGCGAAGAACTTGGAAGGAATCAGAGTTGTCCTCGGTAACTGAATAAACATACAAACACACAGACATGTTCACATAGGAGCACAGAGTCTGTCGAGCACACGCTGATAAAGGCGCGGCCAACAGACTCATGCTCGTGGAAGAGCACGGGGCAGCAGAGACAGAGGACATGGCGAGCTCGGGGTGACGTCCTGGTGATGGGCAAGGCAGGGAGGCGGCGGACGAGGCGCGCTTGCCCGGGGCGGCGGCTCGGACGGCCAGTGGGGCGACGCCAGCGAGGGGCCGGGCTCGGCAGGGGCGGTGCGGTAGCTTGAGGCGCAGAGACAGGGATGGCGCGGCGGCGGGTCCCACTGCAGCAGTGGCGGTCGAGGATGGGCAAGGACGGCGGGGCTCCAGTGAGGCGGAGCACCAGGGGAGGAAGGCTGGGGCGACGGAGAGGAGCTCGGCTCGGGCGGCCGCGGCGGCAGCGCAGGGATCGAGGCTGTGGGTCCCTGGTAGGCAGCGACGAAGGTGCTCTACGCGGAGGGAGGAGGCGGCGGTGTCTGCGTGTGCGAAGATCACGAGGTGGAGGACGCGGTTCGAGCGGGTGGGCCCGAGTCTCGATCGGAAGAGGGCAGGTGGGGAGCGGGGGATCCCGAGGTGGTGGGTGTGCGCATGTGTCCACTGAGACGTGGCGGCGGGGCCAGGAGCGAGGGAGCATGGGGGTTGGTGGCGTGTCGCACGGCGTGGGCGGGAAAAAGTGGTGGGGGACGCGCCTAGGTGGCGGCGGGTGGAGGCTGGCGATGGGTCGGTGGTAGGTGGGGCTGAGGGCTGCAGGGAGAGAGAGCAACGCGACGTACGGCGGCTGTGCGATGCGATGGGGTAGATGACCGCTGCGGATGGAGTAAAATTGCTGGATCCACCAATTCACTATACAAAAGCGTATGATAAGAGTAGTGGTACGGTCGCGACTCCATCCCGCACTCATATCATTACTCCGTACATGAATAGCAGAATTATGCAACCAACTCTCGGAATCAGACTGAAGATCTCGACAATCGAGGTTCGGAACAAAGGAGTGATGCAGGCTCTGCATCGGATCTGGCGTAGAGGATGTAGTCGCGTCGAAAAACACCAAAAGGCACAAGAAGGAACAAAGAGAAGTACAACAGATGAAGGATTCCTCCGATGGCACGAAGGCCGGATGTAGAAGCACCGTTCCCAAAATAGGAAGCGAAACCCTGAAGGTATGACGGATACCCAACCACGAGAATTCCTGGACTCAGAGAAAGGGAAGAGAGCATATTTAAAACGCGCAGAGGTAAGAGGAGAATAGCAGAGGGGTGAGGAGTAAAAGCAGAATTAGTCAGACCTATCCAACCGATTTTTGCAAAAATAGTTTTGACACTCTACTTCGGCCGTTAGCTAGGTTATCCTACAGGCTGGACTTGTGGTGATATGAGGTGGCCCGATCTTCTCAGCAAGCTCTTGTCGATGGTGATGGTGGATGATAGATAACTAGTGCGTAGCTATGACCTCTCCTGCTCGATCCCTGATGCCAATGCAACAGCTGTCGAACCTTGTAGGATATTCACAACACCACACCCTTGCGCACGCAGCCGTGACCACGAACGGTAGTATGCAATCTACTAATTCCCAATGGAACAACATATCACACTCAATTATAGTTGGCCGATTCGAACACAGGGTAATTCCAGAGGTTCTATGAAAGAAACAACTCCAAAATATTTTAACGTGGTCTTAAAACCTAACTTGTGATGGCTACGGAGGTTTATATGAGGGCTGGGGCGTCCTCCCCTCTAAACGGGCCTAAAAACAGTCATAACTTGGCCCAAACTGACTCGGTTCGACTCAAACCGATACATACCGACCCATATATGGGTTCGGCCTTATTGGCACGCAGTCCAAAGGTCGTGGAACACCTCAAACATGTAATTCTTGGTGCGCCATCTCTCTCTCTTGCTCATACGTGATTTCCTCATTGCGTCCTAGTGCGCCTGCCTCCCGCTCCTCCCTCGCGCACTTGTTGATATTGGAAATCAGCGCTGGTCCTTCTTGCTGCAACTCTCCACCTCCTCGCGCAACGCTTGTGTTATCAATAAACCTGATCATACAAAGATGCATAGACTTAGGTAGTATAAAGTTCTCATTAAATAAAACATCAGGTTCAATTAGGAATAAATTGACCTGATAGTCATTATTGATTTGACTCAATATTTCCTTCCAGTTTAGGCAGCCAGAATCATCATAATCCATGTATATATCCTCATCATCCTCCCTTTCTTCATGAAAAGCCGTCCTCGGCTTGGATAAGCTGAAAGTGGGAGAAACAAAAAGAACAACGTGTACGCAAAGTATATGTATATATAACATGTTGTATTATTGTTGTTCACATGAAAAGTATGTCCAGTATACATCAAGCAACTTAAATTGCAGGTATAAGTGAAGTACAAAGAATCATGATCATGGTGAAAAACAACTAAATAGATAGTCATGTTCTTCAATATTAAATTCAGTTTTCTCAAAGAAGATCTATGATCAAATTTGTGAACAAGATCAAACCAATTCAATATGTCTAAAAACCAAATTGAATCATGACATGCTTCAACTGCGCTACTCTGATTATTATGAACATGATCATGTTGTCTAGTATGTAAAATGCAACTCAATTTGCAAATATCAAGGAAGTCTAAAGTAGTAACAAAACTAGACAAAGAATTTTGGGACAAACATAGTGAATATGAAAACTTGGGTCCTATTCTAGCAAGATTAGGACAATCCAACATAGGTAAAATTACTTGTGTTGGTTGCAATATATCAACTAGACCAGAATGTATTTCCATAATATCTGGAACATGAGCTATTGTCCCATAGCAAACATTTTGTGATGTATGGCTGAAAACAACATGTTTCAGTTCAGCGATTCTATCACAAGTAATGCATATGTGATCCACAAGAAAATTTTCATGCATGCTATATTCACCAATCAGATTGAAAGTGAAACAAGGAGAATATGTGCTAGAATTCAGAAATGAAATTTCAGAAATCTTATCCATAGCACAACTCATACTCATAGGTTCATTTAGCATGATGGAATACACAATATCAGCAGGTGGTATTCGAGCAAGTATTTCCTTATGTGTTATCAGTACCACATGATCAAAATTTGAATTTGGTAAACTATAACATGGTGCTGAAACAGTAGTGCAAGGCAAATCACAAGGAGGCTTCAGTAAAGGAATAGACTCACAATATGTCGCACATGTTGGCTGAAGCTCCAAAACAGTACCAATGTCATCAACAATCTCCTGAATTGTAGTAGGTACTAAAACATCCGCCGCAAGTGACAATGCACAGTCCGACGATGTAGGTTGTAAAATAGATTGCTCCCTTTCTTCAAAAGCAACCTGCATAGCACAAGAAACAATACCAGGAGTAGAGATGATTACATTAGTAGAAATATCCTCACATGTATTAGCATCTACTGCACTGATATTTTCTTTTTCTCTCATACTCTTAGAATGGATGGTATCAACCTCACGTTTAGTGGAATCACACAGCTCACTTTTGATAACACTCTCAGTCAGCTTGGCTATGTGGCTCTCATTCTCACATGGGTTGTAATGCACACCGTGTTCAAGATGACAAATAATAGAATTGTCACCATTCATCATGACCTTGTACTTAGCAGACAAACTGAACTCTTTTGTCCTCTCCTTGCGAAGAAGATGATACTCATGAAATTTGTCGGCTGAAATCCTGACCATAACACGCCTCTTCATGTTCCATTTGAAAGAAATCCTTCCAACAATAGGACATATTTGAGCGTCAAACCTTCTTTCCAAGGTTCTCCCAATAGTATGTGACAAGAATCAAGTGGTATAGGAGATACATCACAGCGCACAATCTTAGTATGCTCTTTAAAAGTCATAGGAACATCAGCGGTGTGTGAAATCAGCAATATGCCATATGATGAATGCAAGAGATATGGCACCGCACGGGCACATGTGGGTAGCTGCAACTTATGTACAACTTCAACACTGATCAAATTAATAGTAGAGTTACTATCAATGGTAATGGAAGCACATCGCTCACCAATCATCACACTATGGTGGAAAAGACCATCACCATCAAAAATACCGCGTTCTTCCTTCCAAAAAGTTCCACTACAACGCCAATTGTCGATGAATTTGTAACTGTACGTCTCCACATTATTTGTAACATCACATGCCTCCATTTTCTGCATCACATCAACACTACTAGAAGACATGATTAGTACATTAGTGCACAAATCAAAATCAGTATGGTGGAAACTCTCACAACTCACTCACAACTAATAAGAAAGGAGATCTTACCGTTCCAAAGTGAATAGAGATGATCTACCAAATGAAATCAAAAACTGATGCACTGATGTGATGAAGTGAATATCAAAGGTATAGAGAATGATCACAGGGCACACAAGGTATTTATGGTGGAGCTGTAGGTATGGTATCCTAACTACACCGCAAACAAGTCCTAGTGCTGATCGTATGACAAAGACCCACGGAAACACACACGGTGGAGATAAATGGGGCAATTGCAACTATGAAAATGAGCTCAAAAAAGTAAGGTATGTCGGAGGAATGCTCGTGTTGCAATGCACAAGGAGAGACGCTAGCAATGTCTCAACGAAACGGGCACAAGATTGCTAACCGAGCAGCCCGTAGAGCACTAAGCACGCTAGTCTCGTAGGATAGTTATAGACACAAAGAAAAGCTTACTAAGGCTCACTAGGATAGGTACGCTATGTGGACTCAGTAGAAAAAACAAAAACAAAAATTTGACCTGAGAATTGGTCTCTGCCACGGCAGAAAAACGGCCTAAAATTCTGCCGCGGCAGGATGGCGGCAGAATTTTTTTTTTCTCGTACTAGCACAGACTGGTCTGTGGTAAGGCGACGGCTCGGTTTTTTTTTCGGAAATTTTTTTTTTCGTATTTTTTTTGGTCACGCTGGAGCACAGACTTGTCTGCGGTCAGGCATGAGGCAGCGAGCCGATTTTTTTTATTCCGACTCGCCAAGTAGGACACAACTAGAACTCTTTACTTGGATCAGATCTGACTTGATGGTAGTGGGAAAAGATGGTGGAAAACAACTAGAACAACTAGAAAACAAATCTACGAAGAACAGATCTAGATCTAATCTAATAGAGGAACGCGACCAGCAACTATTACTCGAATACGATGTAATCTAGGCTATGGCAACTCTTTTTGTGGGGCTTTTTCTGTATAGGATGAAAAACACTCTCTAATCTATGGATGGATTGTGGATTGCTTACCGAGGCAACGAGGAAATCTGATACCAAGATGATATTGCTCACCGAGTAAACCAGAGCTCTGATACCAAGATGATATGGGGTGACCCGATCTTCTCAGCAAGCTCTTGTCGATGGTAATGGTGGATGATAGATAACTAGTGCGTAGCTATGACCTCTCCCGCTCGATCCCTGATGCCAATGCAACAGCTATCGAACCTTGTAGGATATTCACAACACCACACTCTTGCGCACGCAGCCGTGACCACGAATGGTAGTATGCAATCTACTAATTCCCAATGGAACAACAGATCACACTCAATTATAGTTGGCAGATTCGAACACAGGGTAATTCCAGAGGTTCTAACAAAGAAACAACTCCAAAATATTTTAACGTGGTCTTAAAACCTAACTTGTGACGGCTACGGAGGTTTAAATGAGGTCTGGGGCGTCCTCCCCTCTAAACGGGCCTAAAAACAGCCATAACTTGGCCCAAACTGACTCGGTTCGACTCAAACTGATACATACCGACCCATATATGGGTTCGGCCTTATTGGCACACAGTCCAAACGTCGTGGAACACGTCAAACATGTAATTCTTGGTGCGCCATCTCTCTCTCTTTCTCATACGTGATTTCCTCATTGCGTCCTAGTGCGCCTGCCTCCCGCTCCTCCCTCGCGCACTTGTTGATATTGGAAATCAGCGCTTGTCCTTCTTGCTGCAACTATCCTCCTCCTCGCGCAACGCTTGTGTTATCCATAAACCTGATCATACAAAGATGCATAGACTTAGGTAGTATAAAGTTCTCATTAAATAAAACATCAGGTTCAATTAGGAATAAATTCACCTGATAGTTATTATTGATTTGACTCAATATTTCCTTCCAGTTTAGGCAGCCAGAATCATCATAATCCATGTATATATCCTCATCATCTGGTATGTTTGGGTTCGGCCTTATTGGCACGCAGTCCAAATGTCGTGGAACACCTCAAACATGTAATTCTTGGTGCGCCATCTCTCTCTCTTTCTCATACGTGATTTCCTCATAGAGTCCTAGTGCGCCTGCCTCCCGCTCCTCCCTCGCGCACTTGTTGATATTGGAAATCAGCGCTTGTCCTTCTTGCTGCAACTCTCCTCCTCCTCGCGCAACGCTTGTGTTATCAATAAACCTGATCATACAAAGATGCATAGACTTAGGTAGTATAAAGTTCTCATTAAATAAAACATCAGGTTCAATTAGGAATAAATTCACCTGATAGTTATTACTGATTTGACTCAATATTTCCTTCTAGTTTAGGCAGCCAGAATCATCATAATCCATGTATATATCCTCATCATCTGGTATGTTTGGGTTCGGCCTTATTGGCACGCAGTCCAAATGTCGTGGAACACCTCAGACATGTAATTCTTGGTGCGCCATCTCTCTCTCTTGCTCATAAGTGATTTCCTCATAGAGTCCTAGTGTGCCTGCCTCCCGCTCCTCCCTCGCGCACTTGTTGATATTGGAAATCAGCGCTTGTCCTTCTTGCTGCAACTCTCCTCCTCCTCGCGCAACGCTTGTGTTATCAATAAACCTGATCATACAAAGATGCATAGACTTAGGTAGTATAAAGTTCTCATTAAATAAAACATCAGGTTCAATTAGGAATAAATTCACCTGATAGTCATTATTGATTTGACTCAATATTTCCTTCCAGTTTAGGCAGCCAGAATCATCATAATCCATGTATAGTCTGATACCACTCTGTAACACCCTCGAATCGGCCCTATGCAAGTTTCAGCCCTTTCCGCCAAACCCGCATAGAAACGATTCAAGAACGCCCACCAGGCACTTTCGTGTGGGTGGAAAACGAAGTAATACCATTACACAACAGTCCTCAATGGGACCCACAGAACAGATATATATACAGCACGACTCCAAGAGTCAAGAATACAGATATACACTACAAAGATCCAAATCACCTTGAAAACGATACAGCGTTCGAGTACGGACAAGATGCAAATGGGGCTAAGAGCCCTGAAGAATAACCAATGGCGTCCATAACCCTGCCCATGCCAAGCCGGAAGGGTAACCTTGCTAACGACGTCGATCTCGAACCTGCTAAAACAAAAGGGGTGCCGACAAAGGGCAAAGGAAAAAGAGGAGCGTCAGTACTGAGGCCAGTACACGGCAAGGCTAGAATTCAGCGGTCCTCGCCTACATAGGTATGGTGGACTGAAGCGGCAGTGTAGCAGCACTAAACAACCTATAGAGACTCAGTAAAACTGGTGGCTATTAGAGAGGGATAAGAAAGACCTATTCGGAACCAACCTTGAAGCTCTTACTAATCAGATATAGATAGCATGAGTCATGCTGAAGCATAAGTAGTGGGCAGTTTTAGTTAACATTCCGTTGTAGTTGGAACATTTACTAGTCAGATATAATTGTCCTGAGGAATCCCAAAACCCAGCAGTTGTTGGCACTTTTATCCCATTCCGTTGGAGTTGCAACACTTACTAGGCAGGTACATCATGTCACCAAACAACCCCAGATCCACCAGTTGTTGGCATTTTAGTATCCATTCTGTGATAGTTGAATCTGATTACTAGTCATATATTAAGTCAAGTTTATAGCACTATTTTAGTTATGCTTGTCTATGATCGAGATACTGTGCTCCAAGTCGTCCATAACCGCGGACACGGCTTTCAGAAAGATTTACCCTACAGGGGTGCACAAATAGCAACACACACACGATCAACCTCAGAAAAACCAAATCAAACTCAACGAGGCTTTCACGACAAAGCAATCACAGGATTCATAAAATATTTCAGGGGGCCACCCCGTTAAGCTACCCGCAACAAAGTTGTCCGGCTCCGAGACGGACCCAAGGTTTGTGTGGACGGCTGTAAACGACTGGGAACCCGAAAGTGTGACTGGGCTTGTCGATACAGCGAAAACGTGTCACGATCCTAAACAGTACAGCTGCTCCACGCACAATCGTAAATAAAGCAGTAAAGCATGGCATAAGTACAGGATAGTAATAAAGCCCCAAACTAGTTTGTGGCCCCATGAAATAAGAAATGAATCAAGCTCTGGCTAAGGGGGATTCATAGACTCTCCCGTATGTGGATAGTGCGAATAGTCAAGGAACATGTATCAAGTACTCGGGGTCCTACAGGACACAAGTGAGCATGGAAGAACCAAATAACATCTATTGCCCACCGATGCCTCTGCATTAGTTATATCTAGCAATTTAATAGTTGTATTTAAAGTCATGATCCTCTCCACCATAAACATCTGCCAGCATTCCAACAACTGTGGTACTTGACAACACGAGATCGCACCTAAGCAAGCAACTACGACTCGCAAGGCCAGCTATCTACCAAACACAGGGAATAGGAGGTGTCCAAGGCAATATAGAGGCTACACGAGATATAACTGGTGTACGGAAACTAAAGCACCGCGACACGGATAGCAATAGATCAACAGGAGGAAATAAAGACTATAAATGCAAAATAGGTAGAAGGGGAAGAGATGCTCGCCTGGAAAAACACTGTCGAAGAGACATTATCCGAAGAACTTGTCGATACTCGCATCAACTCATCGGCCTAATCCGCGAAGAAGCAAACACTAGCAGAAACACCGGATACAATATTTAATACTACGGCAAAAGATCCGGCATGATTATGATATGATGCAGATGCGGTGCAATTAGGCAGTATTAAGCGGAACCGGGGTCCTGACAATTGATTAGAGGGTTCATGTTATTTTGCTACCCCGCATTTTAAATGTTGTATTAACAAGGCAAAACAGGGCATCGGTTCGCTACACAAATTTAAATGGAGTCCAGAATAAGACAACAATATTCCGCATGAACACTCCATATTTAATTATGAGGTGAATCGGCATAATGTCCCAACCCACAGACAGATATGCATGTATGAACAATTTAATATGCGACAGTTTTATAGATATAGCATTTATAAAATAGGGGTTCGGGAAAAAGGTTCACACATCTGGGTTCGGAAGATCTTGGGTTCTAGGGGTTCAGGGGTTCGACAGGGTTCGACGAGATCGGGGCTCGGTTCGATGGGATCGGTCTTCGGAGGTTGTTGCAGGACAACGACAGGAGAGCTTGGCGTTCCAGGAAGAAGGACTTGGTTTGGCGTCAGGGGCGCATCGGATTCGCCTGGTCGGTGTCGATCTTGTCGTTCCATGGCGGAGATCTTGTCGGCTCCACGTGTCTGGTCGGTCTTGGCATTCAGGGTGAAGAACTTGGCGTTCGGGATGAAGAACTTGCCGTCCTGCGATTCCATGTCGACGTGCTCATCGCCCTCGATGGAGAACTCGGTGTTCCACGGTGAAGTGCTTGTCGTTTCGGTGGCGATCTTGGTGTTCATCGGGTCCGGGTTGAAGTTCTTGACGTGGCCGCTCTTGGTGCAATGTGATCTTGTGGGGGTTGCGGATCGCCTCGGTGTATCGTCATCAGATCGGTCTTGGGGATCGAGTAGAAGATCTTGGCATTGGCTCTCGGCTTTGAGATCGAAGGTGAACTTGCGATGGTATCTTCAGGACACTACGATGGTGCTTCGGGTTTGGGGCTTGCCGGTCCGCGGCTTCGAGAAGATATTGCGACAAGGTAACTTGGTTTGAGAGGACGACGCCACAGCACCAAAGGCAAAGAACTTGGAAGGAACCGGAGTTGTCATCGGTAACTGAATAAACATACAAACACACAGACATGTTCACATAGGAGCACAGAGTCTGTCGAGAACACGCTGACAAAGGCGTGGCCAGCAGACTCATGCTCGCGGGAGAGCACGGGGCAGCGGAGACGACAGAGGACATGGCGAGCTCGGGGTGACGTCCTGGCGACCGGCAAGGCAGGGAGGCGGCGAACGAGGCGCGCTTGCCCAGAGCGGCGGCTCGGACGGTCGGTGGGGCGACGCCAGCGAGGGGCCGGGCTCGGCAAGGGCAGGGCGGTAGCTTGAGGAGCAGAGACAAGGATGGTGCGACGGAGGGTCCCGCTGCAGCGGTGGCGGTCGAGGATGGGCAAGGACGGCGGGGCTCCGGTGAGGCGGAGCATCAGGGGAGGAAGGCTGGGGCGACGGAGAGGAGCTCGGCTCGGGCGGCCATGGCAGCAGCGTAGGGGATCGAGGCGGTGGGTCCCGGGTAGGCGGCAGCGAAGGTGCTCTGCACGGAGGGAGGAGGCGGCGGTGTCTGCGTGAGCGGAGGTCACGAGGTGGAGGACGCGGTTCGAGCGGGTGGGGCCGGGTCTCGATCGGAAGCAGGCAGTTGGGGAGCGGGGGATCCCGAGGTGCTGGGTGTGCACGTATGTCCACTGAGACGTGGCGGTGGGGCCAGGAGCGAGGGAGCGTGGGGGTTGGTGGCGCGTCACACGGCGCAGGCAGGAAAAAGTGGTGGGGGACGCGCCCAGGTAGCGGTGGGTGGAGGCTGGCGATGGGTCGGTGGTAGGTGGGGCTGAGGGCTGCAGGGAGATAGAGCAACGCGACGCACGGCGCCTGTGCGATGCGATGGGGTAGATGACCGCTGCGCGATGCGTGTATCGCTTGCGGTGCAGCGTGTTGGACTCGGTTGGTTCGGTGCAACGGTCGCAGGTGTGTGGCGTGTGTGCTGTGCTGGATTTGGTGTAGTGCGCGTGTCAAACGGGACGGCGGGGTATCGCGCGCGCAGGATGGGGCCAAGGGAGCGTGTGTACGTGAGCGAGAGAGCGCGAGGCAATCGGCTGCGTCAGGGGAGTGGCGGCGGCTGCTGGGTAGATGGATTGTTTGGTTAGAGTTAGGTCGGGTCTAGGGTTTCTAGGTGGTTTTGGTTTGGGCTGGGCTAGATTAGGTGGGGTTGTAGGCTGGCTGGCTAGTCCTTTGGCCTGGCCGGCTGCCTCCCCTAATAAAATATTTGTTTTATTTTATTTTATAAATCCTTTCGTAAACAGTTTTGGACAAAACAAAATATCAGGAAGAGGCCGAGTTTTAATTTGAAATAAAGACACGGCGTTTAGAAAACAAAACCAGACTTTTTCGAAAATAGTTTTTAAACAAACCATGCATGAAGATGACGATGCTCAAATGCAATGTGACATGATGACATGAGCATGCAGTCATGATGATGCAATGCACAAAAACACCGCGATTTTCTAGTAGTGATTTTAGCGGGATGCTACAAAGTGGCAAAGGGAATGGGAAACGACTGGTTACCGTTCAAACAACATTATCATCATGGAATGCACAGGGGTCATTATGGTCATCCCGGTCCCGCTATTGATCTTTGATGGAGATCATGTCTATGCCATTCTCGAGCCGTGGGGAAATACACTTAAGGGTACGATGAGCTAGATATCCTCTGTAAGTTGGAATCACCATATGAAAGAGAAAAGGAAACTAGTAAAGTTCCGTGAGAGAACCGGAATCGTTCCGCGAAAGTTTCGAAGTCGTTCGGAGGAAATCGAAAGGGAACTGAAAGGTGTTTTGGGTCAAATCAGATTTTTTAATATGTATTTACATATTAATTAATGTAATTAATATTAAATATAATATTAAAATCTAATTTGAAGGGGTACTCCACTAATGGGCCAAACTTCCTAGGGAAAAGGGCCCATGAGGGAAAACCGAAGGAGGGAAGGGCCAAAGGGCCAAGGCCTAGCCGCCTCAAAGGGGCCCACCCAGCCAACCTAGGGTTGTGCGCGGGGTGGGACCCACCCCTGGCCAGCCGACCCATGGTGCCTAAGGGCCCATGCGCCTTCCCCCCTCTCTCCCTTGTGTAGTCCCACATGGGAAGCCCAAAGGGGAGGGCACCCCCCTCCCCCTATATAAAGGGGTGCCCATGGGTGGGATTTGACACACCAATATTTGGAGAAGTCCTTTGGTTGACTTTCTCCTTCCCTCTCTCCCTCGTCTCCATGCGTTGGCACGGTCCCAAGTAAGGACTATCCATGCAAGGGACACTGGACCTGCAGCACGCCATTGCGCTGCACGGAGTCCAAGCCGGAGATCTACTTCTGCACCCCGGCAAGGATCAAGGAGTCAGAGGTCGTCATCATACACCGTATGTTTACGAAACCATGAGGGGCCTCACTTGAGGCACCTTAGATTTCATGAGACGGAGCCACTACACGATGAAGAAGGAGCAAGGGGTGACCTACGAGGAGCTTCGCGACCTTGAGATTGGCTACGAGTTCGACTACTTCAACCATGTTCCCCTCGCAACGTTAACCGCGTACAGTCTACAAGGGTATGTATTCTATACGCTCGGCCGTTACCGCATTACTACATAGATAGATCTTGGGCATATTAGGCGGTTCCAACGTAGGAATTTTTTTGTTTTCTCCTGCGGAACCCTTCATGTTTTATCTACTAATTATGAAAACTATATTGTTTTATTATATGATGACCTATATCTAGTAGTGTCTTTGCTCGTCCAAACCAATACCCATTTGTACCAATAGGTACCACCCCCTTGATGACACCTACTTGCCCCTAGAATTGTAAGTGGTGTATAACACCAAACCCCTTTGGAAGACCCCATTTAGCCAAATGAAAACTATAGGATGGGAAGACCCGGGAAAAGTTTTACAAAAATGTTTTATGGTAAAACCTTGGTGAGGTTTGACCTACCAAGTGAAGTTTGAGAAAAGAAAAAGGTTTTGTTTTACAAATGATGTTGAAGGAAATATGAGGAAAAATGTTTACAAAAACGCACATATTTCTTTATAGCTTTAGCTATAATAAATTAACCCATGCAACCACATTACTCCTATATAGGAAGGGGATAGACTTGAAGTTTGTCTACTCTGGTATGAGAATTCTCGTAACTACTTATAAGGGATCATCTCCCTCAAATGTCAGGTTCCCTTTACAAAAAGGGTCATCTGTTAGACAGTCACCTAGAGGAAGTGCAAACTGCCCTCGAGAGCAGCCGGACGATACTATGGGCCTCTCATTGAAAGTGCCCACTCTCAAGGAGTCGGAATGCACTCCGGTTGGTCTGTGGATCCTGACGTCCTGGTGTTAAGAGGAACAACTCATAGGGTAGGGCCCATGACTTTCCGAGGGTCTTGTTTGATTATCCGAACCCCGCATACTAAGGTATGATGATCCGTGGTTGTTCACGGCGGATGTATCAAATCTTGTGGGTAAAGTGTACAACCTCTGCAGAGTCTAAATCTATTCGAATAGCCATGTCCGTGATTATGGACGGGTTGGACAAACTACTCTAGAGCGGTGCTGGTTTTGTTTTGAAAAAAGGATTTCGTAAAGAGAAAGACTTTTCGAAAACTGGTGGTCTAAAGGACACTAGGGAAGGGAGGCGATCTTGGAGGATCACGGAATGTGAAAGGTCAATCAATGATCACCGTGAGTTGAGAAATGGGTGAATCACTCCTAGTGTGTTACAGAACTTTACAAAAAGGTTTCCAAAATGTTATACAACAATTTTCAACAAAGATATGTAGATGCTATATCTACAAGAGAAACTATTTTAGGAAAGAACCTCTCTTGGAGACCTCCTACTACCACGTCCATATTTCATATTCCATTCTTATTATTCTCTTAAGGTGTTTTGCGAGTACCTTCAAATTACTCACTAGCAGTGTCCCCGGCTATTAACTTGGTCAGATATCGAGAAGAAGGTGAAATTGACGACTATGCGAGCTAGGACGTTCTCCCAGTCAGCTGCTTGTAGGTTAAGGCATGGATCGTGATATGGGGTGGCCCGATCTTCTCAGCAAGCTCTTGTCGATGCTATGGTGGATGATCGATAACTAGTGCATAGCTATTATCTCTCCCGGATGAATCCTGATGCTAGTGCAACAGATCTCGAACCTTGTAGGATATTCACAACACCACACTCTTGCCCACACAGCCGTGACCACGAATGGTAGTATGCAATCTACTAATTCCCAATGGAACAACAGATCACACTCAATTATAGTTGATAGATTTGAACACAGGGTAATTCCAGAGGTTCTATGAAAGAAACAACTCCAAAATATTTTAACGTGGTCTAAACCCTAAACTACGGCGCCCCCATCTATTTAAGGGCTAAGGGCCGGTGGCTATGACTAGGAATAATAGTTCGGCACAACCTAGACTAAGATACAACCGACCCAAGGTGGGGCGGCTCAAGGCGCGCAGGCCTACTCTGCCGTGGCAGCGTTGGACACGGTTTCTCTGTCGCGGTAGAAAACTGTGTGGTTTCTCTGCCGTGGTAGAGATCCCTCGACCATGTGTTGATCTTCTCTTGGAGTGCTCCTTGCGCTTCCTCCCTCTCCTCCCTCGCGCATTCCTCATTGATCAACACGCCATGTTCCTTCAGCTCCTCGCTCCGTGCTATGCCTTCTTCTCCTAAGTACCCGATCATACAATAATTCAAAGACTTGGGCAGTATAAAATTCTCATTAATTAAAACACCAGGTTCATTAAGAAACAAGTTGACCTGTTTTTCTAATAGCTTAGCACAAGCTCTTGTGATTTGTCCAATCCTTATCTCATTGGATTGATCCTTCTTTGCAATCGGATCATCTTTATTAGCAATTGGGGTAGGTGTAACTGTAGGGATGTCCTCATATTCTCCCCCCCTTCAAAAGGCGTCGACCTCGACGCTCCAAGGTCTTCTCCAGCATATGGTGACAAATCAACAACATTGAAGCTGTTTCTAGCACCACCAAACTCCTCAATAGGTATATCAACTGAGTAGGCATTATCATTAATTTTGGCTAGCACCTTGTAAGGACTAGCACCATGTGGCTTCAATTTGCACTTGCGAAGTAGTGGAAATCTATCCTTGCGTAGATGCACCCAAACCATATCTCTAGGCTCGAACAACACTCCTTTCCTTGCTTGATTCCTTGTAGCAGCAATGTTCTTGCCTTTCTTCTCAATAGCCACTCTAATCTTCTCATGTATCTTCTTCACGTAATCAGCACGTTTTGATGCCTCCATATGAACTCTCTCATGTAACGGCATAGGCAACATATCAAGTGGCATCAATGGCTTGAAGACATACACCACCTCAAAAGGAAAAGGCTGAGTAGTTGAATGCACAACCCTATTGTAAGCGAACTCAACATGTGGCAAACACTCTTCCCACTCTCGCAGATTCTTTTTAATCATGGTCCTTAGCAGTTGTGACAATGTTCTATTCACCACCTTCGTTTGACCATCTATTTGGGGATGACATGTATTACTGAACAACAGCTTTGTTCCTAGCTTCCCCCATAAGGTCTTGCAAAAGTAGCTCATGAACTTCACATCACGGTCAGAAACAATCGTCTTAGGTACTCCATGTAATCTCACGATGTCCCTGAAAAACAGGTTAGCAACATGCGACGCATCGTCGCTTTTGTGGCAGGCAATAAAATGAGCCATTTTAGAGAACCTATCCACTACCACAAATATAGAATCATGACCTCTCTGAGTTTTAGGTAGACCTAGCACAAAATCCATACTAATGTCTTCCCAAGGAGTAGTAGGTGTAGAGAGAGGTGTATACAAACTGTGAGGCTTTAGCTTGGATTTCGATTTGTGACAAGTAATGCACCGTCTCACAAATCTATACACATCACGCCTCATCTTGGGCCAATAAAAGTGATCAGCAAGCATGAGCAACATCTTCTCACACCCAAAGTGACCCATCAAACCACCAACATGTGATTCCTGCACTAAGAACCAACGCAACGACGATTCTGGAATACATAGTTTGTTAGCTTGAAACAAATATCCATCATGTATATGATACTTATCCCATGCGTTTCTAAGGGCACACAAATGATATGGTTCAGCAAAATCATGGTCAGTTGCATAAAGTGCACAAATAGCTTCTAATCCAGGAATTTTAACATCAAGATTAGTTAATAGCATATTCTTCCTAGATAGAGCATCGGCAACAACATTCTCTTTTCCCTTCTTATAGTTAATGATGTAAGGAAAAGACTCAATGAACTCAACCCATTTAGCTAGTCTTCTATGCAAGTTTGATTGAGCTTTCAAGTATTTCAATGCTTCATGATCAGAATGTATGATGAATTCCTTTGGCCACAAATAATGTTGCCAAACCTCAAGTACTCTAACAAGTGCATACAATTCTTTATCATAAATTGAATAATTCAAACGAGCACCAATCAATTTCTTAGAAAAATAAGCTATAGGCCAACCCTCTTGCATCAACATGCCACCTATGCCTATACCACTAGCATTACATTCAACTTCAAATTGCTTCAAAAAATTAGGTAATCCAAGTAATGGTGCAGAAGTAAGCAAATGTTTCAATGTATCAAAAGCAATGTCTTGGGCCATGCCCCATACAAAAGGAACACCTTTCTTTGTTAAATCATTTAATGGTGCAGCAATGGTGCTAAAATCTTTCACAAAGCGCCTATAGAAACCAGCGAGACCGTGGAAACTACACACTTGACTTACATTCATTGGAGTAGGCCAATTCTGAATTGATTCAATTTTAGATTGATCTACCTCTACTCCATGCTTAGAAAGAACAAATCCTAGGAATGTGACCTTATCTTTTGCAAATGTACACTTCTCAAGATTAGCATACAGTTTATTATCACGTAACACTTGCAAAACTTGTCTAATATGAGTGGAATGTTCAGATTCTGTGTGGCTGTATATGAGTATATCATCAAAGTAAACAACCACAAAACGACCAATAAACTCTCTCAAAACATGATTCATTATCGCATGAACGTACTAGGTGCATTAGTAAGACCAAATGGAATGACCAACCACTCATACAAGCCGAATTTAGTTTTGAAAGCAGTTTTCCACTCATCCCTTCTTTCATCCTAATTTGATGATAACCACTACGCAAGTCAATTTTAGAGAAAACAACAGCACCACTCAATTCATCTAGCATATCCTCTAAGCGTGGAATAGGATGACGATATCCAATAGTAATGTTATTAATCGCTCTACAATCTACACACGTGCGCCATGTACCATCTTTCTTAGGAACTAAAATAACAGGAACAACACAATGGCTAAGAGAAACACGAATGTACCCTTTATCCAGCAACGCTTGTACTTGCTTCTGAATTTCCTTAGTTTCTTCGGGATTAGTCCTGTAGGGTGCACGGTTGGGAAGCGTGGCGCTAGGAATCAGGTCCACTTGATGTTCTATACCACGCAATGGAGGTAAACCTGTGGGTACATCTTCTGGAAACACATCCCCAAAGTCCTACAAAACAGAAGAGATACCAAGAGAAATAGGGGTCATGTCGTTAGAAACCAATACCTCGCCCTTATACATGAGCACAAGTGGCATGGCTGTAGGATCCTCACGAAACTCTCTCATATCCTGCTTGGTGGCTAGCATCAATAACCCAGGCACTCTCTCACTTTTCGTTATATCACTCAATTTAGGATCAATTACATCAGGAACAGTTGTCACATAGTCTCGCCGAGTGGTAGTATCTTCCTTCAAGTTCACCTCTATCTTCTGGCGAGAATCATTCACAATTTCTTGTAGTGTTATTGGCTGCATAGTAATCTTCTTCCCTTTGAATTCCAAGTGATATGTATTGGCTCGTCCATTGTGTTGCACATGGCGACCATAGAGCCAAGGCCGACCCAATACTAGGTGACAAACAGTCATAGGAACCACATCAAAATCAATAGAATCTTTGTATGGCCCTATTTTAAAATTCACACGTACCATATGATTTACCTTCATCTCACCATTGTTTCTCAACCATTGTATGTAGTATGGCTTGGGATGAGGTAAATATGTCAAATTCAGTTTGGCACATAGTTCCTTACTTGCAAGATTTCTGCAGCTACCTCCATCAATAATTACCTTGCAAGCTTTATTTGGTCCAACTAGAGATTTTGTTTGGAACAAGTTGCAACGCTGGGATTCCTCAACCGGTTGCACACTAAGTACACATGAAGATACGACAATAGTGGGTGCACGTTCAGCATATGCATCAGCACCATCCCCGCCGTCATCAATATCATCATCAGAAGCTTCATCTCCACTTTCTACTTTGCCT
The DNA here is from genome assembly GCA_910589775.1 of Avena eriantha. Taxonomy (NCBI): domain Eukaryota; kingdom Viridiplantae; phylum Streptophyta; class Magnoliopsida; order Poales; family Poaceae; genus Avena; species Avena eriantha. The sequence goes on along the minus strand of OU342743.1, from coordinate 409,991,237 downwards.
TGTTCATTGACAAACATAACTTTGCTGTTTGGACAATCTTTCTTGTAGTGCCCTCTACCTCCACAAGTATGGTACACCACATCACGCGTACGTGCAATAGACATATTGGAACCCGAGCTAGCAGCAGGAGCAGCGGGTTTCCAAGCATTAGAACCAAATGAAGGTGTACTTGTTGGTTTGGCGGATGGTGTAAATGGAACAGCAGCTGGTGGCACGGCTGTAGGAGGAGTAGATCTGGCCGAAAATCTGCTGGAGGATGGAAAACAAGCGCGTGACTTTGCCTCTTCTGCCAACTAGGATTCGGCCTCTCTAGCATGATGCAATAGCACATTCATGGTGTCATACTTGTGATGACACACTATGCTCTTGATTGGTAACTTCAGATTGTTTAGGAATCATTGCAAGGTCATCTCAACGGACTCACGAACTCTAGCACGCTGCATAAGCAGCTCCATCTCCATGTAGTACTCATCTACTATCATTGTGCCTTGCTTCAATTGCGTCAATTTATCAAAAACTGATCGCAAGTAGTTGGTTAGAACGAAACGAGCCTTCATGATTTGCTTCATCTCGCGCCAATCCATCACAGGAAGTTCATTATCCTCCCTCCTATGTTGCACAAGAGCATCCCACCAACGCAAAGCATAACCATCAAATTCAGATGCTGCAAGCTTGACCTTCTTATCTTCTGGATAGTCAAATAAGCGCCAAAGTTTCTCAATCTTCAAGTCCCATGTGAGGTAGTCTTCAGGATCAATGGAACCATCAAACTTGGGAATCGAGAACTTTGGCTTGCCCAAACCATCATCAGCGGCTTGGTTGTGAACATGTTGAGTACGACCAAGAGGGGCAAGCCCACAGCCATGAGCAGGTGCATGGATAAGGGGAATAGCACGTCCCCTGCCAACATGTGGAGCAGCATCCACGGCGCTACCATCATCAAAATCATCAAAGGCATCATCATGTTGAGGGTCTTCGCTTCTATGTAAAGCGGCTGTGAAACCCTCAATGGAACGCTACAAAGTAGTGACATTGACATTGAGCGTAGCCACTTGTGTTTGGATAGTATAAACCGTTCCAACATGCTGATCCAATCTCATATTCATATCCTGGAGATTCTTGTCAATGGCATATGTAGTGCTAGTAAACACACGTGTCAAGTGGGACTTCAAAGCCTCATATTCACGCCAATTAACAAGTTCCTCATCCTTCTTTTTCTGCAACACAACATCATCATCACTAGAAGACATGATTAGTAGGTTAGTGCAAAAATCAAAATCTGTATGGTGGAAACTCTCACAACTCACTTACAACTAATAAGAAAGGAGATCTTACTGTTCTAAAGTGAATAGAGATGCTCTACCAAACTTAATCACAGACTGATGCACTTGATGTGATGAAGTGAATATGAAAGGTATAGAGAACGATCGCAGGGCACACAGGTTATTTAAGGTGGAGCAATAGGTATGGTACCCTATCTACACCGCAAACAAGTCCTAGTGCTGATCGTACAAGAACCCAAGAAACACACATGTGGAGAAAAATGTTGCAATGCAACTATGAAGGGTGTTGCACTACTCTCGAGAGACACTAGCAAAGCTCAAAGTAAACAGGCACAAGATTGCTCAATCTACCGGTGCACAAAGATATCACTATGCCTCTTGCTCATTTCTCCTTTTCTTTTCTCTTTCTTTTGTATAGCTTCTTTTTGTTTCTGCTTTTAATTTTTCTATATTCTCTTGCTCTTTTTTTTAATTTTATAGATCACACACGACCAATTACAAAGTACAACACCAAAATCCTATGAGCAGCCTATAGGAGCGGAAACTAGTCTCAATGGGCAAGTTCCTACACACTTTGTAATTATGGCGTGGCTAAGGTTTATGGAAAAATGCAAATTTGATCACACTTTGTAATTATGGTGTCGTGGTAGAACAAATCATGCCGTGGTAGCAAACAAGGCAGAAATCCTACCGTGGCAGAGTGGCGACAGCAAAAATGGCCGAAAGTGTGCCGCGGCAGAACGGCGGCAGCGCGCGGCAGAAAAGCGTGCCATGGCAGAGAAAACGAGCCGCGGCAGGAGTAATTCACTCCTTTCCGTGCCACGGCAGACATGGTAAGAATTTTTTTTTGTGAATCCGACTCAGCCAAGAGGGAAAAACCAGGACTCTCCAAGCTAGATCGGATCTGACTATGGGCGTGGAAGAACAGGTGATGAACACGACTTGAAAGAAGAAAACAATGAAAAAAATAGATCTAGACTAAAAGATGAACACGACAGCAACTATTACTCGTCTACAATGCAATCTAGTCTATGGCAACTCTTTTTGTGGGGCTTTTTTTTGTATAGGACGAAAAACACTCTCTAATCTATGGATGGATTGTGGATTGCTTACGGAGGCAACGAGGAAATATGATACCAAGATGATATGGGGTGGCCCGATCTTCTCAGCAAACTCTTGTCAATGATATGGTGGATGATAGATAACTAGTGTGTAGCTATGATCTCTCCCGCTCGATCCCTGATGCCAATGCAACAGCTGTCGAACCTTGTAGGATATTCACAACACCACACTCTTGCGCACGCAGCCGTGACCACGAACGGTAGTATGCAATCTACTAATTCCCAATGGAACAACGGATCACACTCAATTATAGTTGGCAGATTCGAACACAGGGTAATTCCAGAGGTTCTATCAAAGAAACAACTCCAAAATATTTTAACGTGGTCTAAACCCTAAACTACAGCGTGCCCATCTATTTAAGGGCTAAGGGCCGGTGGCTATGACTAGGAATAATAGTTCGACTCAACCTAGACTAAGATACAACCGACCCAAGGTGGGGCGGCTCAAGGCGCGCAGGCCTACTGTGCCGTGGCAGAGTTGGACCCGGTTTCTCTGTCGCGGGAGAAAACTGCGTGGTTTCTCTGCCGCGGTAGAGATCCCTCGACCATGTGTTGATCTTCTCGTGGAGTGCTCCTTGCGCTTCCTCCCTCTCCTCCCTCACGCATTCCTCATTGATCAACACGCCATGTTCCTCCAGCTCCTCGGTCCGTGCTATTCCTTCTTCTCCTAAGTACCTGGTCATACAATAATTCAAAGACTTGGGCAGTATAAAATTCTCATTAATTAAAACACCAGGTTCATTAAGAAACAAGTTCACCTGTTGTTCTAGTAGCTTAGCATGAGCTCTTGTGATTGGTCCAATCCTTATCTCATTAGATTGATCCTTCTTTGCAATTGGAACATCTTTAATAGCAATTGGGGTAGGTGTAACTGTAGGGATGTCCTCATCAGCTCAGGCTCTACGCTTGATGAAGTTCCGCTGATGTTGATTGATGTAGCCATAATGGAAAATAAGGTATGACATGTTTTCGCTTAAGTAATGGATATTTACTTTGATACTTGTCGGTTACGTGCCATGATAGACTGATCATGGGATCCTGGTGTATGCATAACAGGGATTCTCGGAGGATTAATCCAGGGGCCACAGAGACCAAACGAGGAAGTCCTTCCGAGGAACTCACACAGTTGGCAGTTTTATTTAAGCATCCTATTGAAGCTGCGTCAATTACTAGTCAAATATAGATAACATAAGACATCCCAATGCGATCAGTTATTGGCACTTTTAATTAACCATTACGTTGTAGTGGAGCTGATTACTAGTCATGCCAAAGTAAAATTTATTACACTACTTTAGTTTGAGTTATCTATGGTCGAGATACTGTGCTCCAAGTAGTCCATAACCACATACACAGCTTTTCGAAAATATTTACCCTATAGGGGTGCACAAATAGCAACACACGCATGATCAAACCTCAGGAAAACCAAATGAAAAGCAACGAGGAATCACGATAAAGCATTCACACGATTCAAAAATGATTTCTGGGGGCCACCCCACTAAGCTACCCGCAACTAAGTTGGACGGGCTTTGAGACAGACCCAGGGTTTGCATCAATGGTTGTGAATGAGTGGGAACCCGAAACTGTGATTGGAATTGTCGATATCGTGAAAACATTCTGCTTTCCAAAAAAGTATAGTAGTAAATCGCTCCTCAAGCAACAATAGTAAATAAAATAGTAAAGCATGACATAAGTACATGATAGTAGTAAAGCCCCAAACTAATTGCGGCCCCAAGAAATAAGATTTGAATCATTCTCATACCAAGGGGATCCATGGGCCCACATGTGTATAGTGCGATAAGCAAGGAACATGCATCAAGTACTCGGGCCCTAGGTGGACACAAATGGGCGGGCTAAAAGCCAAATCTCAATTGTTGCCCACTAGTGCCTCTTTTTTAGTTATATTTATTCCTAGCATTTTAATTATCAAGTTGTAATTAGAACCATGATCGTCTCCAGCATTAAGCATGTTATAACCTCCCAACAACAGTGGAACTCGATGACTCGAGCCAACACCTGAGCAAGCAACTGAGTCATCGGGTTCCACATGTGTTGGCTCAGGTGTTGGCTCGAGTCACCGAGTTCCACAATTGTTGGGAGGTTGTCACATGCTTAATGGTGGAGATGATCATGGTTCTAATTACAACTTGATAATTAAAATGTTGGGAATAGATATAACTAAAGAGGCACCGTTGGGAAATACTTGAGATTTGGCTTTTAACTCGCCCACTTGTGTCCATCTAGGACCCGAGTACATCATGCTTGTTCCTTGACAATCGCACTATACACATGTGGACCCACGGATCCCCTTGGTATGAGCATAATTCAAATCTTATTTCTTGGGGCCGCAATTAGTTTGGGGCTTTACTACTATCTTATACTTATTCCATGCTTTACTATTTAATTTACTATTGTTGCTCGAGGAGTGGTTTACTACCGTACTATTTTGGAAAGCAGATCCTAGTCACACTTCAGGTTCCCTGTCGTTTACAACCATTGACGCAATGGGTCTGTCTCGGAGCCCGGCTGACTTTGTTGCGGGTAGCTTAGTGGGGTGCCCCCCTAAAATCATTTTTGAATCTTATAAATGCTTTATCATGATGCCTCATTTATTTTCATTTGGTTTTTCCCGAGGTTGGTTGTGCGCGTGTTGCTGTTTGTGCACCCCTATAGGGTAAATCTTTTCAAAAACCCATGTCCGTGGTTATGGAACTACTTGGAGCACATTGTATCGACTACAGACAACTCAAACTAAAGTATTGTTATAAATTTTACTTTGGCATGACTAGTAATCAGCTCCACTACAACAAAATCGTTAATTAAAAGTGCTAATAACTGATTGTATTGGGATGTCTTATGCTATCTATATCTGACTAGTAAGTGTTGCAACTTCAATGAGATGCTTAAATAAAACTGCCAACTGTGTGAGTTCCTCGGAAGGTCTTCCTAGTTTGGTCTCGAGGGGGAAATTTTAGGATGAGTTATGTTTGTTGTTAGTATTAAGTTGGTTCCAAATAGGTGTCTCTTATTCCTCTCTAATAGCCGACATTTGTATCAAGTCTCTATAGGTTGTTTAGTGCATGACTTGCTGCTGCTTCAGTCCCTCATACCCATGTAGGCGAGAGCCGCCGAATTCTAAGACTCACCGTTCATGGCTCTGAAATATAGCCATCTATGTCCACATTTAAACTGGATATTGTTCATAATTTTGATGAAATATCTCTCTAAACCCTTCCACTAATGCTAATATTCAGAGGGGTATGGAATCCTTTCTTTTATATTTTTCCTGCACAGATAATGTCGTTTAAAGGAGGGAATCACTATATTAAAGTAAAAAATACGAGATTTCCAACTACCAGAAGAAACCAGGAGCCGTAAGACAGAGACAGATGCTTTAACGACCAACTATACGATTGGAGCAAAAATTCTGGTCGTATAGCTCCGGTCGTATAGTTGGAGCCACCACCGTTAGGTCAAACAGAACAACTTTCATGAAGGGACCCCTATATAAAGAAGCCTCAGAAGACGAGAAAACAAGCCAGACCTCGCCAAAAAGTCTCAGCCACAGATCTCCAGCAGCCTGCAGATCTCAAAACCCTTCTCCATCTCCATAGCCATATTCCACCACTTGTAATAGTAGATCTCTTCTCCGATTGGCGACATTGTAAGACTATTGCTATCAATCTTATGATTTTCATTACAATGATTGTGATTGTTGATCTCATCTCCATGTGTGACTAATTCTCCTAGGGCTAAGGGCTTTGGCCTAGCCATGTAGCAATTGTGCATGTTATTTATCATAGATGGGATCATGTATTAGTTTGTATGACATGATGATTATTGTATCATCTCTTGCCTCAATCCAAGGACTTGTCAGGTACCCAATACCCTGAGGGTTGATCCAGGTATAGGGAGTATGAGTAATGATTGATCTGCAGGTTGGGAACCCCAATGACAGAAGGGGTAGTACGGCTGTATGTGAGGGATTTACTAGGGATTAACAGTGACATCACTATGCATATCATTAGTTCTCTTTCTTCTACGGATGAGACTAGTAGGTTATTGTTATAAGCGGTTGCAAAGGCAATAGAAATTATGGATGCACTGCCCACATATAATCTATCTTGCTCTAACAAGTACATGCATTCTTTATTTCTATCTTTTATTCCCATCAGATGTTTTGCATAGCTACAGGTGAAACCAAACGCCCTAGGCCCTCTCTCTATCCATCACCGACAACAACAAAAATACGCAAGCTATTGGTCGGGTAAAAACACAAAAGGAATTCTAGAACTCCCGAAGGTCCGTTAAAATAACTGTCTGGGCCAGACACTTCGGTTTGGCCGAACACTCCGGTCTGGACGGATACTCCGGTCTGGTTCGGCCGGACACTCCGGTCAGGCCAGACATTCCAGTCGGTACATGCCGGACACTCCGGCGTGGGTTTCCTGCTCATGTTCTTGAGCGGAAATCCTCGCCTTTGGGCCTCAAATCCTTGAAAAACTGGCCAAATAGGGCTGGGGAAACGCAGGATAAAGCTGGACCAACTCCTTAGACAAGTTTTGGTCAGATCAAAACCACAAATAACACTCCAAATCAAGAGATCGATCCAAAGGAAAATATGGGCTATTTTTTTGGGGGATTTTCGAATTTTTGGTGGATAGAAGAAAAATTTGTGGGGGAAATCGTGAGCAACGAAGCTCTTGATACCAATATGTTGAGGGCAAACCTCTAGGGTGGCCCGATATTTCAGGATTCCCTTTCAAATCAAGGGTGGAGTGCGGGGGAAGGAGGTTGAAGGATGAAGACAACAAACACACGCACGAAGAACGCGATGAACACACACACACAAAACCACGATAAACACCAATAGCTCACACCGGCGGTGACCGGTCCGGCGCAATCCCTAGGATCGGCATCGGGCGAAGGACTCTCTCTCGAACCGGCACGGCGAGATGGGAGACTCGGTGAGATCTTGACGTCTAGGCAAAGGGACACCGATGCCTAGGCCTTGTACAACGTGGAGGCACAATGCAAACTCCAACGAGGTTTGGGGATATTGGTGCTCCTTAGTCAAGGAGCATGAGGCAAGAATTAGATAGATCCACAAAGGGGTTTCCACTAATTCTAATATCAAGCCTAGGGTTTATAAAGGAGGTGGGGGTCTATATATAGGCCAGCCACAAAGTCAGGGGTAATTTCAGGCATTAAAGTAGAGTTCTGGGCGAAATAGAGGGGTACAGGGGCCATAGGGCCCAGCTAGGCTCGCAGGCCCATCACTTGGGCCGGACACTCCCGGTCGAGTGGGCCGGACAGTCCGGGGTGGCCGGACACTCCGGGTCGAGTGGGTCAGACAGTCCGGGGTGGCCGGACACTCCGGGCAGTGTCCGAGTGTCCGAACTAACACACAGAATGTCCGCGCCAAGTTCGGGCTCGGGCAGGCCGGACACTCCGGCTGAGTCGCGCCGGACACTCCAGCTTTGGTAGCTTCAGCACAAGTGCAGCTTCAGGGCTCGTGGATCGACGCGGTGGGGGCTCGTACCTGATGATGCACAAAGTAGTGGTATGAAGTAACACGCCATCCAAGGAGGTATCAAATTGGCACGAGGAGAGGAGCGAGTTCACCTTAGCTTGGACGAGTTTGGCTCGGGCACGAGTCATGGGTCCACTTGGGGGACTTGTTGTTGTAGATGTAGAAGCGTCCGTAGGACGGGCTGCATCACTTCACTATGCATTCACTTCCCGAGGATTCAATAACCTAGGTCTACTAGGGAAAAATAACCTACACTACATCCGTAATCCAGATCGAAGGTATCAGCCATGTACTAGCCTCAATACTTACCGCTCCTTTTTTTCCTTTTCCCTTTCCCGACACCCCTTTTTCTTTGATAGTTATGAGTTTGATGATGTTAGCAAGGTTACCCTTCTGGCTTGGCCTGGGAAGGGTTATGGACACCATTGGTTATTCTTCAGGACTCTTAGTCCAATTTGCATATTATCCATACTCAGATATTGTATCGTTTCAATGTGCTTTGGATCTTTGTAATGTATATTTATATTCTTGACTCGAGGAGTCGTTGTTCTATATATATATGTTCTTGTTTGTTCCATCATGGACTATTGTGTTATGGTATTACTTCATTTTCCCACCCACACACAAGTTCTTTGTGGGCACCATTGAATCATTTCTATGCTGGTTTGGAAGGAATCGCTAAAATCCGCATAGGGCCAATTCAAGGGTGTTACAACATCACCGGTGTAGAATATCTCCGTTACCCTCAGTTCTAGTATTCGAAATTCATGTCCTTTTCCTCCGTGTAGAATATGTAGCCGTTGATATCATACGCATGATAGGCCATCAGGTTGTGCACGGTGCCCTATGATAAGGCGAATTTGATTTTTCTTCCACGGAAGCATAAATTTGTGGGGGGATTGGCAAGAAGCTCGTCCCTGAACCACTGCGTGAAATCTGAGTTGTTCTCTTTGGTTGCTTATCCCTCCATCCTCTTCTAACCCCAGTCACTGTACTTATTCCTGATAGAATTCTTATGCTCTTATAGCCAAGGATCTACCACTTCTATGTGTTATTGCACGAATAGGTTTGATCTTTCAAAGTCTATGCGTCGACCCTATAAGTCGACATGCATTTCACGTTGAACCCAACCAGCTAGCCTGCCAAGATTCTAGTTGTTGACGGGCAGACCAACAGGGTTCTCAATGTTAGGAGAATTCATGCAGAACAAGATGCACTCTTTGGTCCGAAAGCCATTTGCTATTCTTCCATCTTAATTGGACCTGTTGTGAACTTATCCTTTGATGTGTCCATTCATCCTTTTGAACAACATCATGTTGCACAGAAACGGAGGCCCGAGTTGGTCGATATCATCCATGACAAGGACCAGCAAATGCACCATAATGTCGAAGAATGTGGGTAGAAATTAGAACTCAAGCTTGCATAGTATCATCATGATGTCCTCTTGAAGTCTTTTGAGATGTTTCACGTTGATCGACTTTCAAAAGTTGACGTCGAAAAATGGCAGAGGCCAAACAATGTTTCATGGACGTACTCGTCCATTATCCCTCAAATCACAACCGAAAGTATCTATGTCATCAGCACGACATAATCATAAGACTTCATCTTGCTAAAATGCTGCTTCGCCTCATCTAGGTATCTGCTTATCTTCCCCACGTAGCCATAAGGAAATTTGACTCCTAGGAGGCACTTGAAAAACTATCTGATCTCATCCTAACTTAGAGTGAAGCACGATGGAGGGTAGTGATATTCAGTCTTCGTGACCCTTTTTACCTTGCGACAACCTCCACTCTCCTGTTTAGGATCATTATCAACATCAGGGGGACCTCCATGAAGGTCTGCCATAATGTTCATATATACCAAGTCGTTCCTCTTTCGTGCCATGTTTGGTCCTCTCTGGCATGTTGAGTAGGGTGCCAAGCAGACTCTCACACACGTGTCCTATGATATGCATGATATCAAGGCTATGAGGCATGCAGTGGAACTTCCAGTATGGAAACTCCTAGTAAATAGATCTCGTTTTCCATACCATCATGAACAGCTTAGGCTTGTTTTTCTTCATTCCTAGTCCAAGACACTCTTCCGAATTTTCCAATAACTCATCGATTTCTTTGTCGCTCCTCCGACTTGGGGGTCCTTGGTTCTCGACCTCCTCATCGAATAGATCTCCATGTTTTCTTCATGGGTGATTCTTGTGAAGCCACCTTTGATGCCCCTAGAAGACGTATTTCGAAGACACGGGATCTTTCTCTAGTTGGAGATACGTTGTATTATCCATGCACCTAACACATGCACAAAATCCTTGGAACACCTGCTCGGAGAAATATCTATAACCAGGATAGTCTTGCACTATCATGATCAACGCGGATCTCATATGGAAATAATTAGGTCCGACGGTGTCCCACGTATTGGCTCTAACTTCCCATAATGTCGCTACCTCCTCTTTCAATAGTCGGGGATATGGATTAATGTATGTACCTGGTTTACCCAGGTTCAGGCCCTTAGAAGGGATCCTACTCCAGCTTGTCTGCTCTTTGTTATTTATGGAATCGAAGATTACAGGAGTGTAGATGCAATCTGGCGGTGTGTGAGCTAGGGATGCGGGTTGTCCTCCTCAACACCCCCACCTAGACTTTATCTAGGGAGGCTTGGTCTCGGGATGGCAAGCCAAGTCGGTTACAAATTAGGGTTTTCCCTTTAAGTTTCCTATCTATACTTCGCCGTGTCTTCCAAGGAGTCGTATCATCCTGGACTTGGGCCACCCGAATATTCCTGGGCTTTATCGTGGGCTTCTCTTGGGCTGCACCATATAGGCCAAACCTGGGTGCCCGTGGGGCATACCCATGTCAGTAGCCCCCCAGTGTCCCTCCGAATCTATGATTCTGAGGGAGACTCTAAAGTCTTTGAGTGCTCATCTGAATGATTTATCGGGTGTCTGCTTGTGTCATAGGGATAGTTGATATACATGCCTGATTCATCTGATGGATCCGGATCAATTAACTGCCTTAGGGAAAAACAACACTATCTACTCAAACTCGAGACCGCAGACTTTAATTCAAAAAATTGCTGGCGTAATTCAAGTCATGCCGTGAAGGTCTTATAGAGTCTAATTCTAGTGTTTAAGGTGTTCACTCGATGTGTTCATAGAGGCTTTTTCATCACGCCTATAGGCACGGTATATTTCTGGTAGAGCGCAACAGGTGCATTGCCAGGCCATTGGATTGTATCCGCAGGTTTTATCTTCACATTGTAAATGCGACATCTGAATTTTTATCAAAACAGAGGTGTTTCGGGCCTAGGAGACGTTGTCTCTTCGCAAGGAAATTTGTGGTTGGTAAGAGGCGAAGTCGCCGAATGCTTCGAATGCCTATGATGCGCACGCAGTCAACGCACTTTATCATAAGTAACTTATTTTTCCTTTTCATAGGGTGCGTGACTAGTGCTTCCTATGGGTGTAGCCCCCGAGTGCCTATTCGAGTCATATACTCGAGTGGGGACTTCAAATTTTCACGACTGCTGTCGTTGGCCGTAGTTTGTCGATTGAGCTTCCAGTGCTCCCTATGGAAGTAGCCCCTGATTCCATAGTCGAATTGTGGATTCGAAGAGGGAATCAAGGTTTAATAGTCCTAGATTTGAATTTGGATGGCGTAACACTAGGTCTGCAAGATCTTCGGGTGCGCGACAAGCACTCCTATTATGAGTAGCCCCCGAGTGTTTGGTTGAGTCATAGACTCGAGCAAAAGCTAAGTGAGTCGAAGAAAAATTACCATTACACACTTTTATCTCAAATTGTTGATGGTGTGAATTGCTGGCGATTTGATGACCTCAGCCGTAGGCGTCAGCAGTGCTGATGGGATGAGACGAATCGCGGGCCCTGTTATATGACTAGGATTTGACCAGTCACGTGTAAATTGTTTTTTTACTACGTCTCCTCGATTTCCGTAGTGAGTGGGGATCGTGCAGCGCCGGTTCAGTGTAGACACCGCCACGTGTCAGCACTAATGCACGCCACACATTGAATTAGAGGATCGCTATCCATAGGATGATATCTCGCCAGTGCTTAAGTAGTGATTTGTAGCAGTAATTTTGTTACTTTGCCTCTTCTTCCTCCTCGCACCACTACCATTGTCTTCCTACTTCTCTCCACTGCTCGTCTCCTGCTCGCTGCACTGGACGTGCTCAGGTCATTTCCTAGCTACTTCCTACAATCTTTGCATCGAAGGAAGATGGGGAAGAAGGAATCCACCAAGTCCGTCGTTGCTGCTGGAACCAGCGCCATCACCGTCGCTTTGAAGAAGAAGGGGACTGGATCCTGTGTGACCAATGGGTCCTGGTGGCGCTCTACATTGAGGTCGCACGAGCTAAATCCTCTATGCCAGGCTAGCATCATTCTGGTCGAGGAGGATGACTGCTGAATCCCGACGCAGGAGATAATCCCTGGTCCTCCCTCTGGATTTCGCCTCATGCTCATTGGTTAAGTCCTTCGAGGTCTTTATTTGCCTTTCCACGACTTTGTGCATGGACTGCTTTGCTTCTAAGAGATTCATCTTCACCAGCTAGGTCACAACTCCATTCTTCATATAGCCTATTTTATCACCCTATGCGAGTGCTGGCTCGGTATTGAGCCACACTTTGGCCTCTTCAAAAAATTGAAAGAAGCAGTCGGGGTCAAAATCTATAGTTTACGACCTCGACAGATGCAGTATCTCCGTCAACCCCCATGTCTAGTACTTTAGCCTTAACTTCGTCGAATCTGCTCAAAGATGGAGGGACAAGTGGTTTTACATCCAAGACCAGAAGGTAGGGGATCAAAGGTTCGGTCTTGCTCCTTTTGACCCGAATGCTGAGCTGAAGAAGAAGAGGTCCTAGAAGAACGTCGTGATGCCGGGTGAAGATCATGATATGGAGGTCTTGTACAAGCAGGTGCAGGACCTCCAACTCATCCTAGACCAGGAGGTCACCGGCGTGGACCTCATCAGAACCTAGCTATGATGTCGGATGCAACCTCTGCATGCCAGGGCCGATCTATTGTATCTTTGGGAAAGCGTGTTGGATCCGACACGCATCTACCTAGAAGACATGTCGTCAGTAGATCTCGAGAACAAAATTAGGTCATTGACCAAGATCACCAAGAAAGAAACTCTTCATAGAGAGTCGAGCACCAAGTTATTCCTTGCCATGCATCCTCCTCCAGCAGTAATTTTCATGTTGCCTATGTCTTTGTCCGTAGGATAATTTTGGTGAGGGTATCTCAACTTTTTATGATTGCTTTGTAGGATTGGAAAGTTGAGAACTCGAAGCCTCCTCAGCCCGAGGGAATAATCCCTCTACAGAAGAGGATGAGTCAGACTCGACTGTGCCCGTTACTGAGGCACAAGAAGTCCTCGAGTCCAGCGAGAGCGGAGCAAGGATTCGGATGCCTCCATGCCGAAGACGCCAAGATACCTTGCTCCCAAAAAGGGTGCCACGGATCCGATTCTTGCGGTACCCGTTCGTAGCATGCGTCCCCCGCCTCTGAAGAAGCAGAAACAGGATGAGTTTTTGACCTCAACAGATTTGACGGGTGAGCATCTGCCCGTTTCATGATATTTTTAGATTGCTCTTCTCGTTTCTTTCTGTGCACTTAATTTCTTTGTCTCTTCTAAAGTATTATGGCATCATGTTCATCCGACACCGTCCGGGACCTAGAGGATGAGGGAGTCATGGACTCCAGGGGAAAGGGTCCAGAGCAATCCGAGTCCTCCCCGAAGATAGTGGCCACCTCCGGTGCGAGCTCCTCAAGTTCCTCCAAGCTGGGGAAACACAGGGTTCTTACCCGTATGACCGGAAAAGAACCTTCAGAGTCTTCGGGTGATCATGTAAGTATATGTTTAGTCATAGGAGGGAGCCCTCAAGTCCTTTCTTTGTCGCTTGACCTGAAATTTTCTATAGCCCTTTCTTCAGAGCACGATTCACCTTTGCCAAGAGCATGTGCTACTGGATGCTGACCATCGGCAGCTTCAGAGTAAGATCCTTTTTTATTTGAGTGGTCCACATGAACATGGAATATATTTCTGACTAAAGCTCCTTTTGTTGCCAGGGAAACCAATGAGAATCTTCGTCGACTAATCTCTCTTGAAAAGAGTCTCAGCGCGGCAAAGACAAAGAGAAAAGACGCGGTCGATGCCCTCAAGCGCTACAAGGAAGAGTCGCAATGGCGGGACGTAGAACATGCAGCAACTGTGGCTGAAAGGAATGATGGGGATATGCCAAAGGGGGTATGCCCAACAGGACGTTCCGATTGGGCCGGAAGGGCCTGCGAGTGCATCTGAAAGACAGCGACTGGACTATGAAGAAAGGAAAGGCCCAGCAACTGGCGACTAGAAGCCCAGAAGCGTAGCAGAAGCCCAGTCGGACTAGGTCAAAAGTCTCCGGATCCTTATCTTGTTCGGGGACAGCTTGTAAACCCTAGCGAGGTGCTTCATATATAAACCTCACTAGGGTATCCTGGGACCTTACGTTCCATCATACACCCCCTCAAGCGACTCGCTGCCTAGCCGCCGATCGCGCCACCCCTATAACTCGCTCTCTCATAATCTAATCTAGCAGGAGTAGGTATTTACCCTCCCGGGGGGAGAACCTGGGTAAACCCATGTGCATCTTCCCCCATCTCGCACCGCAGATGGCCGCCAACTCTTCCTCACGAAACACTCAATCGCTACAAGTGGCAGCGACTGCCGTGGCCATTTCCACGATAGTGGCGCCCACCGTGGGGCATAGCGAGACTGGCCTGAGTTCTGCGTCGAGAAGCTACTCGTCGATCGATCGGCCGTTCACTACCGGTCGCATGATCGCCATCGGCGGGATCTTACAGATCCTGCCCAGCAGTTACATCCCGGCGTCACGTCCGGTCACCCACGCCACGGTGATGTCGGTTGGCTCCATCAACCTCTTCATTGGCTTCACCGACGCGATCGACCCAGCCGCGACGGTGATCGTCGGCGGATCGCCACCACACCGCGATGTGCTTTCGGAGGAGCAGGTCCGATCCATAAGGAGCCTTGTCACCGAGTACGACTCGGCCGCCAGCGACGCAGTCGAGACTAACGCCGCCACCAACAACGACGCCCTAAACAATGACGCCGACTCCGCGACCCCTGCATCGGTCGGCGGATCCATCACCGCCGCGTCACGGGAGGACTCCATCACGCGAGTCTCCAACCCCGAGGACTTCGAGGACCCCTCCATCCTAGGGATCTTCGACTCCGATTCTGGCTCGGAATCCCCCGATGCTTTTCGCGCCAGATCCAATCGCTTCAACATGATCTACATGGCGGGTAGCATGGCCGCCCTGCCAGATCCGTTCTCCATGCCGATCCCGCCGACCGCGACGGCCACGGAGGTGGAGCAAGCCCGCCTGCGGCTCGCAGAGGCGCAACGCAATAAACTCGCCGAGCGCGAGAAATACCGCCTCGAGCTAGAGACGGCACGAGAGATGTCACTCTATCACCAGCGCCGCATCAGGACCCGCCTGATCCCCAACGTTCAGGGCTGCATCCTGAATTTCAATGACGAGGGCGACCCCACACGTCCCGCCGAGCGTGAATACTACGAGAATGCGCTGCTAGGCGGGAGCAACCCCGCAAGAGCACCACCTGGAGCGCCGGCGATTGGCCCCCCCCACCACCCATGGGTCGCGCACCCCCACCAGACCAACCACGGATCATCATCTCGCCTCAAGCCCGTGATGCCAACGGGCTAGCACTATACTCCACCTCGATGGACAATGTCGTCGCGGCCGATGCCGCGATCGCCAACCTCAACGTCCAAGGCGACGGCACGATACAGATCCAGTGCGCCAAGGCCCTACTCGTCAAGGCCGTCGAGCAACAAGCCGCGGGAGTCGACCCGCGGGGGCGGATGTACTCCCGCTCGTCAGCAAGCAGGGCGGCATCAAGCGGCCACCCCCCCGTGGCAAACGCATTAGTTTGCCCAGCCCCTGGCGAACCAACCACGAGCCGCCAATCCTGCGTTGTCAACCAACGAGCCGCGACCGGCGAACAACACGGTCGCTGCCAACGGGCAGCCCCTCGACGCCCGAACAAACATCATCAACAATCGGACGTGGCGATCGCACCATCCCTACGACCTGCGGCACACCCTCACCAACCGCGGCGACCTGGAGCCCAGAGGCTCTCTCAGCCGGGTCGGGCCGCAATGCTTCGGACCAATGATTCGCGGGGAAAAATACCCCACCAACTTCAAGGACCCTAAGGAAATCGAGAAGTACGATCCAACGTACGACCCCGCTGTCTGGCTGGACACATACCTCATGGCAATGGGGATCGCAGGCCACACCGACCTGCTCGCCGCTCGCTACCTCCCCCTGATGATGGAGGGTGCGACCCGGCAGTGGATCAACACGCTCCCTGCCGCAGCATTGATTCCTGGGAAGAAATGCGGGACGCCTGCGTCAGGAACTTCGAGGGCTCCTACACCTGCGCCACCACCATAGAGGACCTGGAGCGATGCATCCAGGGGAAACGCGAGTCGACCCGCCGGTGGATCCAAAGGTGGCAAGAACTATAGATAAATGCCTCCGGCATCCACCTAGACACGGCGATACACTGCTTCAAGAACGCGTGCTGGTACGAACCCCTGGTCGCCAAGATCAAGAGGGTCTACCAGACGCTTGATACCATCCCCGACCTCCTCGAGATCGCCAAGCGCTACGCGGAGGAGGACCCCAACCAAGACTCCGACGATGAGTCGGGAGGAAGACGCCGTACTAGCATCCATGACAGCGGGCGCCTACGTGACATGCGCTACAGCAACACCCGCATCACCGGCAAGCGCCACACGGACGGGCGAGTCGATTTTGTCGCCAACACCGGCTACGGCCAGCGCGACTCCAAGAACTACCGCCGCGACGGAGGAAACTACCGCGACAGCGGTAACTACCGCGCCAACAACGCGACGAGGCCGAAATTCGATCCCGCCGCCCTGCTCAATCAGCATTGCATCTACCATAGTAGGGAGGGAAAACCCGCCACCCACACCACCGCCGATTGCCACTCTCTCAAAGAGATTGAGAAGGCGAGACGTGCAAGGGAGGACCCCAACAACAACCCACCTCGGGACAACAGGAACGGCGGCAGCTTCGGAACCACCGTCGGCTCGCTACACACCTTCACCGGACTCGGCACCAAGCGCGAGAAGAAGGTGCTCGCCCGCGTGGTCGCTGTCAATGCGGTGACGCAAGTCGACATCCCTCGCTTCCTAAACTGGTCCGAGCAGAGCATCACCTGGAGTCGCCAGGACCACGCGCCAAGAATCGAGTACCCAGGGCGAGTCGCCCTGGTAGTCAGGCCCAAGGTGGCCGACTACTGGCTGCCCAAGACGCTAATGGACGGTGGGAGCTCCATCAATATCTTGTACCTTGACACGTTGAAAAGGCTCCAGCTCCTAGAAACAGCCATCGAGCCAACACTGACGACCTTCCACGACATCGTCCCCGGTCGGAAGGCGTTCCCGATCGGGAAAGTGACGCTGCCAGTCACCTTCGGCACTCCAGCAAACTACTGCATGGAGAGGATTGTCTTCGAGCTGGTGAACTTCCGCAGCCCCTACCACTGCGTCCTGGGCCGCCAGGCATTCGCACAGTTCATGGCGACCCCACACTACGCCTACAACATGATGAATCTCCCCAGGACAAGCGGCATCATCACCGTCCACGGCGACCCCGACATGGCCGTGGAATGTGAAGACAAGGGCGCCGAGCTCGCCGACGCCGTCATCACCACGGAGACCGACCACACGGAGGAGCTCGCAAAATACACGAGCAACATCAACAAGGACGACCCCACCATCCTGAAGAAACCAACCGCCGCGAGCTCCATGTTCGAGGCGACCACACACACCCGTAACGTCGAGCTGGTCCCAGGCGACTCCAGCCAGACGGTCACCATCGGGGCGCACATGAGCCCCGCATAGGAAAGCGTGCTTATCGGGTTCCTCCATGAGAACCGCGACATCTTCGCATGGAAGCCATCTGACATGCCAGGTGTCTTGAGGGAACTCGCTAAGCACAAACTCAACGCCGACCCCAAAGTGCGACCAGTAAAGCAGTCGCTACGGCCCTTCAATGAAGAGCGCCGCCGAGCAATCGCCGAGGAAGTTCAGCGCCTGCTAGCCGCGGGCTGCATCTGGCCAATCAAGTACTCCAAGTCGCTGGCAAACCCAGTCCTGGTTCTCAAAAAGAACAACACATGGAGAATGTACATTGACTACACCAACCTCAACAGTGCCTGCCCGAAGGAGGAGTTCGTCCTACCGCGCATCGATCAGATCATCGACTCGACCACAGGATCGGAGTCGCTGTGTTTTCTCGACGCTTACTCTGGTTATAACCAGATCAAGATGGCGGTCGAAGACGAGGAGAAGACGACGTTCATTACGCCATTCGTCGCATTCTACTGCACGGCCATGACGTTCGGCCTCAAGAAAGCAGGCGCCACATACCAGAGGTGCATGTAGGAGTGTCTAGCGAGCCAAATTGGCCGCAACATTCACGTCTACATTGACGACGTGGTGGTAAAATCCACCCGCCAGGACAATCTGCTCGCCGATCTAGCTGAAACCTTCGCAAACTTGCTGAGGTACAACATCAAGCTGAATTCTGGAAAATGCACCTTCGGCGTACCCACCGGACAGCTTCTGGGATACGTAGTCTCCAAGCGAGGCATTGAACCCAACCCCACCAAGATCGACCCCATCGCGTGACTCGGGAAACCCGAGTGCCTGCGTGACATCCAAAAGTTGGCAGGGTGAGTCGCGGCCCTCATTTGCTTCATCCCCCGACTAGGCGAGAAGGCAATGCCCCTCTACCGCCTGATGCGCAAGAACACAATGTTCCAATGGGACGCGGAGGCCGACGACGCACTCAAAGCGCTCAAATAAGTGCTACTCGCGGCACCACTACTCGCCGCACCACTCGACAAAGAGCCAATGCTCGTTTACGTCGCGGCCTCCAATCGAGTCGTCAGCGCCGTGATGGTCGTCGAAGGACCGGAAGAGGGCAAGGAGCGCCCCATACAGCGCCCCGTATACTACATCAGCAAAGTCCTAACGGACTCACAACAGCGCTACCCGCAATACCAAAAACTAGTGTACGCGGTATTCCGAGCACAGCGGCGACTCCCACACTACTTCCAATAGCACCCAATCACGATGGTCTCCTCCGCGCCCCTGCAAGACATCATATGCAATCGCGAGGCAACCGGACGAGTCGCCAAGTGGGCCGTCGAGATCGGCGTCCACAACATCAAGTACGAGCACCGAAAAGTGATCAAGTCACAAGCCCTGGCTGATTTCCTTGCAGACTGGGAAGAAGCGCAGCAGCCAGAGAAGCTCCCATACCTCCACTACTGGTCGCTCCACTTCGACGGCTCCAAGAACACTGACGGCGCGGGGGCTGGGGTCATCCTGACCTCCCCCAAAGGAGACAAGCTCCGCTACGTGCTCCACCTCAAGTTCAAGCCCTGCACCAACAACATGGCAGAATATGAGGCCCTTCTTCACGGCATGAGAGCTGCCAAGGAGATGAACGTCAACCGCCTACGATGCTATGGCGACTCCAACCTAGTCGCCGTCCAAGTCGCCGGTACGTGCGACACTGTCTCCCTAACAATGATCGCGTACCGCCAAGCTGTCGACCAGTTGGGAGGACACTTTGACGGCTATTTCGTCGAGTGGATCGACATGCGTAAAAACGAGGAGGCAGACGCCCTTTCCTGCATCGGATCGACCCGACAGGCGCCACCAGTAGGCGTCTTCCTCGACATCATCCACAAACCCTCGGTCAGCCCACCGAAAGAGATCGACGTCGGGATCCCACTGTAGCCAGAACCAGCCTTAGTCGCCATGATTGTGGAACCTAGCGACTAGACAGCACCATGCGTCGCCTTCCTGGAACACAAACTCCTACCGAGCAATGAGACAGAGGCGCGAATGATTGTGCACCGCTGCAAATCCTTCGTCACCATCAACGGCGAGCTCCACAAGCGCAGCGTGACCGGCGTGTTCCAGCGCTACGTGCCGCCAGAAGAAGGCCGCAAGATCCTCCAGGACATTCATGCCGGCGACTGCGGCCATCACGCTGGCGCCAAGTCGCTAGTCGCCAAGGCCATGCGACACGGTTTCTACTGGCTCACCGCACACGCCGATGCCACCAACATCGTCCAACGATGCGTCGGGTGCCAGAAGTATGCCAACCAGAGGCACCTCCCTGGCTCAGCACTCAAGACAATCCCCATCACGTGGCAATTCGCCGTATGGGGCATGGACATGGTAGGCCCATTCAAGAAGGCCCCGTCTGGTGTCACTCACCTCCTGGTCATAGTCGACAAGTTCACCAAATGGGTCGAGGCCAAGCCGATAAAAAAGTGTGACGGCAAGACGGCCACCAAGTTCCTACGTGAACTCATCTACCGGTACGGCTACCCGCACAGCATCATAACAGATAACGACACCAACTTTGCCAAGGGGTCCATGGCGGAATTTTGTGAGGAACACGGCATCCGACTCGATCTCACATCAGTCGCTCACCCAGAATCAAATGGCCAAGCAGAGCGCGCCAACCAGAGCGTCATCCACGGGCTCAAGCCGCGACTGCAGGTGCCCCTCGAGCGCACCCCAGGATGCTGGGTCGACGAGCTCCCCTCTGTGATATGGGGGATTCGCACCTCCGTCAACCGATCAACCAGGTTCACGCCCTTCTTCATGGTGTATGGCGCCGAGGCTGTAATGCCAACCGACCTGGAGCATGACTCACCTCGAGTCTCCAACTACGTCAAGGCGGCCAACGAGATCGCCCCCAAGCCAGCATCGATCAACTCAACGAGGCACGCGACCTGGCTCGCTCCCAGACCACCATATACCAGCAAGGACTCCGCCGCTATCACAGCCGCCGAGTGCAAACTCACACCTTCTAGGAAGGCGACCTGGTCCTACGACTGGCCCAAGACAAGAAGGGCATGCACAAGCTCTCCCCCCATGGGAGGGGCCATTCGCCATAGGCCGAGTCCTTGGCAACGATGCCTACTACCTAATCGACATACGGGGTGATGGCCAATTGGAGGTTGGGAGGCTATGGAATGTAAACCTCCTCAGAAAGTTCTATACTTAGAACCTCACACTGTACTCCATCGGAATATATAATGAAATTCATTCGGATCGCACAAATTGTGTCCACTCGCCATATTCTTGTGCCACTCGCACTCGTACATGCTAGCAATACGCTACTTACGGAAGTCAACCTCTAGTCGAGCGACCGGCACGGCCAAGTAGTGCGGCACAAGGGCACCGGAAATATTCGGGCCTTGGGTCATCCATGAAAAACGCCAACCCGGAGGCACCATTGGAGTCGCCTAGCCCGACTGGCCCGCCGGGCCAAGACATCCGATACACGCTTCTCACAACGATATGTCCCTCCCACCCTCGCGCAAAGCAACTCGAACGGTTAAGTACCACGCACGGGGACTCCGCAAAACGGGAACCCCCACGCGGCTCGGGAACACACCAAGTAAGAGAGATGCCTAGAGCTCACCAAGCGATTGGCTCTCCGAGCCAGGGGAGGAGACGCGTTACAAATAACGCACTCACAACCTGCAAAGGGAGCATGACCAGTACGGTCGGGCACCACGCTCGGGGACTCGCTCATAAGTCAGTCCTACTCGCGCTCGGGGACTCGCCACTCAGAAGACGCGAGGGATAAAAACAACGCGTAAACAAAACAAATACACAAAAGTATACAATCAAGTTATACCCCATTAAATGGCGAACGCGCCCGGGGACTCGCTCAATCAAAACAATGCATAAGCAAAACACAACATACATTACTCATCAAAACACGAGTCGATCGACCCCCCGTGGCATATATTACAAAAATATCTTACAGCATTCGCCACTTGGAATTCATCACAACTTGGAAAATTACATTGTTTACTCCACAGGCCCTGATGACGAAGCAGCACCACCCCCCTTGACGCGCACAAAAGGCTGCCACGGGTTCGTCGGGTACGCTGTAACCAACCTCGACAACGACAACCGAAAGGGCTGCTCTGACTTCATGTCGCGGTACTCCGCCTCGGGGTCGCCAGGCGCCAACACCGTCTCCTGATATGGCAGCAGATCCCCCATCGCCAAGACACGATCGGTGTAAGGAGTGGCCTTCGCGGTCAGCTTCAGCACCTCCGACATCTCCACAGTGCGGGTCGCCGACGGATAGCCACTCGTCACATCGTCAAGATCGAAGTCGTCGGGGAAATGGGTGAGGCCCAAGCTCAACGCCGTGGCAGCCCCGCGCCTGAACGCTAAGCGTGTCATCCACTCCACAACGGCGGGCACCTCTTCTAGATAGCGCCACACCTCCGTCAGCCCCTAGGGATAACTTCGGTGGGAGACATGCCCTGGAGAGCCGCTTGGACGCACAATGCCGAGGCCGTGGATGCATTCACCATGGCAGTCACGCACTGCGAGGCGTTGTAAGTCTGCACAACCGGGTCGCTTTGGCCTACCATAGTTGTAAAGTCAGGCGTCAGTGAAACTATGAAATCCCCAAAGCAGGGACTAGACGAAAGGGTCAAGCGAAGACAAAGACTCACCAAGGAGTTTGCAGCAGTTCTCCTTGACGTGCTTCTCCAAGGCAGTTTGCTCGTTGTGCAGCCCCACGATGATGGAATCCGTGGCTTTGCGTTCTTTCTCAGCCGCGACAACGACAGCCTTCGCTCGCTCCTCCGAAGAAATCGAGGCCGCTCTCGCCTCCTCCAAATCCTTGACCAAAGAGGCTACTCGCCCATTCGCCGCGTCCAGCTCGGCGACCGGAACATACCCCTCACGGGCCTTGGAGATTTCAGCCGGGAAAGCATCTGCACGAGAATACAGCAGAATGCTATACACAACCATCTCACACCCGAAAGACGAGAACAAAGACGAAACAGACACTCACCAATAGTTTCCTGAAGCCGTCGGTTCACCTCCTGCGCTTCGCGCAAGTCACGCTCCAAATGCTCTCTCGCAACCTGCCGATCAGTCGACTCCCTTTGTAATCCCTGCAAACAAAGAACTCACCTAAGCATTTGACAAAACAAAACCCATTTCCTAGCCACTGAAATTCAGCGACTAGGAACTCGGGGACTAGAGAAGGAAGAAAAACAAAACCAATTCCTATCCGCCGAAATTCAGCGACTAGGAATTCGGGGACTGGAAAGGAGCAAAACCCAGTTCCCAGCCGCTGAAATTCAGCGACTAGGAACTCGGGGACTGGAGAAGGAAGAAAAAGAAAACAGATTCCTATCCGATGAAATTCAGCGACTAGGAATTCGGGGACTGGACATACCTGAATAGCAGCGCCGACCATCTTGTGAATTTCCCCGGCGTCAGTCGACGGGATCGTGAAGGAGGTGCGCCCGCGGCGGGACCCAATGTCCGCATCCACGATTTCCAAACTCTGCGGAGATTGCGTGTCCGCCATGCCTGGAAACCCCTTCGCCATAAAACGAGGGAACGTTGCCGACGCCCGAGCGGGGGCACTGGTTGTCGGGACTGGCGCCCCCGGCACCGATGCAGCCAAGGTTGGTCGCAGCCGGTTCACCTCTTCGGCGACTGGCGCAGCAGCTGGCTCCGCGGCACTTCCCTTGGTCGCAGCGTCGTCGGCGCCCCCTTCTTCTTCTTTGCGACCTCGGCGGTCGCCACATCTTCAGAGGCCTTCCTCTTCTTGGGTAGGTCGCCCTCTCCCATGTCGGTGGCCGGTGGAATCTTAGCCACCGAAGGGCGACCAATCTTTTTAGCCCCCGACCTGCACCAGCCCCTTCAATCAACACAACAACAACACAAAAGGAGCAAGGCAAATTGGGACGAGGAAGCGCTACTTACTTAGCGACTAGAAGGACGCGAAGCCCGGTGCTAATATGGGCGGGCTTGTCCAACACAGGACCCAGCTTGCGGCTGAGCCCCGTCTCGAAGACGTCTGAAGCCCACAAAACCGAGGGCTTCCTTGACGATGAAGCTGCAGTCGCCCGGATCTCCGGCTCCGATGCGGTCGCCTTTGATGGCTGTGGCGACTTGGACGCCATCGCCTCAGCTGCTTCTTGGCTTGGAACCCCCGAGGTCGTCGGCTTAATGGCTGCCAGGGGAACCTCTACCACCACCTCCGTGTCCTCGCCCACCAGCCTCTTCGTCGAGACTGCAACCCTTGGGGCCTTGTGCGAGACTTCGGGAGATCCTTCATCGTCGAAATCATCATCCGAATCAAACACCACCGACGACCTGGCCGGTGGCGCAGGCCTTTTCGCTGGCGACTTGGGCCGGCGTGGGGGCTTCGACGGCGTAGTGGTGCGCCGGGACGTTTTCTCCTGGGCGACCTCGTCGCCTTCTTCAAGCTCATCCAGGCTATGGCTCGCTTCGACTTCTCGTTGCCTCTGCATACGGGTCTTGCGAGCCACAGACGCTGGGGAGGGACCTCTTCTTCCTCCCTGTCAGTGTCGGAAGGATCCCCCTCGGAGTCTTCCTCTAGTTCCTGGGGAACCTCTTCATCAAGCGGAGGGAGCCAGCCCTCTAATACCTGAAAAAGCTGAGAACCACCACGAGTCAAAAAACGCCAAGTGAGAAGACTGAAATTGAGATGCGGACGTAGCGGTTGGAAAGAGAACTTACTATGGGGGCTTCATTCTTCACAGGAGTGTACGGGGCGACCCCGACTGCCACGTCGGTGAACTCTACGTCGGCGATCTTCTTCAGGGCGGCCTTGTAGTCCTCGGCCTCCCATTACTCCTTGCTGGTTCGAGATGGGTCATGCTTCCCGCTGTATTCGTACATCTAGTGCGGTCAAGCCACCAGCGGAACCAGGCGCCGCCCGAGCCAGAAGTTGTAGAGGTTGATCGGAATCAACCCCTGGTCCTTCAGCTTCTGGATCTGATCCATCATTTCTGCGACGGCCATCCGCTGATATTCGGGAAGCTTCTTCGGTGCCAACCGACGGGGCTCGCTCCTCTCGGCGACGAACTCAGGAAGAGACACCTCACCGGAGGGAGTGTCTTCCTTGACGTAGAACCAGCTCTTCTTCCACTCGCTGGCGGCCTTCTTCTGCAGGAGGAGCTTGACGAAGTTGGCCTTCGGCTTCAGTTGAAAGGTGACCCTGCCTGCGGCCAGCATCAAGCCGCTGGACGCCTCGCGCTCGATGCGATCGTGGAAGAGCTCCAACCATAGCGGGAAATACAGCATGTATCCAAGGTATCATTCACAGAAGGCGACGAAGATAGCCAGCTGCTCGATGCTGTGTGGACCATGATCTGATGGCTTGATCGCGTAATACACGCAGAAGCGGCAGAAGAACAGTGTGGTGGGGAACCCCAAACCCCTCTCAAGATGACTGGGGAAGCAGATGCACTCACCGGGTCGCCGTTTCGGCTCGGTCTCGGAGGAGGGGGGAACCCGTCAATTCCCCTTGCGGAGCACCTCGGCGTCCTCGAAAGATCTAAGTTGGGCCGTGGTGCGCTTGGATTTCCCCCATGAGCCCTTGGGAGGCACCATCGAGTAACATGTGGAATCGCACGATGCGGGAAGAACAAGTCGGGAGGACGCAGGAAGGAAGAACAAATGAGGAAGAATGAAGAACGCGAAGAAGGACTACAGAGCTGAGCCATCACTCCCCTTATATGGGAAATGCCACCAGCCAAAATCGGGATAGCCGTTACTCATGGTAATTACGCCGTAGTAACCATTGGAAATTGCAACGGATAGTTTGACCAGGTTTGACGGTCCAACTCCTTTGGTCCACCCGCCACCCGCCAGTCTTTCCACTCGCCGAAACGACGACTGGACGGCAATGATATTCATTGAAGCAACAAATGGAAACATGGGGAAATTCTCCTCGGTTCTAATAGAGTCCATCGCCGACTCAACTGGACGCCCAAATTGGGCTCGCCTACTCCGAACGCCAAAAGGGCGCATGCGCCTGCATCAACGATGGCCTCGGGGACTACTGATGGGGATATGCCAAAGGGGGTATGCCTAGCAGGACGTTCCGATTGGGCCAGAAGGCCTGCGAGTGCGTCTGAAAGACCGCGACTGGACTATGAAGAAAGGAAAGGCCCGGCGACTGGCAACTAGAAGCCCAGAAGCGTAGCAGAAGCCCAGTCGGACTAGGTCAAAAGTCTCCGGATCATTATCTTGTTCGGGGATAGCTTGTAAACCCTAGCGAGGTGCTTCATATATAAATCTCCCTAGGGTATCCTAGGACCTTACGTTCCATCATACACCCCCCCAAGCGACTCGCTGCCTAGCCACCGATCGCGCAACCCCTGTAACTCGCTCTCTCATAATCTAATCTAGCAGGAGTAGGTCTTTACCCTCCGGGGGGCCGAACCTGGGTACACCCATGTGCATCCTCCCCCATCTCGCACCGCAGATGGCCGCCAACTCTTCCTCACGAAACACTCAATCGCTGCTAGTGGCAGCGACTGCCGTGGCCATTTCCATTACAAGGAAGCAAGGGTTCGCATAACAACTCCTGGCCGCTACCCATGCTCTATCTGGTTGGTTTTCTGGTTCAACTTTTCCTTGAATGTTGCATGGTCTTCGACCCCTTTTTCTCCCTGACCATTAACTACTTGTGGTTTCGTAGATGCAGTCGGTATTGATTTTGACCGCCAGGCACTTACCCGTGAGGACTTTTTGGCTGGCACCATGGCTGCGATCAAAGACCGCAGTGTTTCTGCCAAGGATGCACTCCAGAAGGCCAAGGGCATGCTTGGGCGTCTCCAAGAGGAGATGATGTAGAAGGCGGTCTTGCTGAAACACTATGAACCTACATGAGATTCAAATCCCTAGGCTTGAACTTGTAGTTTGCTAGCGTAATTCAGTTCAGGCCGTTGAGGTCTTATCGAATACTGAATTCCAGTTCTATTGTTTCGGGTACCCAACGTGTCTGTCGGTATTTTTCATTGTGTCGTTGATACAGATAATTTACTAGTAGAGTGCATTCATGTGCGGTTACCAGGCCACACAGGAAAATCCTGGGGTCTTACCTTCATGTCATGGAGACGTCATTCGGACTTATTTGTCGTGTCAGGCGCGATCCGAGATTTTTTGGGATTTTATCGACTGCCTTGTTTGGCTGTTGAATTTGCCAAAGTTGACAGATTTTTCATTTATTTGGGTAATGTTTATAAATGCTCCCGATGGGAGAAAACATTTGAGGATACAGCAAAGTAATACCCATAAGTTGATATCTCTCGACTCCGTTGGAGATTTTATTTTGTCGGATGTGCTTTGAACACACGAGGATACTTTTCTTTGGGTCATTCTATGACTTTATATGTAGAATGAAGTTTGTCTATCAGGTGCGTGACAATGCTTCAGATGGGAGTAGCCCCCGAGGCTAAAGTAGAATATTTGTATTCGATTGTAGGTCATGTCTTTAGTCATCCGAGGAAATTTTCAACTTAGGTCTTCTTTTTATAAAATCATCATAACGCCTTTATTGGGTGCACGACAACGCTTCCAATGGGAGTAACCTCTGAGACTATGTTCGGATGCTTTCAACAAAACATAGGCTCATGGTTGTGACTCGGTTTGTCTGTTTCACCTGATATTGCGACAATTTATGCAATCATAAATATATTCTATTGATGGAGCCCCCGAGTATAGAAATATGAAGAACTAAAGCTGAGTTCAGAAGAACTTATCCTTTATTGTAAAGATGAAGATGAAAGTACATGTTCTAGCATAATTTCCTAGCCATTGGCCTTAATTGAATGTAAATTTCAGAAAAAATAACAAAACTCTAAGTATAAAAACTTCATGACTATGCAATGTTCCACAGATTGGAGTATTTGCCTCCTATTTTCTTCTCTTAGAGCCAATATGCTCTTCCAAGGATTACTTCTATGACGATGTAAGGTCCTTCCCATGGTGATTCCAGTTTGCGGTGACCATATTGTTTGAGGCGAAGGACCAAATCTCCTACGGTGAAAGACCTAGGTCGTAGTGGTCGGTTGTGGTAGTTGCGTAAATTCTACTGATATATAGTTGCTCTTTGTAAAGCAATATCGCGAGCTTCATTGAGTGCATCGACGTCATCTTCTAGTGCTTGTTGGGGTGCTTCTTCATCATATTCGACAACTCGAGGAGACCCATGAATTACTTCGACTAGGAGGACAACTTCCACGCCATGGACCAGAAAGAAGGGTGTTTCTTGTGTTGAATTGTTCAGGGTGGTGCGTAGACTCCATAGGATGGAGCGTAACTCATCTACCCAGGCTCCTTTTGCTCTGCCAAGTGGTGCCAACAATCTTTTCGTAATACCACTGGTGATGGGACCATTGGCCTTTTCCACTTTCCCATTGGTTTACAAGTGAGCAACTAAGGCATAGCTTACTTTTATACCCATCTCCTTGCAGTACTCGTTGAATTTGTTGGAAGTGAATTTTGTTCCATTGTCAGTGAAAATACTATTTGGTACCCTGAATCAGAAGACTACTGATCTGATAAAATTCACAGCCGATGTTCCTTCTTGGCTAGTGATAGCATCGCTCTAATCCATTTTGTAAATTTGTCGACTACTACTAGCAGAAAGACATGTCCTCCTAGCAAAGATTTATGAAGTTTACCCACCATATAAAGCCCCCCTTGAGAAAATGGTCAAGCAAGAGGTATGGGATTAAGTTCTGCAGTAGGTGCGTTGGGTTTTGTTGCAAAACGCTGACATGCTTCGCATGTTCATACGATATCTTTTGCATCTTGTACTGCTGTTAGCCAATAGAACCTTACACGAAAGGCTTTAGCTATAATTTCTCGGCTGCTATTGTGATGACCACACACTCCTTCATGTATGTCTTTAAGGATGATTTTCCCTCCATCGGGCATAACACATCACTGTAGCATCCTGAGATGCTTCTTTCATACAATTCTCCTTTAACGATTCTAAAAGCTTTAGACCAACGTGTGATTCGTCGTGCCTCTATCACTTCCTTGGGGAGTTCTCCTTTCATCATGTACGCTACGTACGGCTGCATCCATGTAGGCTCTTCAAGGACATCTTTTGTGCTTTCAGGTGTTGGTGCAGCCCCCTAGTCTTTTTGTGGCTTGACCTTGTTTCGTGTTTTTGGCACTATGACTTCAGAGAGAAAAAGAAAACATCAGTGCAGTAGAGTTGTGTGATTCCACTAAACGTGAGGTTGAGAGCATCCATTCTAAGAGTATGAGAGAAAAAGAAAACATCAGTGCAGTAGATGCTAATACATGTGAGGATATTTCTACTAATGTAATCATCTCTACTCCTGGTATTGTTTCTAGTGATATGCAGGTTGCTTTTGAAGAAAGGGAGCAATCTATTTTACAACCTACATCGTCGGACTGTGCATTGTCACTTGCGGCGGATGTTTTAGTACCTACTACAACTGAGGAGATTGTTGATGACATTGGTACTGTTTTGGAGCTTCAGCCAACATGTGCGACATATTGTGAGTCTATTCCTTTACTGAAGCCTCCTTGTGATTTGCCTTGCACTACTGTTTCAGCACCATGTGATAGTTTACCAAATTCAAATTTTGATCATGTGGTACTGATAACACATAAGGAAATACTTGCTCGAATACCACCTGCTGATATTGTGTATTCCATCATGCTAAATGAACCTATGAGTATGAGTTGTGCTATGGATAAGATTTCTGAAATTTCATTTCTGAATTCTAGCACATATTCTCCTTGTTTCACTTTCAATCTGATTGGTGAATATAGCATGCATGAAAATTTTCTTGTGGATCACATATGCATTACTTGTGATCGAATCGCTGAACTGAAACATGCTGTTTTCAGCCATACATGTTGTGTGTCGACGATTTTGTGTTGTGAGATATATGCTAAATTTTGTGATAATATGAAACTAAAGTCAGGTCTAGTTGATATAATGCAGCCAACACAAGTAATTTTACCTATGTTGGATCGTTGTAATCTTGCTAGAATAGAACCCCAGTTTTCATATTCATTTTGTTTATCCCAAAATTCGTTGTCTAGTTGTGCTAATGCTTTATACTTCACTTATATTTGCAAATTGAGTTGCATTTTACATACTGGACAACATGATCATGTTCATAATAATCAGAGTAGCATAGTTGAAGCATGGCATGATTCAATTTGGTTTTCAGACATATTGAATTGGTTTGATCTTGTTCACAAATTTGATCATAGATCTTCTTTGAGAAAACTGAATTTAATATTGAAGAACATGACTATCTATTTAGTTGTTTTTTACCATGATCATGATTCTTTGTACTTCACTTATACCTGCAATTTAAGTTGCTTGATGTATACTGGACATACTTTTCATGTGAACAACAATAATACAACATGTTATATATACATATACTTTGCGTACACGTTGTTCTTTTTGTTTCTCCCACTTTCAGCTTACCTAAAGCCGAGGACGGCTTTTCATGAAGAAAGGGAGGATGATGAGGATATCTACAGGGATTATGATGATTCTGACTGCCTGAACTGGAAGGAAATACTGAGTCAAATCAATAATGACTATCAGGTGAACTCATTCCTAATTGAACCTGATGTTTTACTTAATGAGAACTTTATACTACCTAAGTCTATGCATCTTTGTATGATCAGGTTTACTGATAACACAAGCGTTGCGCGAGGAGGAGGAGAGTTGCAGCAAGAAAGACAAGCGCTGATTTCCAATATCAACAAGTGCGCGAGGGAGGAGCAGGAGGCAGGCGCACTAGGACGCAATGAGGAAATCACGTATGAGCAAGAGAGAGAGAGATGGCGCACCAAGAATTACATTATTGAGGTGTTCCATGACGTTTGGACTGCGTGCCAATAAGGCCGAACCCATATATGGGTCGGTATGTATCAGTTTGAGTCGAACCATGTCAGTTTGGGCCAAGTTATGGCTGTTTTTAGGCCCATTTAGAGGGGAGGACGCCCCAGCCCTCATATAAACCTCCGTAGCCGTCACAAGTTAGGTTTTTAAGACCATGTTAAAATATTTTGGAGTTGTTTCTTTCATAGAACCTCTGGAATTACCTTGTGTTCGAATCTGCCAACTATAATTGAGTGTGGTCTGTTGTTCCATTGGGAATTAGTAGATTGCATACTACCGTTCGTGGTCACGGCTGCGTGCGCAAGAGTGTGGTGTTGTGAATAACCTACAAGGTTCGAGAGCTGTTGCATTGGCATCAGGGATCGAGCGGGAGAGATCATAGCTACGCACTAGTTATCTATCATCCACCATCACCATCGACAAGAGCTTGCTGAGAAGATCGGGCCACCCCATATCATCTTGGTATCAGAGCGCTGGGTTTACTTGGTGAGCAATATCATCTTGGTATCAGAGCGCTAGGTTTACTCGGTGAGCAATATCATCTTGGTATCAGATTTCCTCGTTGCCTCGGTAAGCAATCCACAATCCATCCATATATTAGAGAGTGTTTTTCATCCTATACAGAAAAAGCCTCACAAAAAGAGTTGCCATAGCCTAGATTACATCGTATTCGAGTAATAGTTGCTGGTCGCGTTCCTCTATTAGATTAGATCTAGATCTGTTCTTCGTAGATTTGTTTTCTAGTGTTCTAGTTGTTTTCCACCATCTTTTTCCGCTACCATCAAGTCAGATCCGATCCAAGTAAAGAGTCCTAGTTGTGTACTACTTGGCGAGTAGAAAAAAAATTCGGCTCGCTGCCTCACGCCTGAACGCAGACAG
This sequence comes from Avena eriantha, assembly GCA_910589775.1. Taxonomy (NCBI): domain Eukaryota; kingdom Viridiplantae; phylum Streptophyta; class Magnoliopsida; order Poales; family Poaceae; genus Avena; species Avena eriantha. The sequence continues at coordinate 409,959,551 of OU342743.1, read as the reverse complement.
GTCTGTGCTCCAGCATGAAAAAAAAATCCGAAAAAAAAATCGGACCTTCGCCTTACCACAGACCAGTCTGTGCTAGTACGAGAAAAAAAATTCTGCCGCCATCCTGCCGCGGCAGGATTTTAGCCCGTTTTCCTGCCGTGGCAGAGACAAATTCTCAGGTCAAAATGTTTTCTTTTTTTGTTTATTTTTTTTACTGAGTCCACATAGGGTACCTATCCTTGTGAGCCTTAGTAAGCCTTTCTTTGTGTCTATAACTATCCTACGAGACTAGCGTGCTTAGTGCTCTACGGCCTGCTCAGTTAGCAATCTTGTGCCCGTTTCGTTGAGACATTGCTAGCGTCTCTCCTTGTGCATTGCAACACGAGCATTCCTCCGACATACCTTACTTTTTTGAGCTCATTTTCATAGTTGGAATTGCCCCATTTATCTCCACCGTGTGTGTTTCCGTGGGTCTTTGTCATACGATCAGCACTAGGACTTGTTTGCGGTGTAGTTAGGATACCATACCTATAGCTCCACCATAAATAACCTATGTGCCCTGTGATCGTTCTCTGTACCTTTGATATTCACTTCATCACTTCAGTGCATCAGTCTTTGATTACGTTTGGTAGAGCATCTCTATTCACTTTGGAACGGTAAGATCTTCTTTCTTATCAGTTGTGAGTGAGTTGTGAGAGTTTCCACCATAATGATTTTGTTTTGTGCACTAATGTACTAATCATGTCTTCTAGTAGTGTTGATGTGATGCAGAAAATGGAGGCAGGTGATGTTACAAATAATGTGGAGACTTACAGTTACAAATTCATCGACAATTGGCGTTGTAGTGGAACTTTTTGGAAGGAAGAACGCGGTATTTTTGATGGTGATGGTCTTTTCCACCATAGTGTGATGATTGGTGAGCGATGTGCTTCCATTACCATTGATAGTAACTCTACTATTAATTTGATCAGCGTTGAAGTTGTACAAAATTTGCAGCTACCCACATGTGCCCGTGCGGTGCCATATCTCTTGCATTCATCATATGGCACATTGCTGATTTCACACACCGCTGATGTTCCTATGACTTTTAAAGAGCATACTGAGATTGTGCGCTGTGATGTATCTCCCATACCACTTGATTCTTGTCACATACTATTGGGAGAACCTTGGACCAGAAGGTTTGACGCTCAAATATGTCCTGTTGTTGGAAGGATTTCTTTCAAATGGAACATGAAGAGGCGTGTTATAATCAGGATTTCAGCCAACAAATTTCATGAGTATCATCTTCTTCGCAAGGAGAGGACAAAAGAGTTCAGTTTGTCTGCTAAGTACAAGGTCATGATAAATGGTGACAATTCTATTATTTGTCATCTTGAACACGGTGTGCATTACAACCCATGTGAGAATGAGAGCCACATAGCCAAGCTGAGTGAGAGTGTTATGACAAGTGAGCTGTGTGATTCCACTAAACGTGAGGTTGAGAGCATCCATTCTAAGAGTATGAGAGAAAAAGAAAACATCAGTGCAGTAGATGCTAATACATGTGAGGATATTTCTACTAATGTAATCATCTCTACTCCTGGTATTGTTTCTAGTGATATGCAGGTTGCTTTTGAAGAAAGGGAGCAATCTATTTTACAACCTACATCGTCGGACTGTGCATTGTCACTTGCGGCGGATGTTTTAGTACCTACTACAACTGAGGAGATTGTTGATGACATTGGTACTGTTTTGGAGCTTCAGCCAACATGTGCGACATATTGTGAGTCTATTCCTTTACTGAAGCCTCCTTGTGATTTGCCTTGCACTACTGTTTCAGCACCATGTGATAGTTTACCAAATTCAAATTTTGATCATGTGGTACTGATAACACATAAGGAAATACTTGCTCGAATACCACCTGCTGATATTGTGTATTCCATCATGCTAAATGAACCTATGAGTATGAGTTGTGCTATGGATAAGATTTCTGAAATTTCATTTCTGAATTCTAGCACATATTCTCCTTGTTTCACTTTCAATCTGATTGGTGAATATAGCATGCATGAAAATTTTCTTGTGGATCACATATGCATTACTTGTGATCGAATCGCTGAACTGAAACATGCTGTTTTCAGCCATACATGTTGTGTGTCGACGATTTTGTGTTGTGAGATATATGCTAAATTTTGTGATAATATGAAACTAAAGTCAGGTCTAGTTGATATAATGCAGCCAACACAAGTAATTTTACCTATGTTGGATCGTTGTAATCTTGCTAGAATAGAACCCCAGTTTTCATATTCATTTTGTTTATCCCAAAATTCGTTGTCTAGTTGTGCTAATGCTTTATACTTCACTTATATTTGCAAATTGAGTTGCATTTTACATACTGGACAACATGATCATGTTCATAATAATCAGAGTAGCATAGTTGAAGCATGGCATGATTCAATTTGGTTTTCAGACATATTGAATTGGTTTGATCTTGTTCACAAATTTGATCATAGATCTTCTTTGAGAAAACTGAATTTAATATTGAAGAACATGACTATCTATTTAGTTGTTTTTTACCATGATCATGATTCTTTGTACTTCACTTATACCTGCAATTTAAGTTGCTTGATGTATACTGGACATACTTTTCATGTGAACAACAATAATACAACATGTTATATATACATATACTTTGCGTACACGTTGTTCTTTTTGTTTCTCCCACTTTCAGCTTACCTAAAGCCGAGGACGGCTTTTCATGAAGAAAGGGAGGATGATGAGGATATCTACAGGGATTATGATGATTCTGACTGCCTGAACTGGAAGGAAATACTGAGTCAAATCAATAATGACTATCAGGTGAACTCATTCCTAATTGAACCTGATGTTTTACTTAATGAGAACTTTATACTACCTAAGTCTATGCATCTTTGTATGATCAGGTTTACTGATAACACAAGCGTTGCGCGAGGAGGAGGAGAGTTGCAGCAAGAAAGACAAGCGCTGATTTCCAATATCAACAAGTGCGCGAGGGAGGAGCAGGAGGCAGGCGCACTAGGACGCAATGAGGAAATCACGTATGAGCAAGAGAGAGAGAGATGGCGCACCAAGAATTACATTATTGAGGTGTTCCATGACGTTTGGACTGCGTGCCAATAAGGCCGAACCCATATATGGGTCGGTATGTATTAGTTTGAGTCGAACCGAGTCAGTTTGGGCCAAGTTATGGCTGTTTTTAGGCCCGTTTAGAGGGGAGGACGCCCCAGCCCTCATATAAACCTCCGTAGCCATCACAAGTTAGGTTTTTAAGACCACGTTAAAATATTTTGGAGTTGTTTCTTTCATAGAACCTCTGGAATTACCCTGTGTTCGAATCTGCCAACTATAATTGAGTGTGCTCTGTTGTTCCATTGGGAATTAGTAGATTGCATACTACCGTTCGTGGTCACGGCTGCGTGCGCAAGAGTGTGGTGTTGTGAATATCCTACAAGGTTCGAGAGCTTTTGCATTGGCATCATGGATCGAGCGGGAGAGATCATAGCTACACACTAGTTATCTATCATCCACCATCACCATCGACAAGAGCTTGCTGAGAAGATCGGGCCACCTCATATCACTCGTGATCTCTCGGAGCCAATCATCAGCATCCAGCAGCTCGACGGTCACCTCAAACTGTCGCTGGGCGAACTTGAGGAAGTCTTTCATGTTGCCACGCTGGGGAGGCAGAGGGGGTGGTGCAAACTTTTTCCTCCGAACACTCTCCTCAAACCTCGGCTGGTTCTGCTGCATAGTTCCCACAGTGTTTGCAAGACTAACAAATGCGGCACCTAGCTCTAGCAAACCCGGGACCTCGTCGTCTCCAGGAAGGCAGCGTGGAGGAGCCATCCTATTATTGATGGAAAAACTTGCGTTATTACTATAATGGAGAATTATTAATAATCCAAAATAGCACTAAAACCGAATTTACCAAGATTAAAGGATACAATTTAGTAAGATGACATTAAAATATCAAGTAAAGTTCATAGCACCTAGAAGATAGTTAGCATATCACACATGGCTGAAAAGAGGGTGGAACACAAATCTTCTAAATAAAAAAATTCTGCAAATTTCGGTATTAAAATACCAACTAGATGTGCAAACTACTCAACAGATAGAGATTAGCAGGTCCACCAATTCAATGTACAAGAGCGAATGATGAGAGTAGTGGTATGGTCATGACTCCATCCCGCACTCAAAGCATTACTCTGCACATGAATAGGAAAAACGTGCAACCCAACTCTTATCCTTTTTAAGAATAACTGAAAGAGATTTAGCAACTAGAGAATGAACACCCCTAACTATATCGTGTCAGTTAACAAAGAGTAAGATAGATCACATCGGTTTTGAAAGAGTCGGATAGATCGTGTTGGTTTTCACATAAGCCTGCTGGTATGGAATGTACCAACAGTTGATAACCAAAGGTAGATTGCAACAACAAGGTTGGATGCAATAGATAGACAAAGATTTACACACACATCCTATGGTACTATGGAAACCCCAAACACGTGAATCCTAGTTTGAATTTTTAGAAAAGGATCGACAAACGTTACACTTCCTTACCAGAATAGGGTGGGTGCGCAACTAGAAAATGGAAGCAGTTCTACTCTCACGTTTAGTTTTTCCCTAGTATACATAACTACCAAAATATTTTCTAGACTGACAACGACCATCTTGCCTGAGACCCTGAAGGGCGAAATGGCTCTGGTACCAATTGTAATACCTTGGACCCTACGCTCTAAGCTCAAGCCTGGATGAACCCAAAAGTGGACAGGACGTACTATCGTGGGGCCGTGCAGCCGCACACACTAGGCCCACCTATGGAGCAAGGCACGATACCAGCCAACCATCCGACCCACTTTCAAGAACATCAGGACAAGAGCGAGAAGCGTAGTCGACAAGTAAAGCGATAAAAAACATACACAAATGAGTATGTATGTCAGCGACATATAATAGACAACCACACCATTTAAAAACAATAGAGAAAGAAATATTCAATGCCATACGGCAAGATCCAAATATCCTAGATAGAGATAATAATTTAGGATACATCCTCATACATCACACATCAGAGTATCAAGCGGAAGCAGAAAACACGATCCAAGTATGGACAAGAAGCAAATAAGCACATCCCACCCACAGATCTCATGGGTCTCCATCCCCGGAATCTCTACACCAGACAGTCGTCGCCACCATCATCACTCTTTTTGACCAAGTAACCTTCCTAGGAGTATACCTATCCATATGAACCAAATATTTATTGTGTGAGACCCTAGGGATACTCAGCAATTCTTAATGCATCTAAAGGGAACAACCTAGGGTAACGCAATTGCAGTGATAGAAAATAGCTAAACAGTTCTATAGAGACATGCTACAACATCCACCCAACCAGAGATGGACGGACGCTCGTTAATTAGTAACAACAGTGATATAAGCAACATAAATAAACATCGATCGCCCTCCTTCTCACTAACTGACGAGAAGGCAGAAGAACATCCCATCCGTTGGCAATTTTATTAAGCATTCCATGAGTGTTGCACTATTTACTAGTCATGTCTTAGTCAAATTAAATGTGGTACTTTAGTTATGCTTGTTTATGATCGAGAAACTGTGCTCCAAGTTGTCCATAACTGCGGACACGACTTTCAGAAAGATTTACCTTGTAGGGGTGCACAGATAGCAACACACACACGATCAACCTCGGGAAGAACCAAATAAAAAGAAACGAGGCCTCAAGACAATGCATTCATAGGATTGATAAATTATTTCAGGGGGCCACCCCATTAAGCTACCCACAACGAAGTTGGCCGGCTCCGAGATGGACCCATGATTTGCGAGAACGGATATAAACGACTGGGAACCTGAAAGTGTGATTGGGCTTGTCGATACCGCGAAATCATGTCGCAATCCTAAATAGTATAGGCGCTCCACGCGCAATCATAAATAAAGTAGTAAAGCATGGCATAAGTACAGGATAGTAATAAAGCCCCGAACTAGTTTATGGCCCCAAGAAATAAAGTGTGAATCAAGATCAGGCGAAATAGGATCCATAGAGTATCCCAAATGTGAATAGTGCGAATAGTCAAGGAACAATAATCAAGTACTCGGGGTCCCACATGACACAAGTGAGCATGGAAGAACCAAATAATAGCTATTTCCCACTGGTGCCTCTTTCTTTAGTTATCCCATTACTACACATGTTAAGTTGTTTAGGTACCTCATTATCCAAAGACTCGAATAAACCCTACACATGCAATTATATGACTCGCATGGCTCAAAAAACTCTTGTAGTAATGGCTCATGGGATTGAGGGTACAAGCTTTGGTGGGGTTTAAAAGTAAAGGCTATGTAATACTTGGGATCCAATTTAACACAATCGCGACTCAATGATGCAAGAATAAGACAGAGGCATAGGTACTATATGTATGCAAGCATGCGGAATTTCTTGCTTGTCAATTCAGTCGCATAATAGGAAGGATCTGGATAATACTCCTGAGGCTCCTGATATTCTCCTTGCTCAGCGTCTATCCGGATAAAAACCAAACACACAAGTGCTAAAATAAATACATTGCACAATCAAATAAATCATATGCAACAAGCAAACAAGGTATGCCATTATGGAATGATGATCAATTGCATGGTATAACATAGCATGGCATGGGTGAGGTGTGGAAACAAGAAATAAGCATTTTTAGTATTTATTTACTCCCAATTTACTTGCATATTTCTTACCGATTTCTTAATATTTATATGATGCATACTTCAATTGATATCATGGAATGCACAATCAGAATGGGCTCGTCATGATGATCGATTTAGACATGTTATTTGTCGAATTTGGAATTACAGAATTAAAGTTATGAATTTATTAAGGAAAGGAATTTATTGGCATTTAAATAATTTCGAAATTTTAAATTGCTCAAAAATTATTTTGGATGGCATATTTGAATTCCTGGCCTTTTTTCTAATAAGAAAACATATATCATTGGTATTATTTGGATTTATTGATTTAAAAAAATATTTACATCAAATTAATGTTCTCTGATTTCTGTAGATTCAGATGTATCTAACACTAAGACATGTCTAGATACACCCGAATCTAGACAAATCCGAGAACGTTAATTTGGATCGGGGTGAGTATTAAAAAGGGTCAAAAGTCAAAGGTTTTACTAGTTAAAGTCAAATTTGGGAAAATTTGAAAATATGGTTGACTTCCTATTTGAATTTGAATCATATTTCATATTATAAGTTTTATCAAATTCCAAATATTTAAAAAGATATGAATTATTTAAGATATAATTAATATTTGGAATTTTTGTTATTTCGGAAAATCTTTTGGAACTTCTGTTACTGTGTGTTGTCTTACCCGTAGCCAGTGACTTCGTGGGGCCAGAGGGTGCATGGGTCCACCAGGCGCGCGGGACAGTGAGGAGGTGACACGTGGAATGGCTAGGGACCTGTGTTTGATCGACCGAATCTTACAAGGGGTTTTCTGAAAAAGGATCATGGCTCCTAACTGAACCTACCTAGTGTGCTATCTGAATCGCATTAGGGACAGTTGATGGTGGCGAACTCCGGTGAGGATGGCGACGCAACGGCAGCGCGGGACGGGGTCGTGCCGAAACCAAACATGTAGAGGGGACATTAGGCTATAGTTTTCATTCAGAGAGTAACGCCAGGGGTGGTCTGCAGCAACGGGGTAATGGCCCAGAACAACGGCAGAAAAGTTGTTGCGTGTTGTCGCTGCTGCTCTCGGTGCAAGGCCGCTGCATGCACTGGCGCGGCGCGCGTGTGGCTTGGTGAGCACGCGTGGGGCTGGGTGCGGGCTGCTACGACAGGGCAGACAGCAAGGCGAGCCAGGAAGAGAGAGGGCGAGTGGGGAGCTCACCTAGGGATGGACGGCAACATGGAACGGAGGTGTCCGACGCAGCGGTGTTGTCTGGTAGGGACACGACGGCATCGTGGAACGACCCCTCCTCCTCGCTCCCTGCTCCGAGAAGCTTCAAGAGCCTCTCATGTAGCTCCTAGACAAGGCGGCATGGCGAAGAAGAAAATAGGCCGGTGGCGTGGACGGTAGACGGTGCTAGGGTTTAGGTGGCCATGGTGGCGACGACATCTAGAGGAAGGAGGAACGACGGGAGACATGGGTAGGCCGGGATCTGGCGAGGGTAGGAGTGGATGGGTAGGGCACTGCGCTGCCGCATGCTTTGCTGGAGCGCACGTGAGATAGGCGGGGAACAGGAACAAGGCACTAGCCGGTGCGGTGTGGCATCATGGGGGCCCAGGTTGATGCGGCCCAACATATGGAAATCACCATTTGTCTACCTCATGCCACGCTAACCATCACCCGAAAGGTGAATTCCTTCCATACCTGGCCTTACCTTGGTTATGGTGTGAATGGAAACCTACTTGAGACAAATGCACATGACATGACTAGGTCCATGACCGTGATGCCAAGAGGATGCAACAGGATGAACCTGGAGCCAAGACGCCGAAGAAAGAGGCCTAGAAGAGAAGATGCAAGAAGACGCTGTCTGTTGCAAACGGTACTACCGATTCCCACACCGGTACTACCGGATCGACCCGACGCCAAGCGCACCCCAAGCCAGGCCTCCCCGGTACCCAGGGCCGGTACAACCGTACCAATAGTACTACTGCCCCGCTGATCGTTACTACTGCACCTGGAGACCAGACGCCATCACCAGAGTCGATGTCCGGACAGACGGTACTACCGCCAACAGATACTACCGGATGTCAACACTGGTACTACCGGTCAAACCAGAGCCTACGCTTGAGAGTTGGGTCTCAGCCCATGTAACGCCCCAAAACTCCCTTTTATGCCCAAATTACCCCTGTTTTAGTGGATGGCCTATATATATGCCCCCACCTCCATATGCAAACCCTAGAGATGATGATGAATTGAGGCATGTGCCTAACCCTAGATGGGGACCCCCTCTCAATAGTAGATCTATGAGTTGTACAAGGCCTTGGAGTCGGTTCTCTTCTCCAAGTCGTCAAGACCCTCCTCAAGTGTTTGGTCTCCCTATCAAGGATTCTAGTAGTGCTTGGTCTCTCCCCTTTGGGATTCTACTTGGTTGCTACTCTCTCCTTGGTTTGGATTCTATCATCCGCTTGCCGATCTCTCCTTTGGTGATTCTACCGCAAGGTATCTCGCCGAGGATTCTATTGGATTGGTTGTTTAAACCAACAGGAGCAAATAGAATCGGGTCTGATTTGGCGTGTGTTTGTATCTTTACCTTGCATTAGAGTTGTGTTCATCATGTTCATCGCTTGTTCCCTCACTCCCTGCCTCAAATCCGTGAAGATTGGGCCACTCCAAGGGTAAATCAACCAGGACCCATAGCAATTGGTATTAGCAGCTTTTCGTTGCCACGGATTTGACTTCGCCCTTCGATTTCCACCATAAACTGAAAAACACCAAAAATATAGCCCCAAATTGCTTTTGGATCGATTTCTCGTTTTGGTGAGTTGATTGTGGTTTTGGTCCAATAGAAACTTATCTTTGGAGTTGGTCTACCAATTGCCTGTGTTTCCTAGCCCAATTTGGTGAAAATTGCTTGGCTTTGAGGAATTTTCGTCACCCTTTCTGCCCCCGTTTAAGATCTGAAAAACAAAATCCGTGACAGGCGGTACTACCGGGGCTGCGAGCGGTACTACCGGCCATCAGCGGTACTACCGGTTGGGGCAACAGACGATTTTTACCCCTTTTTCTGCGTTTCCTTTTTTGACTAACTCTTGTGCCGCATGTGTTTCGTGTGCATGTCTTTCATCAAGCAAGCTTCTGCACCTCATCTCGCGCTTGAAATCGACACCACAGAACTCATGCTATCCCACACCAATGGTTGCAAGTACAACATCAACACAAGGTATAACTTGCACCACCATTGTTAACCCCTTCTTCCTTTGTGTGTTACCTAACCTACCGAGAGTATCTCATCTTGTATTTGCCGAAGCATTGTGCGCTTGCCCTTGCATAGTCATAATATAGAGGCAATACCAAACGTGACACCATAGCATACAAAGAAAGAGGTACATCAAAAAACACTGCTAAGAAAAAGAAAAAGAGAAAGATACCAATAGCAAAAGGGAGTCCAAAGCTTCTAAGCAAGAGTGCGAGCAAGATCAAAGCAAGCATGCAAATCTGTTGCTTCTCAATCTTCTAGCAAACGGGCTACAGTCTCTCCTAGCATTGGCACGACACCGAGCATTAGTATTTGTTAGGACCAATTTTGGTCCGTTGCTCATTTTCATAGTCGTGTTAGCCACATTATTCTCCACCATGTGTGTATAGTCCTAGGTTCTTGTCACCCTTTTTGACTTTTCCTTTGACTTCGTTTTCATTGGATTTTACCCACTTTTGGCAAGAACCTTTACATTTGGTTGTTTCATTTGCTATCCACCTTCCTAACCTTCCACCATAGGCCTTGTGTGCGTGTGTCTTGTGTGTTCGCTTTGCTCTCGGCAAGAACAATCTTTCCAATTTTTGACTTGGTGAGGCAATGTAGCACATACCATACCACCAATTCCACCATACCCATCCTTTTGTTTGTGGTCATACAACATGTCTAGGGGAAGAATAGAAAGCGGTGATGGAAACTTCAACAACCAAGATGGTTTGGCCACGCGCCACAACTTATGGGCGCAACGCCAAGAATCCATGCCCAATTTGTGAGGCTTGAGAACCGGCTTGATGAAACTTTTTGAGAGTTCGACTACCATGACCGACAATGCCAAGTGGAGCACAATGCTCAATTCAAAGCTCTACACCAAGCTATTGCCAACCTTGGCAACCGACCTGGACACCATTCAAGCTTGTCAAATTCGTCTTGCGCACGCTCCTCAAGTCGTCATGGTGACACTTTGTGCTCCCACTCTCATCATGGAGAACCATACCACCATAATGGGGAACAACAAGCTCTTCATCGCCATCAACAAGCGGTTAACCCACATGCTCAACAACCACACCACGCAAGACATCATCGACACCATGATCATCATGTGCATCTGCAAAACCAAGAAGAACATGGTCGCCCGCCACAACAATCGATGGTACAAGCGCAACTACCTCCTCAAGAACAAGAATGCCATGGTGAAGACAACCGCAATGATAGGCTCCAACACCCGCAACATGACCATCGCCAGCAATAACAAGTCCATCGAGCACCAAAATGGGATACAAGTGATGACGATAAGGATGCACACCACGCGATACGCAACAACCGCTACGCTCAACCCCACCATTGTCATTAACAACCAATGAATGCAAATGATCACGAGGAAATGCATAGAAGAGACTTTGCGCATCAAGATCCTGCTCAACTGCGTCCTCGAGAAAACCAAGCTCCTCCTCCTCCACCACTTGCACCAAGTGAAGCGAGCATAAGGAAAGATCACCGCAACTACCACCGTACACATGACGAGGGCAAGTTTGGGAAGCTCAAGTTCATTATGGCCAAGTTCAAGGGAGACGAAGACATAGATTAATATATTGATTGGGAGCTCAAAGTTGACAAAATCTTTCGAGTCCACAACTACTCCGAAGAGAAGAAAGTTGCAATGGCATCCCTTGAGTTTGAGGAGTATGCAAATGTTTGGTGGGAAGACTTCCAAAAGAACCACGAGAAGCAAGATGAACCACCAATTGAAACTTGAACCGACATGAAGGAAGTGATGTACAAGAGATTCAACCCCGAGTATTATTGCCAAGGCATGGTCAACAAGCTACAAAACTTGAAGCAAGGTACCAAGTCAATTGAAGAGTTCTACAAGGAAATGCAGAAAACTATGATGTGAGATAATGTGAGAGAACTCGAAGAGAAAACTATAGGAACGTTCCTGAACAGTTTGAGTTGCCCAATAAGGAAGATTGTTGACTTTCAACCATACAAGAACCTCACAGAGCTCCATCAAGCTACCAAAGCTGAGCAGCACTTGCAAAAGGAGAATGCATATGAGAAGTCCATGTCATACTTTGCATGCATCAATGCAAATTCTTCCGGAAAGCCAACAAACCAAGAACCGAGCTCATCCAAGAAAGCAAAGACAATGATAGCATCTTCCTCCAACAACACATCGGATAGTCAAGTCACTTGCTTCAAGTGTGGAGTGAAAAGTCACAAGTCATATGAGTGCACCAACACAAGAGTGATGCTTACAGATGAGAATGGCGCTACCTACTCCGTGAGTGAAGAGGAATATGAAGCTCTAACTCAACGAGAAATTGCAAGGGCATATGCAATGAAAGAGGATGACACCCTTGTATGCGAGCATGATACGGGCCCCGCACTTGTCATAGCTCAAGTCTTGACAACAAAATCCATCCCAAGAGAGGACGAATGCCTCAATATCTTCCAAACTCGTGCTGGAATTGAGGGAAAGTCCATCAAAGTGATCATTGATGGAGGTAGTTGCCACAACCTCACAAGTATCGAGCTTTTTGAGAAACTTAAGCTGCCTTGCATAGAGGACCCTCATTCCTATCATGTAAAATGGCTTGATGACAATGGAGAAATCAAGATAACATCCAAAGTCAACGTCTCCTTCAAGATTAGCGCATATGAAGACACCGTCGAGTGTGATGTCATGCCAATGTCCGTGTGCCACATGCTACTTGGGAGACCATGGAAATACGATAGAAGAGCCATACATCATGGTTCCTACGGTGACCTAGCATACCACTTCATGATGTAGTACACTATCATCGTTGACATAACACCAATGAAACACCGTTCACTAGTATTACATCCCTCAGAGTGGTACAACAAAAACACAGAAGGTCCAAGACATGACTATAGATTACAACTCAACTCTTTACAAAAGATCCAAAGAACACTCTAGGTTAAAGAGAGAGGAAGAAACTTCTGACAAAGAAGAACCCGAAACAATAACTCGGAACTATCTGGCCAATAAGACTAGCATTTAACTATCTGGCCTGCACTTGCTACTAATGCAATGCTCTATAGAAGTAGGTTTTGTGGCTAGAGAATCCATTCCTAGCTAATAGAACTTTGTTTGTACTTCAGTTGATGTATTTGTTGACTTCATTGAAGGACTTGAGCGGTCGATGATGGTTTCTTGAGCACCAAGTTGGTGTTGATGACGTATTCCACGACTTAAAACCTAGGAACGGTTAAGAAGGTACGGTTGAGTATGAGCGTACTCAGCAAGTTCACTAAAAAGGTGTGTATGATGCACTATATCTACAGCCATAGACCAAAGGTCATAGGAAATGTAGGTTTTCGTAAAAATTTCTTCAAAGGTTGCTTTTCTTTTGAAAAGCTATGTCCGTCTACCTTCACAGGTTTACCAGAACTTCCGTGGAGTTCCTTTTCTGCCGCGTTCGTAGCTCCTTCCCGAAACAGGGAGTAACATGTCATAGTTCTTACACTCTATAGAGGTGCATTACTTTACCCATGAGGGACCAAATCCTTGTTGCACAACCGGGCAGCTTATTCCCATCCACAATTCCTTGATGTGGTGCCTAGTAGATTATCCAAGCCAATCACCCCCCTTCTCCGTGACCCTGCATGAAGACATGATCCCCCAAGCAGGTTTACCACAAGTACAATCTAGGTAGCCTCTCGAAGACTCTGTAAGCAGCTCTGCCTGGCAGCCACCATCAGCTATGGTGAACCTCCACCAAGGCAACTATGCATAGATAATCTAGACAGCAATATCACGGGGAACTAAGGGGTCCCACCCATGTGCCAGATTTTCCACGAGAAATCTGCAGCTTCACGATAAGGTCATCCGTCCATGTGGAAGGAAGAAGATCCAACTGACTTCTCCAGCCCATTCTAGATCTCATGGTTTACACGTAATATACAACGCTAGAATCACTGGCGACATTGGTTGATTAAACCCTAGAAATTATGTTCCTTTACCACTGGAACTGTATCAATAGATTATTACCACTTGGTAAATAATCCATAATCATATTATTATGAAAATAGTATTTTCTGTCCTTTTCGAAATGCAGGTGATGACAACATTTGAGTTACAAGCATTTGATAGAAAATAACCAAAGGACATGAGAAAGTTGTGAACTTTCCTTTTGTGATTGGAAGATTATGCACTCACGGTCTTCAAGATACTAGAAGATCCAAATTCTGTAAAAAGCATCATTGGTCCGGTAAGGACGAATGTTTAAAGAAGCAAGATGAAATTATGCATAAGTAATGTAATGCAGTTTGATAAACGCGAATCCCCGGAATAGTCGTATCTAATCTAGGGTTCGGAAACTGGAAATGGTTTCATTAGAATGTGTTTCACTTTTATACCTGCTTTACACTTGTGCTTCTTATTAAGGCTTGTGACATTGTGTGAAACAATATGTAAATACAACAAATAGCATGCAATACTAAAGCACTCAAATGGGGCATGGTATCTAAAAGATTTCTTAGGCAAGATTATTAATCAATTAGAGCCTTTATAAAAATGCTTAAAGATTACGTTTAATGTTTCTTGAAAGAATAACTTTTGAAGAAAAACTTACTTCACTAAACAAAGCATTTAAACTTGAAGTTAGCACTCTTAGGGTTCCTTTCTAATTATAGTTACTAAAAAGGAAAGCCTCACTAGTTTTGAATAATCGCAACACTTATAGTGGAGACTTATATGTATGGAATACAAGATGACATAATATGTTGTTTTATTTCATAATGCTTACTAAAGGTGAAATAAGGGTATTATTGTCCTTATTGGAGTAGTGTTTTTTAATACTCTAAGTGAATAGAATCACTTACCTATTTTAGAAGTAATGCTTATATTTTATAAACATGGGACAAAGCATTACTTTAATTAATTAAAACTTTGTTAAGATTTTTAAGTGAATTCTCAAATTGGTTCAAGACTGGATAAATATTAACTGGATGATTTTATAAATAAATAAAACCCCCCTAACAAAACATACACTATATTTAATAAGTTTATACTTGATGAAATCTTTTTAGGAACAAAATATGATTACTTTGGATGATAACTTTAGGAACTACACTTCAAAATGGTTGGAACCATATTGGGTTTCATATAAACACTGTTTGAACTTGTTCATATACTTTTAGGATTTAATTAAATAATGATAACAGCAATAGTAAAGATTTATATATTTTAATGGGTTAAAGTAAAAGAAAAGGATTTAAAAAAGATTTATTAGACCTTTACCTTTTATTTTACTTCAATTATGAAATATGATATTTTTAAAGTATAGATTGTATTTTTGTCATCATTTTGGTATAGTATAAATATGTTTATGATTTATAAATAATAACATATGATTTTTATAAGTTTTATTACTATATAAAGACTTAATAAATAATATTATTTAGTTAAGTGACACAAAAATATATGAAACCAGTTTATAAATGTGTATTTTATTTATTCTAATAATTTATATATATTATACTTATTTTTATGAATTTTTGAATAATAGGATATATTTATTTAAGATTTATCCCTAATAAGGTATTTACTAATTAATACTAATTACTTTATTTATGTTGGAAAATAAAACATGATAATAGGTTTATAATATAGAGTTTATTTTTCCGAACATTTTGATATATAATATATATATTTTCTGAATTATAATACAAAAGATATTGATTTAACAAGATTTAATCATTTTATGAATTTATTAAATTAAACTATCTAAATGGTTTATTGCATCACTAACGATGTCAGCCTTACTCTAAATCTTTTTACACCGCAACCTATTCTACCCTAGGTCACTGACTAGTGGGCCTGAGGCCACGTCACTAGCCATATTGGTGTGGACCAGTCAATAATGACCTCACCCGACGTTAGCATGCTAGAACTTCACCAGAGCACGGCGGCGACGCCGATTTATGGCACCAGATGCCACGCGGAGGGGCTCATTTGAATGAGTGGAACAAGGCGAATCTAACTAAGGCGTTTACACTTTCTAAAGGTCATTGGAGCAACGACAACCACGGTGACTAGCGACAGTGCACGGTGCGGTGACGATAGAGAGTAAGAGGAAGAGAGTGAAGGGCAAGGGGAGATGCACAATCTTACTGTGAGCATGTCAGACATGATGGCAAGGAGGGAGGGGTCGGGATTCATAGAATTGACGGTGGCCAGCGTCGGATGTAGAGCTTCATTCCGACTGATTCTGAGTGCGCCTCCTTGCGAGATGAGTTGGAGATGAACAAGGAAATAGTGGCGAGCACAACAGTGCCCTTGGATGGCTCAGAGGCGGTCTGTGGTGGCATGACCAGCAAACTCCAGCGATCTAGGGTTTGGTGGCCTACTTTGTGGAGATTAGAAGAACAAGAGAGAGGAGGAATGGCGATGAGGATAGACAGGAGCATTGCAGTGGCGATCTTATCCTCCTCCTTGGTGACGGCGATCCATAATGGCGGTCGAATACTTGCTGACAGCGGCGGAAGGCATCAGGCATTAGCGAGGTGCTCCAGTGAGCTCTCTATGTGTTGGGGGTGACGATGACGATGGTTTTGCAGAAAATCCCCTAGATGTTTCTACGAATTAACCTGTTGTCCCACCTATCAGTGAGAGAGAGAGAGGGAAGACACGGGCTGTTGAAAAGTGAGCGGTTTTAACTTTCTACTGCTCGCGGGCTAGGAATAGAGAATGGGCCATGGGCCGGTTCTGCTGTGCTGCTTTTTCCTTTTCTATTTCGATTTTTTGTTTTCATATTCCATTTTAAATTCAAATTCCAACCCTTTAAGCATTAAAACTTTTATACAGTATTTCAAACATTTCTAAGGACATGGGATTAGCTGATTGACCTAATCTTGTTAGTGTGTTACAATTTCCACTATTATAAAGGAAATTGTTTATTAATCGAAGTAATTAGGGATTAGGTTTTTAGAAATTACTTCTTATTCAAAGATCCTTTGAAGATGATTTTGTTTTCTCTTGATAATTGTAATGGTAAGGATTTCAAATAGCTCATGATGTATATAGAATCTCATTCATACTTAACCTCATAAAGGGATTATATATATTCATTATAAGGTATTAAACCCTAGGGTTTATAATATAGTGATTTAGATTCCAAGGTTCTTTAAAGTTAGTGATTTTTCCTATTCAAATTCCTCTAAAATTCTATTCATAACCATTCGACTTATTTTTAAAGTAGGCATGGATCACTTCTTGAATAATATCATTTCTCAAGAATGTTGGTTAGATATTACAATCCTCACTATATATAACAAGGAATATCAATCCTCTAAAATAGGTATGGTATTATTCCCTATAATACAAGTTTGTTCTTATATTGGCTTGGTTAAACTGCTATGCCTCTAACTACTCCATACAACTCATGTTATATACTTCATTAAACCCTAGCTTGACTTCTCATGATCAAGCTAGACAATTCAGCTTACTAAGGTTTTGTCTAATTTGATATTCTCACAACTCTTGTTCAACACCTAGTCATCTATCCTCAAGTAACGTGAGAATAATGACCACCATCCTTTGATCATGCTAAACTTAGGCTTCAATTTGTTTGGTCAAGGTCTATCATCAACTAAGTAGTAGACTTGTACTAGTCTCTTCATAGGGTCTATCTTGTTAAGGAAGCTTACTTTAAGCTTATACCTACTTGTCTTAACAAGCTTATTATTTGATACACTAATACTACTAGCTTTCTCAAGCACTAGTTACTTCTTGGGTGTGGATGCTTCTTCTAGTTAACTTATCATTGAGTTCACTGTTAGGTTCGCAGCATAGAAAACAAAAAATTTCCTACGATGAGAACTATTCTACGCCAAGATCTATCTAGTAGATACAAGCAACAGGTGGATATACATCCAAAGAGAACATACCCTCAAAGATTGACAAAGTGTAACGAGATTGAACTCATGGATGATGTAGACAAACGCTTGCCGATCTCAAGATCCTGTGGAAGTCCTAGCGCCGCAAATCAGTAGCGCATATGTCTTCGCACACACGTTCAGGCCACCGGATAACCTCCACCTCCTCGCTCTACCGAAGCAGCGGAAGTAACAACTCCTTCCAGATGAAATGCCATCGGGAACATGTATCTCGCTAATCCGAGACCATGGGGAATAATTATAGAGGGGCGAGAGATCCTTCATGAGGAGGTGTGAGTAAGAAGGAGTGAGGGGGGCTTTATATAGGAGAGGGGCAGCCCCAACCCATGGCCGGCGCACGATGGGGGGGGGGGTGCCCCCACCTCTTCCTCATTCACATGGAGGGAGCTCCACTCACATAAATTCTCCCTCCATTTTCTCCACTCCAAAATCCCACTCATGTGTATTAAATTTCCACCAAATTTAATACAACTCTCATTTAATAAAACTCGTTTACATATTTTATTCAGAATTTTTTTAATTACTTTAATTAACAAACATTCACATAAAACCCCCTGCAATATTTCAATATCACATGCAGAACCAATTTCAGCAATTTCACCCGAAACAATTCCGGTGTCTATTGAAATAATTCCAGCGCTTTGTAATTCTTTCATCTAGAACATATTTTCTCCAAATGGTGTTGGCAAACCTTAAGTGTGTCACCCTATGGTTCGTGAATAATGCAGACATGATCGAGACCCCGCTCAGATCAATAATCAGAAGCGGGACCTGGAGATCCATACTGACTGCCACACATTCAACGATAACTTCTATGATCGTGAGAACCTTTAACGATAGCAACTAAATCCCTTTGTCTCGTGATATATTACATGTCCGATATTTGATCATCAGTATCTCAATACCTAGTTTGATCTTGTTACCGACATGCACTCTTTTCTTGTTCCCGTGATATAACATTCTAGTGATTACATCACTTGCTTGCAAGCTATCTTAATGTGCTATCGCCGAGAGGGCCCAGAGTATATATATCCGTCAACGGGATTGACAAATTCCACTCTTTATCCATGAGCCTCAACATAACACCTTCGGAGTATCTGAACCCACCTTTATAGTCACCCTTTTACGGTGTGCCGTTTGATGTTATCAAGTCACTCTTCCGATGTTAGCAATTAACATGATCTCATGGTCTAAGAACTAAGATTACTTCTTATGATGTTATAGCAATATAAACATAATGACTTTGATCGTAATGCTATACTTCGGATGAATGTTCATCACATCATTTCACAAATGATGTGACCTCGTTATTAACAACATCCAATGTCCATGACCAGGAAACCTTGATCATCTTGTTAATCAATGAGATAGTCTATAAGAGAGGCATAACTAGGAACCTTTTATTTGTTTATTAAACACACATGTATTGACGTTTCCAATCAATACAATTATAGCATGCGAAATAAACATCTATCATATACAAGGAATACATAATAACAACTTTATTATTGCCTCTCAGGGCATATTTCCTTTAGTCTCCCACTTGCACTAGAGACAATAATCTAGTTTACAAAGTGATAAATCTAACACCCATGAAGTTCTAGTGTTGATCATGTTTTGCCCTAGGGAGAACTTTAGTCAAAGTATCTGCTACATTTAGGTCCGTGTGTACTTTACAAATCTTTATATCCCCATCCTTGGCATGCTCGCGGATGGAGTGAAACCGGCGCTAAATATGCTTGGAATTCTTGTGAGACCTTGGTTCCTTGGCATTGGCTATGGCTCCATTGTTGTCACAATAGATCACCACTGGGTCCAATGCACTAGGAACCACACCTAGTTCTATTATGAACTCCTTCATCCAAACCGCTTCTTGCGCCGCTTCTGAAGCAGCAACATATTCCACCTTCGTTGTTGATCTATCCACCACATGTTTTTTGGAACTCCTCCAACTAACTGCTACTCTGTTCAAGAGAAATACATATCCGGATTGAGACTTAGAGTCATCTAGACCAGTGTCAAAGCTAGCATCGACATAACACTTAGCGACCAGCTCTTCTTCACCTCCGTATACAAGAAACATATCCTTAGTTCTTCTTAAGTACTTAAGGATATTATTGACCGCTATCCAGTGTTCCAAACCAAGATCAGATTGGTACCTACTAGTCAAACTAATACCATGTGCCACATCCGGTCTTGTACATAGCATGGCGTACATTATAGAGCCTATGGCTGAGGCATAGGGGATCTTATCCATTATCTCTCTTTCTTCTTCCGTAGCCGGACTTTGAGTCTTACTCAATGTCTTGCCTTGCAACATAGGTAAGAACCCCTTCTTACTTCCGTCTGAATTAAACTTCTTTAATATCTTATCAAGGTATGTACTTTGTGATAGCCCAATTAGGCGCCTTGATCTATCTCTATGGATTTTAAAGCCTAATATATATGAAGCTTCACCAAGTTCCTTCATCGAAAATTTGCTATTTAGATAACTTTTAACACTGTTTAAAAGATCTATATCATTTCCAATCAATAAAATGTCATCCACATATAATATCAGAAATGCCACATTGCTCCCACTCACTTTTTTGTAAATACAAGCCTCTCCATATGTTTGGACAAATCCAAACTCTTTGATCACCTCATCAAAGCGGAGATTCCAACTCCGGGATACTTGCTTCAGTGCATAGATGGATCACTGAAGCTTGCATACCTTATCAGCATCCTTAGGATCAACAAAACCCTTAGGTTGTATCATATACAACTCTTCTTCAATATTACCATTGAGGAACATAGTTCTGACATCCATCTACCATACTTCATAATCGAAATATGCAGCAATTACTAACATAATCCTAACCGACTTTAGCATCGCTAGGGAGAGAATGTCTCATTGTAGTCAACTCCTTGAATTTGTCGAAACCCTTTTGTGACAAGTCGAGCTTTATAGATGGTCACATTACCATCAGCATCAGTTTTCTTTTGAAAATCCATTTATTCTCAACGGCCTTTCGATCGTGAGGTAAGTCCACCAAGGTCCAAACCTGGTTTTCGTACATGGATTCCATCTCGGATTTCATGGCTTCTAGCCATTTGTTGGAATCTAGGCTCATCATCGCTTATTCATATGTCGCAGGGTCATCTATTTCATCAATCATGAAATTTATAACATAATTTCCGTACATTTCAGGAGCTACACATGTCCTCTTGACCTGCGAGGTTCGGTAGTGTCCTCTTCTGGAGTTTCATGATCATTATCATTAGCTCTCTCTTCATTAGGTGAAGTCAACTCCGAAACAATTTTTGGTGCTGCGCCACTCACGATTTCATGAAGAGAAGGCAAGAGTAAAAGATACTAGCCATCCTGATGTAATGATTAGACATTAACAACAAGGATCAGCAAAATGGATCTTTTCCGGTTTCCTTTTCACTTTCATATGGTGATTCCAACTTACAAAGGATCTCTAGCTCATCGTACCCTTAAATGTATTTCCCCACGGCTCGGGAATGGCACAAACATGATCTCCATCAATGATCAATAGCGGGACTGGGATGCCCATAATGACCCATGTGCATTCCACGATGATAATGTCGTTTGAACTGTAAACAGTCGTTTCCCATTCCCTTTGCCACTTGATACCTAGTTGACCCGAGATTTGATGTACGATATCTCCATATCTTTATTCGATCTTGTTACTAATGAACTTGTTTTCTCGCTTCTGTGTCATTGCATTCCGTGACCCAGTCACACGCTTGCAAGCTTCGTTAATGCAATGTCACCGAGATGGCCACAAATGTATATGTTCATTACATGGATATCATGGGGCCGTGCAGCCACACACAGTAGGCCCACCTCGTGGAGCAGGGCACGATACCAGCCAACCATCCCACCCACTTTCAAGAACATCAGGACAAGAGCGAGTAGAGTAGTCGACAAGTAAAGTGATAAAAAAACATACACAAATGAATATGTATGTCAGCTACATACAATAGACAACCACACCATCTAAAAACAAGAGAGATAGAATATTCAACGCCATACGACAAGATCCAAATATCCTAGGTAGAGATAATAGTTTAGGATACATCCTCATACATCACACATCAAAGTATCAAGCGGAAGCGAAAAACAAGATCCGAATACGGACAAGAAGCAAATTGGCATAAGATGCCCCGAAAATAAGTACATCCCACCCATAGATCTCATGGGTCTCCATCCCCGGAATCTCTACACCAGACAGTCGTTGCCACCATCATCACTCTCTTTGACCCAGTAACCTTCCTAGGAGTATACATGTCCATCTGAACCAAATATTTATTGTGTGAGACCCTAGGGATACTCAGCAAGTCTTAATGCATCTAAAGGGAACAACCTGTGGTGACGCAATTGCAGCGAAAGACAATAGCTAAATAGTTCTATAGAGACACGCTACAACATCCGCCCAACCAGAGATGGACGGACGCTCGTTAATTAGTAACAATAGTGATATAAGCAACATAAATAAACATCTCTCGCCCTCCTTTTCGCTTACTAATGAGAAGGCGGAAAAACATCTCATCCGTTGGCAATTTTATGAACCATTCCATGAGTGTCGCACTAATTACTAGTCATTTCTTAGTCAAATTAAATGCGGTACTTTAGTTATGCTTGTCTATGATCGAGAAAATATGCTCCAAGTTGTCCATAACCGTGGACACGGCTTTCAAAAATATTTACCCTGCATGGGTGCACAGATAGCAACACACACACGATCAACCTTGGGAAGGACCAAATAAAAAGCAACGAGGCCTCAGGATAATGCATTCATAGGATTGATAAATTATTTCAGGGGGGCCAACCCATTAAGCTACCCGCAACGAAGTTGGCCGGCTCCGAGACGGACCCATTATTTGCGAGAACGGCTATAAACGATTAGGAACCCGAAAGTGTGACTGGGCTTGTCGATACTGCCAAATCATGCCGTGATCCTAAATAGTACATGCGCTTGATACATTGCGAATGTATCTATAATTTTCGATGTTCCATGCTTGGTTTTATCTACTTTCTTGTGTTTTGTTCCAACTTTGGAGTACTTTTCATACGATTTCTTGGACTAACCTATTAACAAGATGCCACAGTGCCAGTTGCCTATTTTCTGCTGTTTTTGGTTCCAGGAAGTCAGAAAATGAATATTCTCGGAATTGGACGGGAGAAAAGCCAAAGTTACTATTTTCCCGGAAGACTCACGGATCCAGAAGGAGAGTCAGAGAGGGGCCACAGGGTGGCCATACCACCCCTTGGCGCGGGCCAGCCTAGGCCGCGCCAGGGCATGGTGTGGGCCTCCTGGCTGGCCACCGACCTTGCCTCTTTCGCCTATAAGAGCCTCCCGATACCAAAACCCTAGATCCTCAATCAGAAATCCACGAAAAGTTCCGCAGCGCCGCCGCCACTGAAGGGGAGATTCGGGGGATAGGAAGTCTCTGTTCCGGCACCCTGCCGGGACGGGGAAGTGCCCCCGGAGCCATCTCCATCGATCTCCAGCACCATCTCCACCACTGTTGCTGATTCCCATGATGATGAGGGAGTAGTTCTCTCTCGAGGATAAGGGTTCTACCGGTAGCTATGTGTTCATCTCTCTATCTATGCATGATCTTATTGAGATCATGAGCTTGTAATCTATAGATCTATTCTTCTACTCAAGTGCTTTATTGAATCTCTGCTCTCCCCATGTGTGTGAAAGTGACAGCGTGTTCACCATGGTGGCACTTAGGCCAGAGATTACAAATACTTGTTATGAGTTATATTTGGAGTTGGATGTCTTTATGAAATTGTGGTGTTTGTTGGAACCATCTAGTGCTCAAGGTGAAAGTGTAGGGTTATCTAGATGGGAAAGGCTTACTTTGAGGTGTGATGTTATAGCCCTACCATGGATTAGAGTGTCCAACCGGAGAGTAGTTCAGAGTAGTATCATGAAGATAATATATTTATATGAGAGTGTTCACTAGTGAAAGTATGATCCCTAGGCCTTGTTTCTAAGCATTGAAACACCGTTTTCTACTAGATCTGTTACATGTTTGCTTGCTTCCAACTTTATTTAAGTTTTACTTTAGCCTTTCACACGCCAACAAGCTATTTTCTGGCACCGTTACCACTTATAATTATCTACACCACTTGTATTTCACTATCTCTTCGCCAAACAAGTGTATTGGGTATGTTGGGGACACAAGAGACTTCTTGTATCTTGATTGCAGGGTTGCTTGAGAGGGAATACCTTTGACCACTTCCTCCCTGAGTTCCATAAACCTTGGGTGATCCACTTCAGGGAAAACTTGATGCTGTTCTAAAAACCTCTACACTTGGAGGCCCAATAAATGTCTACAAGAATAGAAGTGCGTAGACATTAGAGCTCCATGCACAATCATAAATAAAGCAGTAAAGCATGGCATAAGTACATGATAGTAATAAAGCCCCGAACTAGTTTGTGGCGCCAAGAAATAACGTGTGAATCAAGATCAAGCGAAAGAGGATCCATAGAGTCTCCCGAATGTGAATAGTGCGAATAGTCAAGGAATAATAATCAAGTACTTGGGTTCCTACAGGACACAAGTGAGCGTGGAAGAACCAAATAACAGCTATTGCCCACCAGTGCATCTTTCTTTAGTTGTCCCATTACTACACTGGTTAAGTTGTTTAGGTACCTCATTATCCAAAGACTCGCATAAACCCTACACATGCAATTCTATGACTCACATGGCTCAATCAACTCTTGTAGTAATGGATCATGGGATTGAGGGTACAAGCTTTGGTGGTAAAGGCCATGCAATAATTGGGATTCAATTTAACGCAATTGCGACACAATGATGCAAGAATAAGACAGAAGCATAGGTACTATATGCATGCAAACATGGGGAATTGCTTGACTATCAGTTCAGTCGTAGAATAGGAAGGATCCGGGTAATACTCCTGAGGCTCAACATATTCTCCTTGCTCAGCGTCTATCCGGATAAAAACCAAACACACAAGGGCCAAAATAAATACATTGCACAATCAAATAAATCATATGCAACAAGCAAACAGGGTATGCCATGATGGGATGATGCACAATTGCATGGTATAACATAGCATGGCATGGGTGAGGTGTGGAAACAAGAAAAAAGCATTTTTAGTATTTATTTACTCCCATTTTACTTGCATATTCCTTGCCGTTTTCTTAATATGTATATGATGCATAGTTCAATTCATATCATGGAATGCACAATTAGAATGGGCTCGTCACGATGATCGATTTAGACATATTATTTGTCGAATTTGGAATTACGAAATTAAATTTATGAATTTATTAAGAAAAGGCATTTATAGGCATTTATATATTTTCAAAATTTTAAATTGCTCAAAAAATATTTTGAATGGCATATTTGAATTCCTGGCCTTTTTCTAATCAGAAAACATATATCATTTGTATTATTTAGATTTATGGATTTAAAACAATATTTACATCAAATTAATGTTCTCTGATTTGTGAAGATTTAGATGTATCTAACACTAACACATGTTTAGATACATCCGAATCTAGAAAAATCTGAGAACGTTAATTTGGATCGGAGGGAGTACTAAAAAGGATCAAAAGTCAAAGGTTTGACTAGTTAAAGTCTTGAAAATATGGTGACTTCATATTTCATATTATAAGTTTTACCAAATTCCAAATATTTAAGAAGATATGAATTATTTAAGATATAATTAATTTCTAGAATTTTTTGTTATTTAGGAAAATCTTCTGGAACTTCTGTTACTATGTGCTGTCTTACCCGCAACCAGTGACTCGTGGGGCCAGAGGATGCGTGGGTACACCGAGCACGCGGGGCAGTGAGGAGGTGACACGTGGAATGGCCAGGAACTTGTGTTTGATCTACCGAATCTTATAGGGGGTTTTCTGAAAAAGGATCTTGGCTGCTAACTGAACCAACCTCGTGTGTTATCTAAATTGCGTCAGGGACATGTGATGGCGGCGAACTCCAGTGAGGATGGTGACACAACGGCGGCGTGGGATAGGATGGTGCCGAAACCAAACATGTAGAGGGGACACTAGGCTATAGTTTTCATTCAGAGAGTAACACCAGCGAAGGTCTGCAGTGGCGGGGTAAAGGGTCGTAACAACGGCGGAAAAGGTTTTGCATGCTCACCGAGGGATGGACGGCAACATGGAACGGAGGTGTCCGACTAGGCGGCGGTGTCCGTCAAGGGCACGACGGCGTCGTGGAACGACTCCTCCTCACTCCCTGCTTCGAGAACCTTCAGGGGCCTCTCACGTAGCTCCTAGACAAGGCGGCACGGCGAAGAAGACAATAGGGCGGCGGCATGGACGATAGACGGTGCTAGGGTTTAGGTGGCCATGGTGGCAGCAACGTCTAGAGGAAGGAGGAAGGACGGGAGACATGGGTAGGTCGGGATCTGGCGAGGGTAGGAGTGGATGGGGAGGGCGCTACACTGCCGCACGCTTTATAAAAAAGCGGGAGGGCACGAGCGAAGCATGGGTGCCATGGTTGTTTGGCTGGCGTGCATGTGAGCGAGGCGAGTAACAGGAATAGGGCACTAGCCAGCGGGGTGTGGCATCATGGGGGCCCAGGTTGATGCGTTCCAACATATGGCAATCACCATTGGTCTACCTCATGCCACACTAACCATCACCCAAAGGTGAATTCCTTCCATAGCTCGCCTTACCTTGGTTATCATGTGAATGGAAACCTACTTGAGACAAATGCACATGACATGACTAGGTCCATGACCATGATGCCAAGAGGATGCAACAAGGATGAACCTGGAGCCAAGACGCCGAAGAAAGAGGCCTTGATGAGAAGATGTGAGAAGACGTTGTCTGTTGCAACCGGTACTACCGGACCACACACCGGTACTACCTGATCGACCCGATGCCAAGCGCACCCCAAGCCAGGCCTCCCCAGTACCCAAGGCTGGTACTACCATACCAATAGTACTACTACCCCGCTGACCGGTACTATCGCACCTGGAGACCAGACGCCAGCACCGGAGCCACTATCCCGATAGACGGTACTACCGCCAACCGGTACTACCAGATGTCAACACCGGTACTAGTGGTCACACAAGAGCCTACGCGCTTGAGAGTTGGGTCTCGGCCCATGTAACACCCCAAAACTCCCTTTTATGCCCAAATTACCCCTGTTTTAGTGGATGGCCTATATATATGCCCCACCTCCATATGTAAACCCTGGAGATGATGATGAATTGAGGCATGTGCCTAACCCTAGATGGGAACCCCCTCTCAATAGTAAACCTATGAGTTTTACAAGGCCTTGGAGTCGGTTCCCTTTTCCAAGTAGTCAAGACCCTCCTCAAGTGTTTGGTCTCTCCCTATCAAGGATTCTAGTAGTGCTTGGTCTCTCCCCTTTGGGATTCTACTTGGTTTCTAATCTCTCCTTGGTTTGGATTCTATCATCCGCTTGCCGTTCCCTCCTTTGGTGATTCTACTAGAAAGTCTCTCGTCGAGGATTCTATTGGATTGGTTGTTTGAATCAACGAGAGCAAATATAATCGGGTGTGATTTGGCGTGTGTTTGTATATTTACCTTGCATTACAGTTGTGTTCATCATGTTCATCGCGTGTTCCCTCACTCCCTGCCTCAAATCCGTGAAGATCGGGCCACTCCAAGTGTAAATCCACTAGGAGACTCATAACAATTGGTATCACCAGATTTTGGTTGCCACGGATTTGACTTCGCCCTTCGATTTCCACCATAAATTGAAAAACACCAAAAATATAGCCCCAAATTGCTTTTGGATTGATCTCTCATTTTGGTGAGTTGATTGTTGTTTTGGGCCAATAGAAACTTGTCTTGGGAGTTGGTCTACCAATTGCTTGCGTTTCCCAGCCCAATTTGGTCAAAATTGCTCGGATTTGAGGAATTTTCGTCACCCTTTCTGCCCCTGTTTAAGATCTATGCAAACAAAATCTGCGACAAGCGGTACTACCGGGGCTACGAGTGGTACTACCAGCCATCAGCGGTACTACCGGTTGGGGCAACAGACGAATTTTTTACCCCTTTTTCATCTTTTCCTTGTTTTGACTAACTCTTGTGCTGCCTGTGTTTCGTGTGCGTGTTTGTCATCAAACAAGCTTCCGCACCTCATCTCGCACTTGAAATCGACACCACAGAACTCACGCTATCCCACACAAATGGTTGCAAGTACAACATCAACACAAGGTATAACTTGCACCACCATTGTTAACCCCTTCTTCCTTTGTCTGTTACCTAACCTATCGAGAGTATCTCATCTTGTGTTTGCCAAAGAATTGTGAGCTTGCTCTTGCATAGTCATAATATAGAGGCAATACCAAACTTGACACCATAGCATAGAAAGAAAGAGGTACATCAAAAAAAGCTTCTAAGCAAAAGAAAAAGAGAAAGATACCAATAGCAAAAGGGAGTCCAAAGCTTCTAAGAAAGAGTGCGAGCAATAGGAAGGCAAGCGTGCAAATCTATTGCTTCTCAATCTTCTAGCAAACGGGCTACAGTTTCTCCTAGTATTGGCACGACACCGAGGATTAGTCTTTCTTAGGACCAATTTTGGTTCGTTTCTCATTTTCATAGTCGTGTTAGCCACATTATTCTCCACCATGTGTGTATAGTCGTAGGTTCTCGTCACCCTTTTAACCTTTTCCATTGACTTTGTTTTTGTTGGATTTTACCCACTTTTGACAATAACCTTTACGTTTGGTTGTTTCATTTGCTATCTACCTTCCTAACCTTCCACCATAGGCCTTGTGTGCGTGTGTCTTGTGTATCCGCTTTGCTCTCAGCAAGAACAACCTTTCCAAGTTTTGCCTTGGTCAGGCAAGGTAGCACATACCATACCACCAATTCCACCGTACCCATCCTTTCGTTTGTGGTCATACAACATGTCTAGGGGAAGCGGAGAAAGCAGAGATGGCAACTTCAATAACCAAGATGGTTTCGCCACGCGCCACAACTTATGGGCGCAACGCCAAGAATTCCATCTCCAATTTGAGAAGCTTGAGAACCGGCTTGATGAAACTTTTCTAAAGTTCGACTACCATGACCGACAATGCCAAGTGGAGCACAATGCTCAATTACAAGCTCTACACCAAGATATTGCCAACCTTGGCAACAGACCTGGACACCATTCAAGCTCGTCAAGTTCGTCTCGCATGCGCTCCGCAAGTCTTCATAGCGACACTTCGCGCTCCCATTCTCATCATGGAGAACCCCACCACCACAATGGGGAACAACAAGCTCGTCATCGCCATCAACAAGCAGTTGACCCACATGCTCAACAACCACACCACGCAAGACGTCATCGGCACCATGATCATCATGCCCATCTGCAACACCAAGAAGAACATGGCTGTCGTCCACAACAATTGATAGTACAAGCGCAACTACCTCCACAAGAACAAGAACACCATGGTGAAGACAACCACAATGATAAGCGCCAACACCTGCAACATGACCATCGCCAGCAACAACAAGTCCATCGAGCACCACAATGGGATACAAGTGACGATGATGAGGATGCACACCGCGCGAGATGCAACAACTGCTACGTTCAACCCCACCATCTTCAATAACAACCAATGAATGCAAATGATCCCGAGCAAAGGCATAGAATAGACTTTGCGCATCAAGCTCCTCCTCAACCGCGTCCTCGAGAAAACCAAGCTCCTCCTCCTCCACCACTTGAACCAAGTGAAGCGAGCATAAGGCAAGATCTCCACAACTACCACCGTACACATGACGAGGGCAAGATTGGGAAGCTCAAGTTCACTATGGCCAAGTTCAAGGGAGAAGAAGACGTCGATGCATATATTGATTGGGAGCTCAAAGTTGACAAAATCTCCCGAGTCCACAACTACTCCGAAGAGAAGAAAGTTGCAATGGCATCCCTTGAGTTTGAGGAGTATGCAAATGTTTGGTGGGAAGACTTCCAAAAGAACCACGAGAAGAAAGATGAACGTCCAATTGAAACTTGGACCGAGATGAAGGAAGTGGTGTACAAGAGATTCGACCCTGACCATTATTTCCAATGCCTCTTCGACAAGCTACAAAACTTGAAGCAAGGTACCAAGTCAATTGAAGAGTTCTAAAAGGAAATGGAGAAAACTATGATGTGAGAGAACTCGAAGAGCAAACCATAGCAAGGTTCCTGAACGGTTTGAGCCGCCCAATAAGGAAGATTGTTGACTTTCAACCATACAAGAACCTCACAGATCTCCTCCATCAAGCTACCAAAGTTGAGCGACACTTGCAAAAAGGAGAATGCATATGAGAAGTCCATGTCATACTTTGCATCCATCAATGCAAATTCTCCCGGAAAGCCCACAAACCAAGCACCGAGCTCATCCAAGCAAGCAAAGACAACAATAGCATCTTCCTCCAACACGACATCGGATAGTCAAGTCACTTGCTTCAAGTGTGGAGTGAAAAGTCAAAAGTCAACTGAGTGCACCAACACAAGAGTGATGCTTACGGATGAGAATGGTGTTACCTACTCCGTGAGTGACGAGGAATATGAAGCTCTAACTCAAAGAGAAATTTCAAGGGCATATGCAATGGAAGAGGATGACACCCTTGTATGCGAGCATGATCTGGGCCCCGCACTTGGCATAGCTCAAGTCTTGACAACAAACTCCATCCCAAGAGAGGACCAACGCCTCAATATCTTCCAAACTCGTGCTGGAATTGAGGGAAAGTCCATCAAAGTTATCATTGATGGAGGTAGTTGCCATAACCTCGCAAGTATGGAGCTTTGTGAGAAACTTAAGTTGCCTTGCATAGAGGACCCTCATTCCTATCATGTAAAATGGCTTGATGACAATGGAGCAATCAAGATAACATCCAAACTCAACGTCTCCTTCAAGATTGGCACACATGAAAACACCATCGAGTGTGATGTCGTGCCAATGTCCATGTGCCACATGCTACTTGGGAGACCATGGCAATACGATAGAAGAGCCAAACATCATGGTTCCTGTGGTGACCCACATACCACTGCATGATGTAGTACACTATAGTCGTTGACATAACACCAATGAGACACCGTTCACTAGTATTACATCCCTCAGAGTGGTACAACAGAAACACAATAGGTCCAAGACATGACTATAGATTACAACTCAACTCTTTACAAGAGATCTAGAGAACACTCTAGGTTAAAGAGAGAGGAAGAAAGTTCTGACAAAGAAGAACCCGAAATAATAACTTAGAACTATCTGGCTAAGAAGACTAGCATCTAAAATATATGGCCTACACTTGCTACTAATGCAATGCTCTATAGAAGTAGGTTTTGTGTCTAGAGAATCTATTCCTAGCTAATCTGGAACTTTTTATTTACTTCAGTTGATGTATTTGTTGACTTCATTGAAGGACTTGAGCAGTCGATGGTGATTTCTTGAGCACCAAGTTGATGTTGACGATGTATTCCATGACTTAGAACCTAGCAAGGGTTAAGAAGGTATGGTTGAGTACGTGTATGATGCACTATATCTACAGCCATAGACCAAAGGTCATAGGCAATGCAGGTTTTTGTAAACATTTCTTCAAAGGTTGCTTTTATTCTGAAAATCTATGTCCGTTAGTCTTCACAGGTTTACCAGATCTTTCGTGGAGTTCCTTTCCTGCCGTGTTCGTATCTCCTTCCCGGAACAGGGAGTAACATGTCATAGTTCTTACACTCTGTAGAGGTGCGTTACTTTACCCATGAGGGACCAAATCCTTGTTGCTCAACCGGGAAGCTTATTCCCGTCCATAATTCCTTGATGTGGGGCCCAGTAGATGATCCAAACCTCTCACAACCATAGGATCCTGCCTCCTCTGTAGGAAGCCCCTGGCACATGGAGATCACTGTTCATCCATGGAGGCTTCGTTGGCCTTGGTTTGAATGGACGGAACCGGAGAGATCTTGGGTCGGTTTGGGGAAGCCCTATGATAAGGAGGATATGGATATCTTCTACAAGTCTATCACAACTGCAATTGGGGATGGTAGAGTGGCCAAGTTTTGGCATGCACCATGGCTTGAAGGTCTAAAATCTAAGGATATGGTTCCATTCATCTTTGCCATCTAAAAGTTCAAGAACCTCTCGGTGCACACAGCTCTACAACAAGATTTTTGAATTGCAAACTTGAACTTCAATGAGGGTATTACGGTAGATCTTATCAATGAGTTCTACTTTGTTTGGAGCAAGCTACAAAATATCCATCTTAGTGAGGACAATAAAGATACCATTTCTTGGAAGCTATCACCCAATGGAAAATAATCTACGTCCTCCGCATACATGGCAGCTAACTACAGCCCCTACATCATTTATGAAACCGGTGATTTAGGATAATTGGGCTCCTCCAAAATTCAAGTTTTTTGTTTGGTTGATTCTCCAAAACCGGGTGTGGGCGATGGACTGGCTTGCACGTCGGGGTGGCCTAATTGTGTGATTTGCCAACTTCGCAAGTGGGAACCGGAAACCACGGAGCTCATCATTTTCAAGTGTAGGTATTCTAAGAGAATTTGGGGAAGTGTCAAGGAGTGGCTAGCATTACAAAACTTCGAGGTGGAGCAATGGTCAACTTTTGGATCCGTGGAAGATTGGTTGTGTACTATCACCGGTATCAATGGGGCGTGTTGAAAAGGGCTTTGTTTTTTAATCTTACTAGCCGCTTGGGAGATTTGGAATGAGTGAAACGCAAGGGTCTTCAAAAATGTATCTTCTATGCCTATGGTAGTTCGCGACGATTAAGCAAAGTGCAATTTTATGGGGCACCGCGGGTGAGAAACAATAGAGTGATATCATGTCGCGAGAGTAGTCCGTTTTGTAAATTTTGAACTTACGGTTTTGTTGTACTCTAACTCTTCTTAGTCAATGGAATAGGAAATTATTTCTCTATCAGACTACACGCACCAGGGGTACCACATCTCGTCTAGTGCCGGTCGCGTGCTACCCGGCCTCGAGAGGGGCGGCGCTCATTGGATGGTCGGGTGAGCATGGCCAAGGCAGAAGGATGTTGAAGGAGGACCCCTCCGGAGGCCTCAGCCCCTGGGGAGGGACTGATCTAGGCACCACAATAACATCCATAAGTCCCGCGTCGCGACCAGTGGAATGGCCCGTCCAAGCTGGCGGCGGACCATCTCGGGAAAGTGGATCTCTGCCTGGCTGTTCCGGTGTTAAAGACAGAAGGGTGGCATGGAAGCTGCACAGTGGCCTGACAATGCCACCTTCGTGCAAGGATACCGAGATGACGTGACGGGACAGGGGCGTGACGTCCGTGACCTCAGTGGCCGGCCACTGCGACCATTATGACCGAACCATAGATAAAGAGAAAGAGAGGGTTAGACACGTCTAGGCGGCCAGAATTTGGTGACCCTTCCCGCCCAGTGTTTTGGGAAAAGAGGCTCAGCTGCCCTATATAAGGAGACCTTCCTCTACCTTGTAGGAGGTCGAGCCCCAGGACTTGTAAGCCTAGACATTGAGTCTCCATTGTACCCTCGCGAAGCACCGCAAGCAATAGAACCAAGCAGGAGTAGGGGATTTACCTCCTCACGAGGGTCCTGAACTTGGGTAAAAAAACCTCGTCCACCTCTCTATTGTATGTGTGTGATGCCGTCTTTGTCGTCGCTAAGAAGCTCGGAACGCGTGATTCAGCCCCCACTCGAACTCAAGGCTAGTTGTACCACTGTTCCTTCACGGGACACATCTCCGACATTTGGCGCACAAGGTAGGGGGATGAGGCGTGATTTCGAGCGCACCAGACGTCCCCGTCCAGACGATGGCAAGCGGTGGCACCCAAGGCAGTCAACCCCAGCGTGGGAAGGCTGCCAGAAGCCGGGGTGCGCGTCAAGAGGAGGCCCGGGATCAGACACACCCCGTGGCCGGCCAGGATCACTCCACACCCGCTCAGCCGGTGGGGCACGGGGGGACCTCCCCAAACAAGATGACGGCAATGGACCGCCACGCCGCACTCACCCTGTTGGTCGCTGAGCTCATGATAAAGGAGCTCCTACGCTATACCCCGGTAGACTCAGCACGAGAAGAATGGAGGGCGCAACTCACGGCACTCGTGGACGTTGCTTAGACCAATCCCACAATGTTGGGTACGTGGGCCGGCGAGGTACCCATGGAGGACCACCTCCACCACTGCTCCCCTCAGGGCTCAGGGGCTCGGGCGAAGAGCGGACCCTGGGCGCGGATCGACCCGTCCGAGATCCGGGCCCCGCCCAAATTGTTCGCTCAGTGGAGGATGCCTGGGTAACGCTAGCACGGCGCCAGGAACACAAGGTCCGCATCACCCGGGACGTGGCGGTCGCGGGGAACCAGAACTGGGCTGCGCTTGCTAGCGGGAACCAAGCACGTAGTGCTAGCTGCCCTGCGCTCGCTGAGCCTATCCGGCATGTGGTGTGGCCGCCCATGTTCAAGCCAGAGATGCCTCCGCGGTACGACGGTACTACCAGCCCAACTGAGTACTTGCAAGTCTACGCGACAGGGGTGGAGGCGGCCGGCAAAGACGACTGGGTCCTATCCAACTGGTTCACCATGGGACTGGAGGGTGCGGTGCGCGCCTGGCTATTCAACCTTCTAGAGGGATCCGTCGGGTCTTGGCCTGAGATCTGCGACAATTCATCCCCAAGTTCGGGGTAGCGGAAGGGCGTTCCCTCATATGCGTGACCTCCGGTGCGTGCGGTAGGCACCCAACAAGACCCTCCACAAATACCTCCAGCGTTTCGACCAGTGCCTCATCAGGGTACATGGGGCCTTAGAGGCCGAAATTATCACTGCCTTCACTGAGGACGTCGTAGACAGCTGGATAATCGCCAAAATCACCCACCAGGGGGAGATCCTCCACACGGTTATAGAGCTTTTCGCGATTGCGGACTGATACGTGAAGGCTGAGGCTGGCAACCTGTTCACCCGTGGCGAAGTCGGGCCACCAGCCGCCGCCTCCTCCAAGATGAAGAGGAAGGTCATAAAGATGGACGCCACGACAAGGACCGGGAAGCGTGCGTCGGGGGCCCGCTGATACTACGCCCTCCACTAGAGACCAGGGCATAACACCGACGACTGCGTCAAGCTCAAGGAGGTGAGAGAAGAGTATGGCGATAGGAGGAGACGCAGGCGGGGCAATAAGCGCAACGACCCGGGGTGCAGCGAAACAAGGATGGGCAAGTGGCGGCCTAAATGACTGGAGACACCCTACGACTAGCCCGGAAGGGCGCCGGGGCTGGACTACACCAGTGCCCCTCCACGCTCCAAGGGCCACCCCTCGTTAGCGTCCATCCACCCCACGACCCTATGGGGAAATGGCCGCAACCCCCCCTAGGTGAGGTCCCTAAGGTAACGATCGACCTGCCTCGGACCCAGCTGACTTTCCAATGGTGTTTATTTCTCCCGCCCTCGTGTTCCACACATTTTCATTCGAGGTCCTGCTAAGTTTGCAATGGTGTCATTTCTCTCGCCCTTGTGTTTTGCGCGCTTTCTTCTGAGGTCCTACTGAGTTGGCAATGGTGTTCATTTCTTTCCACGCGCTTGTCGCATTCTCGTATATGCATCCTGCGAGCGGGGGCTGGGGGTGTCTCTATCACCGAACCACTCCTGTCGACATCAGGACCTAAAGAGTAGATCTCTGCACATTCAGAATAGTTTCGGGGATGAGTCACGTCACCCACGGTTGCCGATGCTTGAGACCCTCATATAATGCCTACACATAACTAAATAAGCACGTGTGGCACGGTCTGCTCGGAGCATGTTCGTCGCCGGGCATGAGTGCTAAAATGCGCAGACCTATGGTCTCCTCCTTGGAGGGGTCCAATGGGACAATCATGGGCCCTACAGTTTTTTTCGTGGGCATGATTTAGGCATGACCCGTGACATCAAGCTCGCATTCTTCGAGATTCTCCCGGGTCATGCCCAACTCAGCCTCTAGGGCCTCCAGTCGCTACCTCTCTAGGGGAGCCTCGTCCTCTCGAAGACGAACCGCTTCCTCCCTCTCCGACATGTCTCGCTCCCGGGCGGCGACCCGGCAGCGGTCCTCCTCAACCTCCTTCTCGAAAAAACCAACCACCAATTGTGAATGGAAATCTCGCGTGCTAGGCTGTCGAGGTCCCCGGCGGTGGTCCCGCCCCCACTGAATTCTCAGGACGGCCCCGGATCAGGAGACATGATCCTCACTGACTAGTGACGTACCTTGCCGGGAATCCCTGCAGCTCTAGGGCTTAGGGTTCCCTAGCGTTGCTCCCACCGCTCTAGGGCCTTATCAAGGACGGCTCGCTCCTAATGAAGGCGACGCCACGCCGCACAAGACGATGCTCCTCCCCGATGACATCAACAACCGATCCAATCCGGCATGCGTGGTTTCCACGACAACACGGAGACGCCCTACCCCTCTAGGGAGAGGCTGGTTCGATAGCCTCCAGAGCGAGCATGCGTGACCCAACCGGCTCGACAGCGGTACCCCCCCCCCCCCCCCCCCCCCCCCCCCCCCCCCCGTGGAGGTCCTCCTTACTGGCAGGAGGAGAGCATGAAGAAGCCTCCTAGGCACCCGCAGGGTCCGGTGACGCCTCAGCATACGCGTCGTCATCATCTGCGGCTGGAAGCGCCGAGGGGGCGAGCACCACAAGACTCTCCGCACGCGCCTCACAAACACGGCTACGACCACCGCCCCCGGGTCAGGGGCTTCCTAGGTGGCGGAGGCCCTTCCCGTGACCCGAGAATGAAGTGGGTCCTCTACGGCGACGCGTGGCGAGGGATGCTCTGCCGGTGGGCTCAAGATAGTGGTGCCCACCGAAGGCCCTCCAGCATTCACCGATGATGGGTCCGCCATCCCCAGTCGTTTCTTCTTCTTCTCACACCTGCGTTCAGGAGAAATGAGCCCATTGACCATCAGGAAAATCAGGCGGCGGCCGAGTGGGGCCCTAAGGAAGGTGACTCACCGCTCGCCTGAGCGGTCGCGGCCGCATCCCTGGAAACAAGCTCAGGCGCGGCGTCCCTCGCTTGGCACGTGGTGGAAGGCCCTTCGGACGGCTCCCACTCTCGAGGTACCTCTCCCCACGGTTCTAAGGAGGGGAGCCCCGAGCGATCATAGCAGGCGGTGTTTAGCGAGTACAGTGGGCGAGCCCTAGGGGGCTCTCAAGCGCGACCCCCACAATGAGC
Source organism: Avena eriantha (assembly GCA_910589775.1). Classification (NCBI taxonomy): domain Eukaryota; kingdom Viridiplantae; phylum Streptophyta; class Magnoliopsida; order Poales; family Poaceae; genus Avena; species Avena eriantha. The sequence continues at coordinate 409,922,558 of OU342743.1, read as the reverse complement.
AGTGGCCGCATCAGGGTGGCCACGGTATCCTCGGCGCGCAATCCCGGCAATAGCCAGATCGCATCCTGAGGGGAGGCCAAGTCCCAAACACCCTTGTGATGCTCCTAGAGGGGAACAACCTGCTGGCGAAGGAACTTCCTCACCACCATCTCCCCGATCAGTCCTTGCCCTTGCAAGTCCGCTACGCGCCATGCTAGGGGCTCGGGCCTCATGCAAGAGGCATCTACCCGGGACCAACCAGGGTTCTCCACCGTCGCCCTATCGGAACGCGGAGCTGAGGAACCACCCAGGAGGCATCCACAAGGACCCAGTCCTGGTGAAACTTAGAAGCCACCCCAGGAGGGAGGGAGCTGGAAATCCCTCGTTGCCGTTGGCAGAGAACCCGACACCCCCGAGGCGGTCCCCCAATGAAAGGACACATAAAGTGATGAAGTGCCGGAAGAGCGCTAAGGACGGGGTCACGCCCACGAAGGCCTCACACTAATATGCGAGAGCATCCAGGAGGGGCACACTCAACAGATGAAGGGGGAGTAGTTGGATGCAGTAGTGCTCTAGGATGGCAAGGAGGAATGACGAGAAGGGGGAACGAGGCTAGCAATGATGGAATGTGTGAAGACTGGGAATGCGGTGGCGGGAAGCTCCTCGCCGCCAACCCCGACACACCATGCCCAGGAGGTTCCCCACTCATTTGTGGTGGATGCCATCAGACGCTTGACCTTCTCCAGGCCCTCCTCATTGGAGACCGATGGAGCTGGCAAGAACCGAGCGCTCGCAGTGATGAAGCCTACGGTACCCGGAGCATCACACGCTTTCTTGGGCGCCATCTCGCGAGCTCTGGGGAACAAGAGCGTGGCGGTGGAGAAGAACCAGGGAGAGGTTAGTAGCAGGAAGGCGAAGTGGCGAAACCCTATCTTGGTCTGGTCCTTTAAGGGAGACCCGAGCCCCAAGGGGCAGTTGAGGGGAAGGGTCATGCGACCAACGGACACCGTGCTAGTCGTGGATGCATGGGCGACGTGGGCAGACACAGGGTGGGGTGTGCACTAACGCGGGCTGACGTGAGCCAGCACTAAGGGGTCGCTTGACTTTCCCACCCCATAGGGGGTAGCGTGCCTAGAAAGTGACCAAGGGCTACTGTCGGACTACTGATGACCCACAAGTATAGGGGGTGTATCATAGTATTTTCGACAAGTAAGAGTGTCGAACCCAACAAGGAGCAGAAGGTGCTGGCTAGTGGTATGGATCAGGAATTCTCCGCAAACACTTAGCAAACGGATTTTTCGGGGTTTTTGATAATGCAAGTAAATAAACTACGTGTAAATAAAAGACAATAAGAACAAATGCAGCAAGTGGCCCAATCCTTTATTCAGCAAAGGACAAGCCGGTTATATTACTTAAGATGACCAAACATTCTCGAGGACACACGGGAATATCGTCAAGTGCTTTCGCTTCATATAGTTGATTAATCTTCTTTAGTTTGCTAAGTGTTGTGTGGGTGAACCTGTGCTAACGTATCGACCTTCCTAGGACTAATACATACTTGTGATTATACCCCTTGCAAACATCCGTAAGTACAAGAAAGTAATTAAGGTAGAAACCTAACCACAGCTTTAAACTCTAAGACCCCGACGTCCCTTGTGCAATGGTTTCCTAACAGGGGTTCAGGTTTCTATCACTCCGACAACCCCTACGATTAGTAGCCAAATACACAATGCATTCCCCTAGGCCCATATAGGTGAAGTGTCATGTAGTCGACGTTCACATGACACCACTAGAATAAGTACACCACAACTTAAATATTGAACTATTGAATCTTTCTCAACACAATTCCACTACTAACAACATGACTTCTCCCATGTCCTCAAGAACAAAATGAACTACTCACAAGATATCATATGGATTAAGTTAAGATATGAAATAATGATGTATACAATCTGAACATAAACAATAATTCAACGATTCCACTCAATAGCATCAACTACAAAGAGTAAACAACACCGGGAAAGTTTCCCCTAAGAACTATGCAAGATTCAACCCAATTGTTATAGCGGTATGGAGATGGTGATGATGATGATGGTGGTGATGATGATGATGATCCCGATGAAGTCTAGCTTGATGGTGGTGTTGATGGCGACGATCTCCCTTCTCCGGGAAGGAATTCCCCTGGCAGAATTCTGTCTGCTAGAGAGATCTTTCTCTCTCGGTGTTTTCCACCCCGCAGAGGCGGCGAAATCTTTCCGTGGTCGCCCCCGAGTCTTAGGGTTTCTGGAGGATAATATATGCCAAAGGGGAGAGCCAGGGCGGCCAAACCACCTGGTGGCGCGCCTAGGGTGGCCCGCGCCAGGGGGTGGTGTGGGCCCCCTGTGGCCCATCTCTGCTTCCCCTTCTGGCTTTCTTCATCCTCTAGAAAAATACAATTTTCCATGTATTTTCCCGGATTTTCTGATCTTCACGAATTTTGCCTCCAAACAACACCCTTTCCATCAGAATCCTGACTACAACGGTCCATGCTCCAAAAGTCATCAACCATGCAAAAACAGATGAAATAACATAAGTATGATCTCTTAATATGAAATATATCAATGAATAACAGTGAATTATGGTATAGAATAGTGACGTAAAATGGACGTATCAACTCCGCCCAAGCTTATACTTCGCTTGTCCCCAAGCAAAACTGAACTCAATAAACATGACCTCAGGTTTATGGAGTGAAGAGTCGATAAAAGAATACGGACAAGAAGCATCACATTCATCAATACATAAGTCATAATAGAAGACAACTCACTATTACATAACTTAACTTGCAATAAGTAAAGGAAACACAATAAAGATACATAAAGTGAATCATAATTGGTAATGGCAAACTTAGCTCTTGGTCGAAGAATAGTTGACAATTTGCTGGATTCACAAATAACTGATTTTCAATGATAGCTTTTAAAGTAGTAAACACTAAGCTAAGAGCGATGTGCAAAACAAGGAACATAAGAAACATGATTGAATAAATCATCATATGAATGAATGAAACACAACAACTCAAAATACTTGCTTAGATAGAAGGGAATAGGTTTATTGATTCAACTAAAAAGTAAAAGAAAGGCCCTTCGTAGAGGGAAGCAGGGATTTCAAGTTTCATTAAGAGCTCCCAAAAATTATGGTACTTATTAGCTTTCAACTCTCATTGCCCCTATCATAGGGATCTTTAGGTGATTAAGGTTAAAGTGATCAAATATGAGGATATGCTTGACAAGTTGTAAGTTGAAAATCTCATGTCCCTTGAATACGAGGGCCGCTCCTCATGCTACTCAAGTTTAGTCACCGGTAAGTTCTTGTCATAGTAAGCACATGTGTATCATGGAGAACCGCCAATGGGGTACCCCTTGCCCGATGATACAGAAGAATCCCCATATCAAAATGACAAGGCAAGCAAACAACGAGCATCTCAGCAATCTTCTTATTTACTATGGGAATATGGTGCTCTTTTCTCTCTTTCCACTTTTCTCATCTTTTTTTTCTTTTTCTCTTTTTCTCAATCTCTATCTCTTTTTTATAAGAAGAATGCTTCATAGATGCTCATTATGGTTACGCTGCAGGTTTCCACCATGACAGCATGGATTAGACCGGTGGCCCAGTCGTTTCTCTAAAACACATGCATAACTCCATGGACTTACAAGCTCCCCTTTCATTTCACACCGACGACATCCATAGACAAAAGAACATGATATCAATTAGGTACAAAGTACTAGTGCAATGTTGAAAGTGTTCCCCATGACAGCATGGTTCTGCTAATTCACAACTTACAAAGCGCAAGCATATACGCAACATAGATGGGTACAATGGTTCAAGTTTATTAAGGGCAAGGAAAGTAAAGTGTGCCATCAACTTCGTGAGAGCTTTAATCACTAATTTCCACATAACAAGTTTAATTTGGGAGGTAGATAAAAAACATGAATTTACTTAGCAATAATACTAATAGGTAGGTATGGTGGACACAAATGGCATAGGTTTTGGTTTAAGGATTGGATGCACGAGAAGAATTCCCTCTCAGTATATGCTTTTGGCTAGCAAGGCTGGTTAGCAAGTATACGAGTTGAAGGAAACAGACAAACATACAAGCGATAAAAACAAACATGCAATCTTCCTTGGAAGCACAAAAGATCTTAACAAGAGAATACTAAACTTATGAGCAAATCAAGAAAGAAAGATGATGAAATTATATTTATTTAAGAGTACTTCTATCTTTTTCATTCAATTCTCAAAAATAGTGTTGCTACTGACCGAGCCAGGTTTGCCAAAACCAACTAAATTAACTCAATGATCCCTGAGTGATACCAATACTAACGACAAGATCAATCATATAACCTCAAATTGAAAACTAATATAAGATATGCAAAAGAGTAAATGATAGAACTTCTCATTAATATTCCATAATAGCTACTCACACCAAGGGATACATATCTAACGAGAGAGGGGACACTTCCATAATTCAAACCATTCTACATGATAACTTCTCTATTCATGATATGACTCTACTAAAAAGGTAAAAATAGAGAAGTTAGTGATGTGATACCGCGGCACTCCCCCAAGCTTGGAACAAACCAAGGGGATGCCAAACCTGATGACGAATTACTCCTTCGGTGGTGGTGGTATTCTCTCGATTGGCGCGAGGAAATCTTCCAGCATCTTGCGAAGCCTGTTATTATCCTCTTGAAGCATATCCACTTTCCTCCTCAAGACTCAGTACTTGTCGCAGAACTCACCAGTGACTCGTAGAGCTTCCACTGCTGCAGGCCAAGAACTGAGATCTAGAATTGGAGGTATCAGCCCCTTCATGCCTGCTGTCATGTCCTTTACTTCCTCGCCGATGTTCCGATCCATGTCTTGGCACCTAGTTGCAATCCTTCCTTGTCTCACCCGTCCCACGAGAGTCTCCTGTTCGAGATTGCGATGGAGTTCGCGACGGTGTCGTAACTCGTGATCCTTTGAAGATGAACCCTTGAACGACATCTGAACAAAACATATCGAAATGAAAACATGATGAGAACAGGGTATCTGAACCTCGGAGGATCCTGGGGATTATATATTACGAAGTTTTACAACAAAAGGAAGGTACTGGGAGAAAATGAGTCAGAGACGGAGTCCGAGGTGGCCACACCACCTGGTGACGCGGCCAAGAGTGGGCCCGTGCCACAGGGTGGTGTGAGCCACCCTGGCTCCGTTTCTGTCCCTCTTTCGCTTCGTAGCTTTCTTTGTTGGCTAAAAACTGCCAAAATATAACTGGACAGATCTTTCGTTGAACTTTTCTTACCAGAACTGTTACCTATTTGAAAACGGACTCGGTAGGTCTCTGAATTTGGTTTTTAGTAGATTCTTCCGGAGCCACCACTTGAATAACATCAATATCTTCATCTTCATAATTATTGCTTGAGTCATGAAACCTTTCACTTCCTTTTTACACCATTATCTCCACTAACCTAGAAATTTCTTTCACACAAAACTTCTCACAGTTCTCATTAGCAACATTAGTATAAGTGACGTGATAAAACCTTTTGAGTCCAATTTCAACTACAAACCATCAAAACATAAGATATTGTAGAAACTCCTTCCGAAAATCCAAAAAGAATTCAAAAAGGAAATCGAATAAAGAGGCAAATGCAAGAGTGGCAACATCTATCAACACAGACAAGCAGGTAAAGATCATTTTTTTCGAAAATCGTATGTTGCTCAAATCAAAAAATGTAAAACTAACGAAAGTTAAATAACAACCTGGGGAAGAAGCAAAAACAATTACAGCTCAATCCGACATACAGAGATCTCTCACGAATGTTTATGGTGAAGCACAAAAAATCTGTTTCGGGAAAGCAACTTCCTCAAATATTACTTCTCTCTCATTAGAGGTTGATCTTGACACAAAAACCAAAAAAAGGATAAGGATAGGTCACTACCGAAGTAATAACTTCCAAGACTCAAAGAAACAAAAACAAACTGAAAGCAAAAATAAATTGGGTTGTCTCCCAAAAAGCTCTTTCTTTATAGCCATTAAGATGGGCATGATAATTCGAAAGGTGGTCACATAAGATATGAATTGAAATAAAAGAAAGCATCAAGAATAAAAATACACATGTTTAAGTCTAACCCACTTCCTATGCAAGGGAATTTTGTAAACAAACAAGTTGTTGAAACTAGAGGCCACTAGCATAGGAAGGCAAAAGAAGTGCAACATAAAAACTTTCAGCGTAAAACGAGGAAACTTGATATTATTGAGATGCATTAGAATATTTTTCCCTCTGTCATAATAACTTCCAATATCATGCATAAACTTAACAATATAACTATCACAAGGACCATCGTAACAAAGATCACTTCTCCTAATAGAAAACACAGGGACACTAGCTCTCATAATACTACTTTGTGAAACAATATTAGGGATATCCTTACAAAGGATAGTGTGTCCCTATTCTACATATTTAGTGAAAAAGTTTTTTACATTTGCTATTATAGGTTCATCATCCATTTTTTTACCAGGTTCAGCAGCTTTATTTGTACTTTGATACATTGCAAATGTATTTATAATTTTTTATGTTCCATGCTTGGTTTTATCCACTTTCTTGTGTTTTGTTCCAACTTTGGAGTACTTTTCATATGATTTCTTGGACTAACCTATTAACAAGAGCCATAGTGCCAGCTACCTGTTTTTTGCTGTTTTTGGTTCCAGGAAAGTCAGAAAATGAATATTCTCGGAATTGGATGAGACAAAAGCCAAAGTGCCTATTTTTCCGGAAGTCATCAGATGCCAGAATACGAGACGGAGAGGGCCCAGAGGCCGGCCACACCACCTGGCCACGCGGCCAGGCTTGGCCCGCGTCAGGGGGTGGTGTGGTGTGGTGGCCCCTGGCACCCCCTCGGCCTCCCCTTCCAACTATAAGATGCCCTTGGGACGAAAACCCTAAGTGCCCGATCAAAAATCCACGAAAGAGTCTGTAGCCGCCGTCATCTCCATCCCTAGACCGGGAGGGATCTGAAGCTCTTCCCGGCACCCTGCAGGAGAGAGGAATTCACCCTGGAGGCCTTCTTCATTACCATGCAAGCCTCCGGTGTGATGCGTGAGTAGTTCATCCTTGGACTATGGATCCATGTAGTAGCTAGATGGCTGGTTCTCCTCCTTTGTGCTTTCATATCTAGATCTTGTGAGCTCCGTTCATGATCAAGATCATCTATTTGTAATTCTACATGTTGTGTTTGCGGGGATCCGATGGATATTGACATGCTATTTCAGATTGATTATTGATTCTATCATGTCTTTGTTATTTGTGATCTTGCATGCTTTCCGTCGTTAGTAGCTATCTTGGCCAAGTAGATGCTAGTAACTCCAAGAGTTAGTATTTATGCTCGATAGTGGGTTCATGCCTTTGGTAATCTGGGGAAGTGATAGAAATCTCTAAGGTACTAGATGTGTTGTTGCTACTAGGGAGAAAACAACAATCCTTTGTTCATAGAACAATCGTATTGTTTAGTTTACACGCAGTTCGTAAAGAAATAATCTGTTGCTTGCAACTTAATACTGGAGGGGGTTCGGATGATAACCTGAAGGTGGATTATTAGTCATAGATGCAGTTGGATGGCGGTCTATGTATAATGTTGTAATGCCCAATCGAATCTCAAAGGAGTCAAGATGATTAGTATATGCATGTATTGCTTTCTCGATGTTTGTCAATTGCCTCGCTGTCATTTGTTCACCCAACATGTTATCTATCTTAAGGAGAGCCACCGCTACTGAACTATGGATCTCGGTCCTTGTCTTTTACATACAATCTACAAACTGTTTACTGCTTTGTGTTTACTTTCTACAAACTATTACTTCTTTCCTTTCGATGCGTTTAATCCTTTGTTTTCCGCAAAACACGGTGAGATTGACAACCTCATCGCAAGTTGGGGACAAAGTTATGTGGTTGTGTTGTGCAGGTCTCCACGTTGCTACTAGCACCGGTAGTGCGCCCTGCCAAAGCTCAGCTAGTAACACCTTTCGGGTGTTTCCTTGCTCCTACTAGTTCGATTAAACCTTGGTTTCATAACTGAGGGAAACTTGCTGCTGTGCTCATCATACCTTCCTCTTGGGGTTCCCAACGAGCTCTACATCAACATCGCACCAGCATTTTTCTGGGCGCCGACACTGAGCCATCAAGCATTTTTCTTGCGCCATTGCCGGGGAGTCAAGGACATCTTCACAAGGGGAGTCCCTCATAACCAATCTCTTTACTTTTTTATTTTTGTTTTGCTTAGTTTCCTTCTATTTTGTTTGCTTGTTTTGTTATCAAAAACACACAAAAAATAGTTTTACTAGTTTGCTTTCTTTATCAAAAACACAAAAAAATTAAGTCTCCTTTTGTTGTCAGCTCTTTCTTAGCTCACCATGTTGATTCCCAAATTCACCCTGAAAAACCTTTCAATTGGTAGTGGTTCGATAATTGGGAAAGATAATATTGAAGAATTCTTTAATCATGTTAGTAAACATGAGGATACTGAGGATAGATCCCTTGTAGAACATGCTCCAAACTATGAGATTGCTGCAGCTTTTTTAATTCACATGTTAGAAGCTAGGTTTGTTAACCTCAACCCCTTAATGCAAATAATGTTTCCTAAGCTTAAAGAAATTGAGGACCTTGAAAAGAGGGATTTTATTCTAGAAACTTTGTTTAAGGAGTTCTATGATGTTGCCAAGGAAGCTAGGAAAGTCTTTGAACGTTTCAATATTCTAGTCTCATGTGTAGATGCCGTTGGTACACGATAAAATATAAACAAAACCGAACCTAATGGGGAGGAACCTAAGATACCAATACCCTTCAAACTAGTAGCAATACATGATGCCATAGAAAAGAATCTTGATTGGATTGTTCCTGCAAACCCTTTTGATGAGAATAGTGAACCTAAGAGCATTGAGATAGGATCCTCTAGAACTTATTTGGATGATATACCTTGCCTTGTTGAAGATATTTCTGGTATTAATCTTAATGCTTCTTCATTGGAGAATACTTGATTCTTTTTCTTGCTTCTTATGCCTAACTTAAAGGCGTTAAAGAAAAGTACTTATTGGGAGATAACTCAAAAGTTTTAGATGAGTCTTGAAGTTATTACATCTGTAATAACCTCTCCTTATCCTTTTTATTTTCTTTTTGTGCCAAGAGTAACCTCTAATGAGAGAGAAGTAATTATTGGGAAAGTTGCCGTCCCGAAACAGATTTCTGTGCTTCACCGTAAAAATTCGTGTAAAATATCTGAACGTCATTTTGATGCGTGAATTTTTGTGCTTCTACCCCAGGTTGTTATCTAACTTTCTTTAGTTCAACACTTTTCTATTTGAGCAACAGAAGGTCTGTGAAAAAATTCGTCTTTACCTGCTGGTCTGTTTTGACAGATTACTGCCATTTTCTGCATTTGCTTCTTGTTGGTTCCTTTTTCAGTTTTTTTGGGGAATTGAGCTTTTTGAGGGAAGTGCTACGTATCTAGTGTTCTAATGGAAGTTTATTTGGTGTTAGAACTGAACCTTAAGACCTTTTATATTGAGTGCACTAATGTTGCTAATAAAGATTGTGTGAAGTTTTGTATGAAGGAAAATTTTCAGGTGTATAGAAGGAATGAGTAATGAGATGAAGGATGGACTAAAGCTCAAGCTTGGGGAAGCCACACGTGTCACCCCAAGAAATATCCAAGAATTACAAGCGTCAAAGCTTGGGGATGCCCAAGGCATCCCCTTCTTCATCAATAAAAATTCCAGGTTTCTTCCAAACGCTTCATTTTTATTGTTTCATGCACAGTTGTGTTGTTCTTGGAGCGTCTTCTTTTTCGTTTTTGTTTTGGTTTTTTGTTTTCTTTTGTTTGCTTAGATTTCTGAATAAATTGGTTGGACCCCCTCTTTCATACATTGGTTTGCAAATAGTTTGGTTTGGTTTGGAAAAGAGTAGGAAAGTTCATGCTTATGTGGTAAAGAGAGCTTGTTTTTGACTGTGGCTTGTGCTCTGTCATGCCATTCTTGATATTGTTTTGGCTTTATGCTTAGTATTCTTTGCTGTAGCATGACTTGTTATAAACAATTGAGATTGCTTAATGTGCCTTGGATGAATCATGCGCTGTTTTAGCATATTAAAGCATAGTATAGTGGTATTCTCCTTTGATGCTTTATTTGGGTTGACTTGGCGCATGCTCACACCATGTTATGACTATCCAAAGTCACCATAGCCTTCATGATCCTTTAGTTTTCAACTTGTAGTATCACTTTATGCTTTGATCAATTATGTTTTGTCGCTCTGCATGATTATGGCCATTATTGCTCTCTTAGTTTGTCGCTCCCAGTCTTTTGCTCGTCTCCACAACCAAGTATGAGTTCCACTCATGCATCCAACTCCCTAAACCAAGCTATTCCAAAGAGTCCACCATACCTACCTACTATCTTATGCTATTCCAAGTATATTCATGCTTTTGTTTACCTTCCAAATTAAACTTGTTATGAGAAAACTAGTGATTAAAGCTCTCACGAACTTGATGGCACACTTTACTTTTTTGCATCTAATAAACTTGAACCATTGGGTCCTTTGTTGCGTATATGCTTGCGCTTTATAAGTTGAAATTAGTAGAACCATGTTTCATGGGGAACGCTTTCAACATTGCACTTGTACTTTGTACCCCGTTGATATCATGTTCTTTTGCTTACGGATCCCGGCGGTGTGAAATAAAAGTGGAACTTGTAAGATCATGGAGTTTGTATGTGTGTTAGAGAAACGCCTAGGATGCTAGCCTAAGCCATGCCTAATCATGGTGGAAACTTGCAGCATCACCATAATGAGCACTATATGAAGAACCTCAATAAAAACCTATGCAAATAGTAAATAAAAAGATCGCTGAGATGCTCATTGTCTGCTTGCCTTGTCATTTTGATTATGGGATAGCTCCTGTATCATGTGTAAGGGGTACCCCGTTGGCGGTTATTAATGATACACATGTACTTACAATGACAAGAGCTTACTCGTGACTAAAGTTGAGTAGCATGAGGTTCGGGCTTCGTAAGTAAGGGGCATGAGATTTCGGTTTATAACTTGTCAAGCATATCCTCTTAGTTGTGTCATTTTAACCTTAATAACCTTAAAGATGCTTATGATAGGGGCAATGAGAGCTGCAAGCTATAAGTACTATAATTTTTGGAAGCTCTTTATGAGACTTGAATCCCTACTTCCTTCTATGAAGGCCTTTCTTCCACCATTATATTGAGTCTCCACTTTCTATCTTTATGCACCTACTTTGAGAGCATAGTGGCCATTCTTAGTTCTATGTGCATTGTCCCAAGACTAGTTGATTGATGCATAACTTGATATTGCTTGTTTTAAACTATTTGTATCTAGTCACACTTATGAACTTTGAAGGTGTCCTATGCATTTATATTTGCTACTCTATTGAGGGACAAGCTGAATACTATTATGCTATGTTTTCTTTATGTGAAACAGACACACGTCTTGCAAAGCATTGTTATTCATGAATCTTTTGTTTGTGCCTTTTCATGTTGCATCATAGTTTATTTGTCTTATTGCTAGAACTTTGTCTTTCATGTTATGATTGAAGTACTATGATCCCATTAGTTGATACGTCCATTTTACATCACTATTCTATATCATAATTTACTGTTATTCATTGATATATTTCATATTAAGAGATGATACTTATGTTATTTCATCTGTTTTTGCATGGTTGATGACTTTTGGAGGATGGACCACTGAAGTCAGGATTCTGATGAAAAAGGCAATGTTTGGAGGTGAAATTCGCGAAGATCAGAACATCCCAGAAAATACATGGAAAATCCTATTTTTCCAGAAGACGAAGGATGCCAGAAGGGGGAGCAGAGATGGGCCACAGGGGGCCCACACCACCCCCTGGTGTGGGCTACCCTAGGCCGCACCACCAGGTGGAGTGGCCACCCTGGCCCACCTATGGCTCTCCCCTTTGGCGTATATGATCCCCACGAAACCCTAAGACTCAGGGGGCGACCACAGAAAGATTCCGCCGCCTCTACGGGGTGGAAAACTACAGAGAGAGAAAGAGCTCTCCGGCAGGCAGAAATCGGCCGGGGAAATTCCTTCCCAGAGAGGGTAGATCGTCGCCATCAACACCACCATAAAGATGGACTTCATCGGGATCATCATCATCATATCCATCATCATCTCCACCAGCACCATCATCACCACTCCATACCGCTGTAACAATTGGGTTGAATCTTGCATAGTTCTTAGGGGAAACTTTCCTGGTGTTGTTTACTCTTTGTAGTTGATGCTATTGAGTGGAATCGTTGAATTATTGTTTATGTTCAGATTGTATACATCATTATGTTCAGACTTGCACTACAGGGATAATAGTATTTTTTCTCCAAGCTCACCGCTAGAGCGACGCGACAGGGTGAGTGGCTAAGTGGGATGTCGAAATCGGCGTCCATAACATCAAGTACGAGTCATGCAAGGCCATCAAGTCGCAAGCTCTAGCCAACTTCCTCGCCGACTGGGAAGAAGCATAGCAGCCCGAGACACTGCCCTACCTCCACTACTGGTCTCTCCACATCAATGGATCAAAGAAATCAGATGGTGCCAGATCTAGAATCATCCTCACCTCCCCCAAAGGTGAGAAGCTTCGACATGTACTACAACTAAACTTCATCCCCTGCACCAACAACATGTCCGAGTATGAGGCCCTCCTCCATGGCACATGAGTCACCAAGGAGATGAACGTCAATCACCTCAAGTGCTACAGCGACTCCGACCTCGTCGCTGCCTAAGTCGTAGGCACCTGCGACGCCATCGCCCCCAACATGATAGCATAACACCAGGCAGTGGACCAGTTGGGTAGCTACTTTGTCGGCTACTCTGTCGAATGGATCGATCGATGGAAGAACGAGGAAGCCGACGTGCTCTCCCGCATCGGGTCAGCTTGGCAAACACCACCACCAGGCGTCTTCCTTGACATCATCGACAAACCCTCGATCTCCCCTCCCAAGGAGTTCGACATCAAGATTCCACTCCAACCCGACTCCGCTCTGGTCGCGATGGTCACATAACCCACTGACTGGACCGAGCCTTACATCACCTACCTCAACCATCAAATCCTTCCCAAGGACAAGACCAAAGTAGATCACACGTCATTGCAAGTCCTTCGTCATCATCAACGGCGAGCTTCACAAACTCATCATGATATGCGTATACCAATGTTGCGTCTCGCCAGAAGAGGGTCGGAAGATCCTGCTGGACATCCATGCTGGCGAGTGTGTCCACCAGGCTAGCGCAAGATCGCTAGTCGCCAAGGCCATGCTCCACAACTTATACTATCTCACCGCAACACCAGCGCCATCGACATTGTACAGCGCTGCGCCAGGTGCCAGAAATACGCCACCAGACGCACATCCCCGGTTCGGCCCTCAAGAATATCCCCATTACATGGCCATTCGCTATCTGGGGCATCGACATGGTGGGTCGATTCAAAACTACACCATCGGGCTACACCCACCTCCTAGGCGCAGTCGACAAGTTCGCGAAGTGGGTCAAGGTGAAGTCAATCAAGAAGTGTGACAGCAAGACCGCCACCAAGTTCTTTTGCGAACTCATCTACCGGTACGGCTACCCGCACATCATTATTACCAACGATGGCACAAATTTGGCCAAAGGCGCTATGGCCGAGTTCTACGAGGAGCACGGCATTCGAGTCAACCTTGCCTCAGTCACCCACCCAGAGTCGAACGGCCAGGCCGAGCGCAACAATCAGAATGTCCTCCATGGCCTCAAGCCACGACTACAAGTCCCCCTCGAGCAGACACCAGGGTGCTTGGCCGAAAAGCTCCCCTCCATGCTTTGGGGCATTTGAACATCCGTTAACCGATCAACAAGGTTCACCCCCTTCTTCATGGTGTACGGCACCGAAGTCGTCATGCCTACCAACCTCGAGCACGACTCCCCTCGATTCTCCCACTACATGGAGGAAGACAACGAAGCCTCCTATCAGAACTGGATTGATTTACTCGATGAAGCACGCGACATGGCTTGGTCTCGCAATGCCATCTACTAGAAAGGCCTCCTCCGCTACCACAGTTGTCTAGTACGGACTAGCACCTTCCAGAAAAGTGACCTCGTCCGATGAAGACTCATCCAGGACAAGAAGGCCATGCACAAGCTCTCTCTCCCCCATGGGAGGGGCCATTTGCCATAGGGTGAGTCCTTTGCAACGACGCCTACTACCTGATTGACGTTCAAGGCCATGGAAATCTCGATATCGAGCGACCATGGAATGTCAACCTGCTTTGCACGTTCTACACATAGAACTCAAACTTGTACACTTTGTACCCATGATGAATAAAAAAATTGTGTCCACAAATTGTGCATACTCGCCACTTCTTGTGCCACTCGCACTCATACAATACAACAAATACACTAACCCCGGTAGTCAACCCTTGGTAGTGCAACCCAGCACGGCCAAGTAGTGCGGTTCAAGGGCACCGAAAATCAATTGGGCCTTGCACCGTCCATCAAAAACGCCAAACCAGGAGCCACCACCGGAGTCGCCTTGCTCGACTGGCTCCCCGAGCCAAGACGACCAGGCATGCTCCGCACAACACCATGTCCTCCTCATCCTTGGACGCAGTGACTCGAATGGTTAAGTACCATGCATGGGGACTCGTTCAAACACAAACGTGCACACGCCTTGAGAGTGCGCCTTGGAGTCGCCAAGCGACGGGCTCCCCTTTCCAAGAGGAGAGACACGCTACACATTAACAACGCATCACGTCCTTTCTTACCTTGGGCATACGACTCGAATAGTTAAGTACCACGCTTGGGGACTCGTCCAAACATGAACCCGCATGCAGCTCGAGAAAACACCAAGTATAGAGCTCCCCTAGGGTTTGCCTCGCGACTGGCTCCACGAACCACGGCAAGTCGACCTAGGCTACTTGAACATCCCACAAACATACCGTCCCCGCTAACCACGCATGTCCAACTGTGAGTAAAAAGGCTCGGGGACTTGACAGTAAGCCCCGAATGGATAAAACTCAAGAAACTCACCCAAACGAATCAAGTCACCCAAAACAGTCGACTAATAAAAAACAAACACAATAAAATAGCAAATTGCAAAACATCTCATGCATTCAAACTTGATAACAGTATCTTTACAAAAGGGCCAATCGGCAACAAATTTACATTGCAGGAGCATCTCTCATTCTCGAGGCTTCGACGAAGAGGCACCGTTTGTGCCCCAGGCCCTCGCAAAGGGCTTCCACGGATTGATCGGATAGGTCGTCAATGACTTCGTGATCGCCAATTAAAACGGCCGCTCTGGCGGAAGGTCGTGGTACTTTGGTGCGGCGTCACCTGGCGCCAATCACGTCTCCTGGTACGGCAGCAGATCACTCATTACCAACACGCGCTCCACGTACGGAGCAGCTTTCGCATTAAGCGCCAGGACATCGGCGATCTCCACCCTGCTGATCACCGACCGGAACCTGCTGGTGACATTGTCGAGCTCGAAGTCCTCAGGGAAGTGGGTCAGCCCAAGGCTTAGAGCCACAGTAGCCCCGTGATGGAAAGCGGACAGCTCCATCCACTCCACAACCACGGGTGTCTCTTCGAGGTACTTCCACACCTCCGTAAACCCGCCAGGAATTACCTTGGTGGGGGTGATACCCTAAGAATGGAACGGACGCACATCGCAGACGTCGTGGCCACATTTAGCATCGCTGTTCACGCACTGCTCGATGTTGAACGCCTGCACCGCTGGATCTCCTTGTCCTATAACATCTACAAGGCATCATCACATCAAGCTTCAATGGAAAAATCACTCGGGGACTCGTCCACACGGGGACACCCCCTGGGGTACTAGACCCATCCGAGGATTCCCTACTCGCAAGCAAACATGTAAAAGAAGACTTACCAAGGAGAGCAATTATCCATGATGAACTTCTCGAGCTAAGAGAACTTCCCCTACAACCCAAGAATAATTGAGTCGGAGGTCTTGCGATCCTCCTCCGTGGCTGCAACCACGGTCTGTGCCCTCTCCTCCAACACGGACAACACAGCCTTCGCTGAATCCATCTCCACCGCCAACCCTTTGGATTTATCCTCCGTCGTGATCGCCGAAGCTTTTGCAGCATCCATTCGGCAATAGTCACATAGCCCTTGTGGGCCTTGGCAAGCGTAGATGCATGGTTATCTACATAAAGAACACAATGAGTTAACACTCTCCACAACACTGGCCAAAGACATCTCAAGATAGTGAATTACCTTCGGAAGTTCAGAGCTGGTGATTGGCCTATTGAGCCACCAGCAGGTCCTGCTCCATTCTCTTCACCATAGCTTGCCGCTTCGCCGACTCGTGCTAGAACCCCAAAGAAAACAAAAAAATTGTATCAGCAACTAATTGCAAGACTCGACTCGCTACTCCTTAATGACTCGACCCTCGGGGACTATGGGAATTCAACATCTAGAGTGTCCAATCGCTAAAATTTAGCGACTAGACCCTCAGGGACTGGACATACCTAGAGGGCTTTGCCCAGCAAACGATGGAGCTCAATCGCATCCACCGAGGGCATTGGAAACGCTCTACCGCTAGGACACTACGACATCACTTCGATATTGCCATCAATAAATGCAGCCATGATTGGCGAGTGAGTATCGACGGTCGCGGTCAACACCTTCGTGACGAACCGCGAGAAAGTTGCGGTCACCTGCCCCGATGCATCAGCCGCCTAGGAGGACATCTCTAGTGGCGGATCGACCTTTAGAGGCTCCTCGTCTCCCTCCTCGAGCAGGCCGCCCTTCGGAGGGTCCGCAATGACAACCTTCTCTGTGGACGCCATGCCCGTTGCAAAGGGGTCGGTCTTCTTATTCTTGACACTCGCGTCAGGCGCTTCGGCGGTTTACCCCTTCCTATTCTTGGTAGGGTCGTCCCCATACTCGACGCGGCTCGACGGGACCTTCGCTACCATGGTGCACTTGACCTTCTTGGGTCCACTCCTTCCAACACGCGACGATTAGGGACTCGGAAATTCTGGGACAAGTAACATAATATAACGAGCAAAGAGCCAGAAGAAACTCACTTGGAAATTAGGAGAGCTCGCAGTGCAGTGCTAATATGCACGGGCTTCTCCAGCTCGGGCCCGACTGACAGCGATAAGACCACCTCGACCAAACTTGCCTATCGACATGGCTTTGAGGGAGTAGTTGGTTCGGTCGGGGGGTTTGGATGGTGCCGGGGCTCGCTTGGAGCTTTCCTCCACAATGATCTCTGGGTCGTTGTCCCCCTCTTTGAGGCTGCGACTAGCCATGATATCGCGGCGTTTCTGACTATGTGTATTCTGACATGCCGAGGGAGGCTCACGTTCCTCCTGGGCCTCTTCCTCCTCCTCCTCTTTGTTGGAGGTGTCTCCCTCGTCCTCGTCGAGGAGCTCCTCTAGCATCTCCTCCTCTAGCGAAGGCAACCAGTGATCCAGGATCTGGAAGGTTTGCAAATGAATACAATGCATGAATCAAATAAGTGACTCGGAAGCACGACTGTAAAAGGAAGCGACTACAAACACATGAAAACACTTACGGGGGGCCGGCCTGCCATACGGCTTATATGGGCTAAGCCCTTCTTGGAGATCGGTGAAGGTCGTCTCCGTGATCTTCTTCAAGGTCGCGGACTAATCTTTCGCGACCCAAGTGGTTAGCGGCACTAGTCGCCACCCGAGCTGGCCCGAGTGGTGAGCGGCACTAGTCGCCGCCCAAGCCAACAGTTGAAAAGGTTGGTTGTCTTCAACCCCTCTTCTTCGAGCTCGGTCATCCGAGTGTGCATATCGGCCATGACTGCCTCCTAGGCCTAGGGGAGTTTCTTCACCAACAGCTGCCATGCATTACTATGATCTGTAGTGTATGCCGGGATCGCCACCTCCCCGGCCAGGATGGACTCCATGATGTAGAACCGGTACTTCTTCCATTTGTTGGCTGCCTTCTTTGGCAGCATCAGCGTGAAGAAGCTAGGATGGGGCTCTACTTGGAAGGTAATGCCACCCGCGGCCAGCAAAGGCCCGTGTTGGGGGGATAACCCTGGGTAGGGTCACGCTGGGGTATAAAGGCCGAGTTAGCCGAGGTTCGGCAAGGCCAAAGCAGATGCTGGCCGAGTCACCTCAAGGCAGGCCAAACCACGGGGTAATCCGGACCTGGGGGCATTCACCTAACTAGGTCTCATCCGACTTAAGCAGTGAGTCGGAAGTAAATGTTTACTTGTATGCAGGAATGGGTGTGGCCGGATGAACCATCATCCGGGTCACAGCAAGCTTCTAGGAGAAGGAAGGAATCTTGGTGGTTAAAAGGAAGGTCTAGTACGCACTGCCTGAGCGAAGCAAGCAAGGACAGGACCACCGGAGCGTGGCCAACAAGGGTGACGACGCCCGTGTCGGCTGACGAGGGCGCCGCAAAGGCTCACGTAGCTAAAGTATGTATGACGCGGGGGAAAAAGCACCCTGGCCGGCTTACCACTTTGGGAGGAGGCATATTCTTAGGAATATGCCTCCACGTATGCCCTAGGCAGGAACCGAGCCTCCCCTATAAAAGGGAGGCTAGGGCTTCTGTACAAGGGTTGATCTCTCTGCTATTCTGATTTGGGCTAGGGTTTCAGGTGTAATCTGAGGGTGAGAGTAAGAGAGCTCCTTCTTCCTCCTCTCGCCAATACAGCTCTAGGAGCACCTGTAACCTTGGAAGCAAATCAATACAAACTTTTGTGTGGAGAATCACTTCACTATCCCTCCCTGGATTCCCCTAGCGTGTATTAGTCCCCACCTTTAGCCTATCCATGGCATCTGCCGTGACACCACCACGACAGTTGGCGCCCACCGTGGGGCAAAGCGGAGCTAGAGGGGTCAAGATCCGGACGTGAAACCTCATCACCACCGGCGAACGCATCGTCTCCGGGCTCATTCAGCGCTTTGGAGCGCGGGACTTTGTCAGCGACAACGCAGGCTGCTTCGGCACGCGCCCTCTCCAGCGCAACAGCATCTTTTTCAAGCTCGGCGCGCATAAGGTCTACGTTGCGGTGGACGTGTCTTGCGTTCATCTGCACCACGTCGTCGAGGCAGGCGAACCACCCCTCACTGTGGCTCGCGGGGAGTGTATCGCTCGTTCCCCGGACCGTGCAGAGGTGATGATGACAGCGCCGGGTGTGCGGGTGCGAGCAAGGATCCGGTGCCAGATCCGGAGGTAACGCCCAAAGCACCGAGGAAAGGTAGAGGTCCTCCGCTAGAGAGGCCGGAAAATGTGTTGAGAGAGGCAATGGACGGCTTGGCAAACCCTGTAGTAGCCGCGGTAGATCCGGCTCGTGCATAGGCCGAGCTGGAAGAAACTAGGCAGAAAATACTAGAGGGCGCAAAGAAAATAGCCGCGGCCCAGCAGTCGTTGAACATGACGTTGCGTGAGTACGCAAAGGCGAACAAAGTTGATAATGTAAAAGTGAAAGGCAGAAATCTCATGAGCGAGATGAATAGAGAGGGTGATGCTGGAATTGAGGAATCAGAAAACTGTTTGTCCGTGGGGCTGCCGAGGTATAGTACCCCGGCCAAGAACCTCAGAGCAGCGGACGCAGCTGCATCCGAGTTAGAGGGACTGATGGGTGAAGCCCGGCAAAGGCAGCAAGATCGGGTTAACGAGTTGGTTCGGATTGCAAATAGGCAAAACGAGGAACTGCTCAGGGCAAACCCGGAGAGGCCTGGAGCCTCCAAGATTGTCCATTCGGTGGTGGGTAACTCGGAGAAATCCGCTAGAGCCGCATCGTCCCCTCATGGTGGTCAAAGGAGAGAAGAGGTGGTAACCTCAGCCAGACGGAACAAACAGATTGTCCCGTATGACCCGACACGGGCAGGGAAAGAAAAAGAAGCACAGAAAAATGATGATAGGTGGAGTGTGAGCCGAGGTGAAGCTGGCCGAGGTAACCGCGACCAAGGCAATTCCGGTCAAGGGAACGCTGTCAACGGCAATGCCGGACAGCAAAATTTGGCTGGAGCAGGACAACCGCAGCAGCGGAACGTACCAAGGCAAGAGCATGATGCCGGCCGAGGTACAACAGAAGGGTGCACCACAAGAGCTAAACCAGTACAACGACGGTGATTCGGAGATGGCTAACGCGGGATACCGAAGACCGGACTATCACATGATAGGGTTGAGATTGGGAAGCAGAGATTTGATGCCGGATGATGCATGGTTGAAACTGGATCGACTGTATAGGTCGGAACATATTGAATGCCAGGGTCCACCGGGTCCAGCATGCTTTGGACCCCGGATCATGAAAGAGCCACCAGTACCGAACTTTCAGCTGCCCAGGGGCACAAAGACCTATGACGGTAGTACCAAGCCAGAGGATTGGCTGATAAATTATGCTACAGCTGTGAAGATTGCCACTGGAAACTTGTGATGGGCAGTACGATACGTACCCTAGATGTTGGAAGGCACGACAAGGGTATGGCTGAACAATTTGCCACCAGGGAGCATCAACTGCTGGATAGACTTTGAGGAAATGTTCATCAGCAATTTCTCGAGTACATATCAAAGGCCTAATAGACCACAGACCCTAGCTATGTGCAAGCAAAGGCCTAATGAGACAGACCGGGAGTTCTTAACCCGGTGGTGTACCGTGACAAACTCATGTGAGGGCATGATAGAATCACAAGCCATAGCATGGTTTGCACAGGGGTGCAGGTATGGAAGTGAGCTGTGGATGAAGTTGCAAAGGAAAATGCCATCTACGTTGGCAGAAATGATCCGAATTGCAGATTCGTATGCGTTGGGTGATCCGACCCAACCAAGGCTTGCGTCAAACGAGTCAAGAGATGAGTACTATTAGAGGGATGGGTCTGGATCAGCCTGGAGAAATGACTACAGAGGAAAAAGGAGAGATGATAGACCGGACCACCGATACGGTTCGCACCAAGTTGCAGCTGTGAATCAAGATCAACCCGGAGCAGGGGGTAGCCAGCACCAGAAAACTGGAGGGTAGTGGACTCCAAGGAACGATGGCAAGAAAACTTGGACACCGGAGCAAAAGAAGCAGTGGCAAGAAAGGAAGGACCGTCCGAGGTATACTTACGAGTCGATGTTGGACCAGCCGTGTAAGTTTCACACGCCAAATCCGAACAACCCAGCGGGTCATACGACGAGGCAGTGTGAGTGGATGCGCAAGATCGAGCAAGGTGGTCCGGGGAATGCTCATGCACCCCGGAATGATCAGCCTCGGCAGGAGTTACCCCGGCAGCAACTGCTCTCCGGAGTGAACACGCAACAGCTAATGTTGCCTCCCCCTCTGCCGAGGTATGATAACAATGAAAGGAGGGATGCAGTGCATCAGGTAGAAAATCAGCATCAACCGGATCAGAGGCACCCCGGAAATGAGGGGAGAAATGAGTACAGGGAGCATCACCAGAGAGGTGAATGGAGGTGAATGCAGTAATGCCTGCAGTGACGAGGTACATGCCTTGGTCCGATCAGGAAATCACCTGGAGCATCAGGGATCATCCCAAGCTCATGCCAAGCCCTGGTTCGTATGCGTTGGTGCTGGATCCTACGTTCATTGGACCTAGCATTAACGTAAGGTTCTCAAAGGTGTTGATCGACAGTGGCAGTAGCATAAATATCATGTATGCGGACACAATGCGCAAGTTGGGTATCTCGGAGAACATGCTCCAGGCCAGGAGGACAACTTTCCATGGCATTGTGCCCGGCATTTCTTGTGAGCCCATAGGCAAGGTCCGGTTCGACGTCTTGTTCGGCACGAGGGATAATTGCCGAACTGAAAATTTGGAGTTCGAAGTGGTGAACATAGAAAGCGCGTATCATGCGTTGCTCGGAAGGCCAGTGCTGAACAAGTTCATGGCAAGTTGTCATATTAGCTACTTGAAGATGAAGTTGCCCGAACCAAACGGAGTGGTAACCATTGCAGGGGATTTCCGACGTTCGATGGAGTGTGCGTCGGCCGGGTCGAACTTAGCCGAGTCACTTGTGATTGTGCAAGAAAAGAGAAAAATTCAAGAGGTGGCAGCTTTGGCCCAGTCCACGCAGCAGTATATGCCGACACTGAGTAACCCGCATGGATCTGTTTCCTTCCAAGCCACGAAAGATACCAAGAAGGTTCCTATCGATGAAATGTTCCCAGAGCGCACCATAACAATTGGTGCCGGGCTAAGTGATAAATAGGAAAGCGAGCTGGTCAGCTTCCTCCGTGAGAATCGGGATATTTTTGCTTTGTCCACACAGGACTTGCAAGGTGTTCCGAGGGAGTTGGGCGAGCACTATTTGAATGTAAGACCCGGAGCTAAGCCGGTAAGGCAACCACTCCGCCGCTTCGCCGAAGATAGGAGGAAAGTCATTGGGGATGAAATAGCTCGGTTGCTAGCTGCGGGATTTATGATGGAGGTTCTTTAGCCGGATTGGCTGTCTAATCCGGTGCTAGTGGAGAAGAAGAAGGATGACCCGAACGTGGCAGTGGTTTGGCGCATGTGTATTGATTACACGAACCTGAACAAGGCGTTCCCGAAAGATCCATTTCCGCTGCCAAGAATAGATCAGGTCATAGATTCAACTGCTGGATGTGAACTGTTGTTGTTCATTGATGCTTATTCTGGTTTCCACCAGATACCTTTGAACCCGGATGATCAAATAAAGACTGTGTTTATTAACCCGTATGGGGCTTATTGCTAGCGCACCATGCCGTTTGGTTTACGTAATGCAGGGGCAACGTACCAGAGATGTATGCAAAAATGTTTGCACGACCAAATAGGTCAAAATGTACAGGTGTACGTGGATGATGTGGTTATCAAGACCAAGGAAAGCAAAATGCTCCTTGACGATATCAGACAAACGTTTGCAAACCTAAGAAGGTTCCGGATGAAACTTAACTCGGAAAAATGCACCTTTGGTGTCCCGGCTGGAAAATTGCTCGGTTTTCTTGTTTCCAGCCGAGGTATCGAGGTTAATCCAACCAAAATCCGGGCCATCGAACGAATGGAACTACCGAAGTGTCTTAACGATGTCCAGAAGTTCACAGGTTGCCTGGCCTTGTTAAGTCGGTTTGTATGAGGGTTGGGAGAGAAGGCTTTGCCCCTTTACCAACTCATGAAAAAGTCGGATAAGTTCATTTGGACACCATAGGCCAATGAAGCCTTTACCCACCTGAAGAAGATGTTAGCTACGGCACCAGTGCTAACCTCACCACTATCAAAGGAGCCAATGTTGCTCTATATAGCCGCAACCAACCGAGTTGTAAGTGCAGTGATAGTGGTGGAGCGCGATGAGGAAGGTAAGTCGGTGCAAAGGCCGGTGTATTATTTGAGTGAAGTGTTGTCAGCCTCAAAGCAGAACTACCCACATTATCAGAAAGTGGCATATGGCATGTACATGGCCGCCAAGAAACTGAAGCACTACTTTGAGGAACATCCCATCCGAGTCATATGTGAGGCCCCCATATCCGAGATAATGATTAACAAGGATGCGAGCGGTAGAATTGCAAAATGGGCAATTGAGCTAGCTCCTTATGCTCCGCAATATGACAGACGAGAAGCCATCAAATCTCAAGCTATGGTGGACTTTTTCGTGGACTGGGCCGAGGTGCAGTACGAACCACCGCTTCCTGATCCGAACTATTGGCGAATGCACTTTGACAGATCAAAAACCAAAACCGGGCTAGGGGCTGGAGTGGTACTCACGTCGCCAAAAAAGGACCAGTTGAAATATGTGTTGTAGATCCATTTCAGGGCATCGAACAATGTCGCTGAGTATGAAGCACTTGCGCATGGGCTCAAGGTAGCAAAAGAAATTGGCATACGTCGGATCATATGCTTTGGCGACTCGGATTTGGTGGTGCAGCAAGTATCCGGAGTGTGGGACGCACTTGATCCAAACATGGCACTATATAGATTCCATGTGCAGAAAATATCCGGTTACTTTGAGGGATGCGAATTTCATCATGTACCCCGGGTGGAAAATGAGGCTGCTGACATGCTGTCGAAGCTCAGGTCAACCAGACAAGCAATTCCACCGGGTGTAGCATTAGAGCACCTCAGGAAACCATCCATCAGGCCATCCCTAGAATCCGAGTTAATCTATGTCCCGGAGGACATAGAATCCAGAGCAGTGCCCATGGACGTTGACACAGGAACTGGTGCGCAAAACCCGGGGACTGCCTCGGCAAACCCGGGGACTGCTTCGCAAGACCCAGGGACTGCTCAGCATGGTCCGGTTGCAGTTATGCTGGTGGATCAGATGGAGATAGACGAGGATGTGTTCCCCATGCGACCAATACCGGCTTGGGCACTTCCTATATTTCAATTCCTGAAGGATGGAACGTTACCCACTGAAGAGGTGCTATCCAGGCAAACACAGAGGAGGGCAAAGGCCTACACAATCATCAATTCCGAGTTATACAAAAGAAGTGTGACCAATGTCCTCCAACGGTGTGTTGATCCGGAAGAAGGGCTTGAAATCATCCGAGATATACATCAGGGGGAATGCGGGCATCACGCCTCATCCCGAGCCTTGGTAGCAAAACCTTTCCGACACGAATTCTACTGGCCAAATGCCTTAGAACAAGCTGAAGATCTGGTGAGAAAATGTAATGGTTGTCAGAGGTACGCTACCAAGACACATATGCCCATGTCGGAACTCAAGACCATCCCAATCACCTGGCCATTGGCCGTATGGTGCTTGGATATGGTTGGCCCGTTCAAACCGGCAAGGGGAAATACGACTCACATTCTGGTAATGGTGGACAAGTTTACGAAGTGGATTGAGGTAAAGCCTATAAGAAAATGTGATGGAGCTACGGCCGTAACGTTTCTCAAAGATATCATCTTGAGGTACGGTTATCCTCACAGTATCATAACTGATAATGGCACAAATTTTGCGGAAGGAGCGTTTGCTCGTTTCTGCCGGGATAAGAGGATCCGGCTGGACGTAGCCTCGGTAGCCCACCCCGCATCAAATGGAAAAGTGGAAAGATCCACTGGATTAGTATTATCCAGGATAAAACCCCGGCTCATTGAGCCGCTGCAAAGATCAGCGGGGTGCTGGATAGAAGAACTACCAGCGGTACTATGGAGCTTAAGAACAACTCTGAATCGATCAACGGGCTATACGCCATTCTTTCTGGTATATGGTACAGAAGCCGTATTACCAGCCGACATAGAGCATGATTCGCCTAGGGTCACCCAATACACAGAAGCCGAAGTGCAAGAAGCCCGAAAAAATGATGTTGATCTGCTGGAAGAAGCGAGAGAACTGGCACTGTCCAGATCCGCCATATATCAGCAAAATCTCCGACGCTATCATAGCTGGAAAGTGTGCCCCGAGTCTTTCGGGAAGGCGATCTGGTGCTCCGGTTGGTACAACGTACTACCGAAATTCATAAATTATCCCCCCCATGGGAAGGGCCATTCATCGTAAGGAAAGCATTGCACAACGAATCTTACTATCTTATAGATGCAAAGCCGCAGGAAAAGAACAAGGCGGATAGGTCCGGAGAGGAATCTAAGCGACCATGGAATGTAGCTCTACTTCGTCCTTTCTACACTTAACTAAAGAGTGTATGTATCCGAGTTATCTCATATGTCGGTATGTATGTCGGCAGTGAGTTTATCAATGAGATGTTGGCACCTCGAGCAGTAACTCGGGGACTGCCTTAATAATATTTGTTGTTTTTGCGCGTCAGCTGGAATAAGTTATTCTACTTAACTCGGATTAGTAGTGTGTGAGCTCCAAAAACCGAACTCTTCGACTTGCTGCTGTCCAACAAGAATTGGCTTCATGGCAAGCAAGAGAACAAGTTTGGAATTACGGAGCACATGAAAAACGACTAAGGAAAAGAATTTATCCGAGCCGACGTTTGTTTTTCGGACTAACCATGTGTTTATTTTCAAATTGTTATATAGTTTTATTTTTTGAGCTAAGTCTAAAAGTTTCCCAGTATTGTTAAAACAATTTTGAAGCTCGGATTCAGAAGTTGTAAAACCAAATCAAGGTAGACACGATCCGAGCCAAAAGATTGAACGAACAAGAAAAAGAAACTCGCGGACTACGCCCAAGCTAATCCAGCATAAGCACTTAGTAGCAAAATATCACATATGTTTGAAATAAAACTCCACCCGGCATACCGGGGATCTCATAGGTTTCCAAGTGTTTTTTACTTAGGAGCAGCAGGAGGAAGTTCGGCGTCATCTTCGCCCTCTTCGATATCCGAGGCAGTGTCCTCCTCGTCCTCACCCGAATCATCTTCAATGTTCTCAACTTCTTCTTCGCCGACGACTTCCAGGAAGCTCGGACCCTCAGTCCATTCGTGAATGGGGGAATATTCAATGAGGCTGTGGGCGCAAGCCTGGCACCGAGCCACCCACTCCGGGTCATCCGTCCATTTGGATCCGGTGCGCAGGCGTGTGAGGAGGCTGAGATCTATCTTTTCATACCACGTTAGAATGTGGTGAAGGATGGTGTCGGCTGCGGCACGCCCAACGGACTCTCTCCAGAGGTCGAGCTGGGTCTCGATTTCTGAAAGCTTTTTAGCGAGCTGTGTGACTCTCTCCGGAGCGTCATCAGCGGGCCAGAAAGCGTTGATGACTCGGACTGCAACATCAAGGAGGTCTCTGCCGTAGTTCTTAATGATTTCCACGCGAGACCACAGGCTGACCAACAGGTCCTCCATGTCAAAGGGAATTCTCTCACCCTCAGGAGCGACCGGAGTACCCCTTTCTTGGCGGAAATTGGCAACAGCAGCACTGGCAATGGCAGTACCCTCGGGAAAGTGGCCTGGGGAGCAACGCAAAGAACGGAGTTGAGAAAACAAGAAGTATGAAGTAACCAGAGAAATAAGGCGGATAAAGGAAAAGGAATTACGTGAGATGTGGCTGTGAATCCGGGTCAATTCCTTGGTGCAAGCATATCGCCTCTTCCGAAGCTGCTCAAGCTCAGCATTCGCTGACTCAAGTTTGACCTCGGCTTCCTGAAGAAGTTCACGGTCCTTAGCGTTTTGGAGCTTGAGGCGCTCACGTTCTTCGGTGTAGTCCTGGCCAGCCCTTTTTAGCTAGGTTTGGTGCTGCGCTTTCATCTTAGCCATTTCATCTTTGAGCTTCGCTATCTCATCGTCTTTGGTCCGGAGGAGGGCGAGCTCATCATACTTCTTCTTTAGCTCGGCTTGGTGCTGCCCTGCTTGTTCGAGAAAATGTAGCATCACGTCAGGCATGGGCACACTATCTTCAAGCGATGCTGAAATAGTGTGTTGGCCCGGCAATGCCGAAGTATGAATGTTTGCCGAGCCAAGGAGGAAAGCTGATGAAAAGCATAGTAAAAATAGACAAGAAGGACGTACCCTTGATCTGCTCCAAGTTCTTCCGCATTATCTTGTTTTCAGCTTCCACCCCAGTTGTGGAAACCGAACAATTAGATTAGTTCGGCAAAGGAAGTGGAAGGAAAACGAAGGAGCGTTAAGGAAGAAATTTACCCCTCTTCTCGTACTCCGCGATGACTGCAGCCTGTTTTGCGCGAAGATTCTTGTGTGTATCCAGCAAGCGTTGGAATTCCGCACTCCGGCGGTTGGTGGTCACCTAAGAGAGATACAGAAACTTAAGTCAGCTTGGTGCATATTGGAAGTGTACTAAAATCCGGGCCTACTGGAACTTAACCCGGCTCTAGGTGTGTGCATATTCGAAGTGTACTAAAATCCGGGCCAAGTGGAACTTAACCCAGCTCTAGGTGTGTGCATATTCGAGGTGTACTAAAATTCGGGCCAAGTGGAACTTAACTCGGCTCTAGGTGTGTGCATATTCGAGGTGTACTAATATCCGGGCCAAGTGGAACTTAACCCGGCTCTAGGTGTGTGCATATTTGAAGTGTACTAAAATCTGGGCCAAGTGGAACTTAACCCGGCTCTAGGTGTGTGCATATTCGAAGTTCTCATGGAGCTACGTTAGTTCTATAAAAGAGCATCCGGCCAAGTAACAAGTTACTCCCCCAGAGGCTCGGGGACTAATGGTTATTATCTACAACTTGTCAAGGAGAAGCAACGTACCTCCATCATTCGCCCAGCGAGGTTAATGGCCTTTGCGGCCGTGTTCATCTGAGCGGAAAACTCGGCAGGGCCGAACTTCTCCGGGAAATCGGATTCCAGAACTACCTCTGCCTTATTCCAGTTCATGACAAACTCCATCAGGCTCGGGGGGTAGCGTTCACCCGTGGGCATTTGAGGTGTCACCAAACCGTTTGCATGTGCTTCCTTCGTCTCCACCAAGGCAAGGGCGGGGCTGGTGTGCAGAACCAACTGCTGAGCTTCGGTTGGCTCGGCAGGCACATCCTTTGCTACTGATGTCTTCTTGGGGAGGATTGACACAAGGGTGCGCTGCCTAGACTCGGCGGCAGTGGGTTTGGCAGCGTCTGGAGCTTTCTTGCCTTTGGCTTGCTGGGTAGAGGAAGCTGTGGCAGTGGTTTTCCCCTTAGAAATTGCCGGGGTAGTTCCTTGCCGAGGTTGAGAAGACTAGGTGCTGGTACTCTCGCAGCTGGAGTTGGTGTCGGCGCTGGAGCTTTCGCTGCCGGGGTTGGTGCTGATGCCGAGGTTGAAGTTGGTGCTGGTCTGGTTGCTGGTCTGCTTGTTGGTACTGGAATTGGTGTTGGGGCCCAGGTAGCCTCGGTGGCTGCTGGCTGAGGTGTTGTCGAGGCAGTGGATGCCGTTGCTCCGGCTAGGCCGGTCTCCCCCACTCCAAGGTTACCCTCCTCTTGCCGAGGTGGAGCCGAACCCGGAGTGGCCACAGAACCCTCTGGAATAGGGCTCAGCGGGCGTGACTCGTCGTCACGACGGGGAGAAGGGGTAGGTCGGAGAGGTGAAGAAATGCTGGATCCACTTTGAGGGACCTCCACCGGAGCCCTGCAAAATCGAATAACGTCAGAGGAAAAATTACGACGAAGGAAGAAAGAACAAGCTACAGAAGAAAGAAGGACTTACGCATCCGAGGTTTCGGCTATTTTGGGTTTCCGAGCCCTTCGTGCTAGGGCCTTCTTTCGCCTTTTAATGGGCTAGGAAGGTCCGGAGGAAGAGCTTGAGGAAGCCCCGCGCTTTTTCTTCGACGCCACCGGGACTGGCTCGTCCGTAGCAAGGGGAGGATCCTCGTGGATATGACCACCGGGGTGAGCTGATGGCGGAAAAGCAAAAGAAAGGGGGACAGCCTCAAAGGGTTCAGTTATCTCGATATCCGAGTAATCTTCATCATCGGGCCAATCTCTAGCAGAAGAGAAGTTACCCGTGGGTCGTTTCGTGGCGTCGGTCATGGGGAGAAACATCTCTTGGTCCGGCTCCTCCTCGTCTGAAGTCACCCGGTCTGGTGCCCACTTAAGGGTCGGATTGGTGCCGTCCTCGAGCGTCTGCTGAAGGAATAGCTGAGGAAAAGAGCGAACAAACGAGTCAAAAATGCAACAATAACAGACACGTAATTAGTCCGGGGTAAGTTTGCAGCATGAAACTTACCGCGGGAGGAAGCCGGTCACAACAGAAATGCTCAATCCCTCAAGTCCACTCAGAGGAGAAGTCCTTATGAGTTGTGAAGAGAACCTTAACTCGGCGATAAATCTCCGTGTTGTTCAGTTCGAAGGATGAAGTCCGGTTGGGATCGCGGCCGTAGCTCATATGGCACACCTTGTGGGTGCGCTTCTGGAGAGGGGAGATTCGGTTGCGCACGAAAGTGATCATTGCATCCTCGTTGCGCAACCCGAGCTCCTTCAGCTCCGCGAACCTTTTGTTCACTTGGTTGGCCAGGGCCGTAGGTTTCCTGGGAACGGCGTCCCACAGATCCAGGTTCGGAGGACCCGGTGTATAGGGGAGCAACCGGATCAAATCTTAGGTGCCTGTGTTCCGGACGTAAAAGAACGTCCGGGCCCACCCTTTGCAGGATTCTAGCTCGGTGACCCGGGGGAAAACAGAAAACCTCCGGGGTGAGATGGAGGCCGCTCCGAACTGAGTGAGCCGCTTGTCCTCTGGATCAGTGTGGATGTCGGGGATAACGTTTCGACGAAGGGCGAAAAACTGGATCCACAGCTCCTTCGTGGGCCATAATCCGGCGTAGCCTTCGATCGTAGAAGCAAAGGCAAAGAGAGAAGTAATGGCATTGGCTGGAAGATGGTGCGGCTAGAGATGGTAGGTACTGAGCCAATCGTGGAAGAAATCGCTCACCGGCAGTCCGAAGCCCCGTTGAAAGTGAGACAGGAACACAACGAACTCCCCAGGATTGGGTGAGGGAGCTAGCTCGGTGGAGGCGAGGCGATCAGCGACGCCGGCGGGGATGCGTCTGGTCTAGTAGAGCCAGTCCAGGTCGTCCTGGCAGACCCAGGAGCCGGCCCACACACCGCGGTCTGTCGCAGCGGAGTCCTCCTCCATCTCTTCTTCAGCAATGGCGAGTTCTTCTTCCATCATCTGCTCCTCGAAGCCCTCGCTGGCGCTAGAGACGGCGGGGGATAGTGGCCTGGATTGGCGAGGACCCGTAGCGAGAGATTTGCGTCGCGGTGACGGCGACGCAGAGGCGCAACGGAGAAGTGCGGCGGCGACGCTGCTTTTTGGCAGTGCTGGCGGCGGCGCGGTCGCGAGGAAGACGAAGAGGAATAGCAGCGGGCAGAGGGGTGCGGCGGGGGAAAAATCCTAAGGGACGCACCCCTCCGCTATTTAACCACTCCCATCAGGGGTGAGTGGGATCGCGCCCTGTGGACAGGCTACACGCAGTGGCCGTGTATTGCCCGTCCGGACCAATCAGTGAGGAGCCACACGGAGGGCCACAGGGCGAAGAGAATCCTGTGATGTGACACTGTGATGCGAGAAACGAGGAGGCAGGCGTGACATGACCCGCGCACAGTGATAACTGACAATTACTGCGGCGGTTACTGTGCAGGCCCTTAAAATAAGATGACATAATGATCACCCTTCACATGGGTTAGCGTACGAGAGAAGGAAGCGAGACCCGGATGGAACTATGGTAACCCGGCTGGCAAGTGAAAACTTGGAATATGCGGAGGGAAAGTAGAACCATGAGGTCCGGGTTAAAGTGGTGACCCGGCCTACAAGTGAAAACTTGGAATGTGCAAAGGGAACGTAAATCCATATAATCCAAGGTAAAGAGGTAACTCAGCAATAATGACCAGAGCTCAAAATTGAACCTGATGTGGCCTTAGCGGCCAAGGCAGCTAAGACCGCACCAGCTTCGGGGACTAATGTTGGGGGGATAACCCCGGGTAGGGTCACGCCGGGGTATAAAGGCCGAGTTAGCCGAGGTTCGGCAAGGCCAAAGCAGATGCTGGCCGGGTCACCTCAAGGCAGGCTGAACCACGGGGTAATCCTGACCTGGGGGCATTCGCCTAACTAGGTCTCATCCGACTTAAGCAGTGAGTCGGAAGTAAATGTTTACTTGTATGAAGGAACGGGTGTGGCCGGATGAACCATCATCCGGGTCACAGCAAGCTTCTAGGAGAAGGAAGGAATCTTGCTGGTCAAAAGGAAGGTCCAGTACTGTAGCATCCCAATTGTCTAACAATTGTAATGCTACTTGGTCTAGTAATATAATGGCTACTTCCTATATACAATTGTGCATCATAATTATATCATGCTCATGTCATCATGCCACCTTGCATTTGAGCATCATATAAAACCCTCTTTCATTGGTTCTTCTCTCATATGCATTATTAATTGTATTTGCCTCTTGATATTGTATTTGGTTATTGATATATTGTTTAATGCCCAAATTGAGTTGGGGGCATATATTTTATTCAACTCCATCACCTTTCTTTTCACCACCTTATAATTCCACCATTCCATTTACCATGAGCTTGTATTTCTTTATTTTGAATTTATTCTTAGCTCATGTGAATGGGGTGGATCTAAGTCTAACATTTCTTTGCTTGGCCTTTTTCTCCAATTCTTGTGAATGCATAAGAATAATGCCATATCATTATTTTGTTCTCACAAAATAAATCATGGCATTTATTATTTTGCATGGACCATGCAACCTTCATCACCACCTTTAATCCCATTGGTTTTTCCATTGTTTTATTGGATCTTTTCTTTGTGGATCATCTCCATCCCTTCCACCATGTCCATATTCTCATCAACATCATTTTTAGTTTATTTTTCTCCATGCATGATTCAAATGAGGCCTTTTCCCATAATCCTTTTCTCTCTCTTTTCTTGGATTCTCCTTCACCTCAACTAAGCCTAATCAAAGCCTCACTTTAACCTCTTGGTTGATCTCATGAACACATTATTAAAAACCTAAACACCTAATCAAAATCTAACCTAACTTCCTCTCTCTATTTTTCCTCTAACCCTAATTCTACACTAAACCCTAACCATACCTCTCTCACCTCTCTCTCTACCATGTAGAACCATCTGGCCACTCCCTCTCCCTGCCATGCCTGGCCCCCCACCTCAGTTAACCCCTAACCCTCTCTCAAACCCTAACAAACCCTAACCCGAGCCCCCTCTAAGCTAACCCTAGATACACCCGAGCCCCTCTCCCCTCTCTCTTTTTCTCTCTACCGCCGTGCCAGCCCCACCCAGCAGCTACTCCCCACCGTCCCCACCTGGCAGCCACCTGCCCTGCCCTGGCTGCCCAGGTCGAGCCCCAGCTCGACCACGTGACCAGGGAGAAGGAGGAAAGGGCCGAGGCTACTTTTCCCTGCCCCGTGCCCACACGCTACCCCTGCCTCCCCCTCGCCTTTTCCCTCCTTCCACACGTCTCTCTGCATCGTCCAGATCCACCCCAAGCTCTGCCGCGCTTTCCCTCCCTCTTCATCGTCGCCAGATCTCGCCACCAGTTGCCGCCGTCTACCCCTGCGTCTCGTCGTTCTGGCCGTCGTGCGCGTCGTGGAGGTGGATGAGAAGACCAAGGAGATGCTCCTGCTCCACCTTGACCAGCCCAGTAAGGAGGAGAAGGCCACCAGGACCGCCAGCATCCTCACCGCTCCGCTGAAACCCTAGTTCCCTAGCCTCTGCGTCCTCGTCGTTGCAGCGCCTCCCAGGCCGATCCGTCCACACCGACCCCGCCTCGGTGAGCCCCTCTCCCTTCCTGACAACCTCCGCCTCGCTGACGCCATCTTGCGTCGCCGATCTTTTCGCCGAGCGCCCTCGGTGCACTGCCAGACGCTGGTGTCTACACGCCCCGCGCCGCGCATAGCCTCATCTGGCCGTCTAGCCCCACCTAACACCAAACCCAAGCCACCGTAGCGGCTATGCCCTCCGCGCGCACGCCCAGATCCCCGGTTCGAACCCCCTTCCCGCGCCGCGCCGTTTTTCTTCGCCAGTTGTCAGATCGCAAACAAGAGAAACAGTGCCGCCGCGCGTTTTGCTAAAAACCCCCTAGCTTTTTATCTACTCAACCCGCGCTCCTCGCTAGCCCCACCTGTCAGCCGCCGTGGCCTTCTTTCAGAAAACCCCCCAGCCTGTTATTATCCTAACCCGTGCTCCAGCTCGGTCCCACCTGCTAGCCTCTGCGAGTTCATTCACTGTCACGCGGGCCTCAGCCGGTTGGTCCCACCTCGCAGTCGCACGGGCTAGACAGAGCCCCGGTGTGAAAAGTTTTCCACGCGCGTGTGCCCCGCCAGCGACTGGCCCACCCGTCAGTGGCTATGGCTGGGTCGAGCTGGGTAACAAAAGTTTGCCCTGTTGTCCGTTTTAATTAAACCTTTTCAAAATTGATTTAAATTCAAATTCAAATCAGATTTAAATAACTTTTCAAATATAAATCCAAATAATACAAATGATATATGTTTTTGAATCAGAAAAATGTGAGGAATTCAAATATGCCATTCAAAATATGTTTTGAGCACTTTAAAATTTCGAGATGATTAAAATTACAATAAAATACCCTTTTCCTTAATAAACTAATAACTTTAATTCTATAACTCCAAATTTGGCAAATAATATGTCTAAATCGATCAGCGCGACGAGCCCATTCTATCTATGCAGTCCTTGTTCTCAATTGAAGCATGCATCATGTCATTATTAAAAACCTGAACTGTTTATGGCAATAAAAATTGGACTAAATAAATAATAAAATGCTTTAATTCTTGCACCACACCTCACCCTTGCCATTCTACTTTAATGCCATGTAAATTGTGCATCATTAATCATGGCATGCTTGTTTGCTTGACGCATTTTAATTCATATGCTAGTGCACTTTATTTATGTTGGCCCTTGTTTGTTTGGTTCTTCTTCGAATAGACGCCCAGCAAGAGAATTATCAGGAATCACACGAGTACTACCCAGATCCATCTCTCGCTTCAACTGAGCTGCCAGGCAAGCACTACCACATGCTTGCATACATACAGTACCTATTGCCTCTATCTTATTCTTGCATCATTGAGTCGCGATTGCATTAAATTGAATCCCAAGTACTGCATAGCCTTTACTTTTAAACCCCACCGAAGCTTGTTCCTCCATCCCATGAGCCATTACTACAGGAGTTGTTTGAGCCATGCGAGTCGTAGAAAAGCATGTGTAGGGTATGTGAGTGTCTGATGAATAACGAGGTGCTTAAACAACATAACCTGAGTAGTAATAGGATAACTAATGAAAGAGGCACCGGTGAGCAATATCTGCTATTTGGTTTTCATGCTCACTTGTGTCCCGTAGGACCCCGAGTACTTGATTCCTGTTCCTTGACTATTCGCACTATCCACATCCGGGAGGCCTTATGGACCCCCCTGAGCTAGAGCTTGATTCATTCTTATTTCTTGGGGCCACAATTAGTTTGGGGCTTTACTACTATCCTATACTTATGCCATGATACTGCTTTATTTAAGATTGTGCAAGGACCACCTGTACTATTTTGGATCGCGCCACGTTTTTGCGGTATCGACAAGCCCAGTCATATTTTCGGGTTCCCAGTCATTTACAGCCATCATCGCAAACCCTGGGTCTGTCTCGGAGTCGGCCAACTTCGTTGCGGGTAGCTTATTAGGGTGGCCCCCTGAAATATTTCTGAATCCTGTGATTGCTTTGTCGTGAATGCCTCGTTGGGTTTTGATTTGGTTTTTCCGAGGTTGATCGAGTGTGTGTTGCTATTCGTGCACCCCTGGAGGGTAAATCTTTCTGAAAGCCGTGTCCGTGGTTATGGACGACTTGGAGCACAGTTTCTCGATCATAGACAAGTATAACTAAAGTACCGCTTTTAAATTGACTAAGTACTTGACTAGTAAATAGTGCAATACTCATGGAATGGTTACTAAAACTGCCAACGGATGATGGGGGTTGTTCGTCCGCTTCCTCGTTGGTAAGCGAGGAGGAGGATGGATCTGTTAATTATACTGTTATAACTGTTGTTCTTAATTCACGGACATCCGTCTATCATTGGTTAGGCGGATGGTTAGCGAGTCTCTATAGAATTGTTAGGTATTATCTTTTGCTGCAATTGCGTCACCCCAGGTTGTGTCCCCTTTAGTGGCATAAAGACTTGCTGAGTACCCCTAGGGTCTCACACGATAAATTGTATGATTCAGATGAACAGGTGTACCCGCAAGATGGATATTGGGTGGAAGAGACAGATGATGTTGGTAATGATCATTCGGTGTAGAGATTCCGGGAACGGGGATCTGTGAGATCTGTGGGTGGGATGTGTTTATTTATGGGGCATCTTATGCCGCTTTGCTTCTTATCTGTACTCGGATCTTGTTTTCCGCTTCCGCCTGATACTCTGATGTGTGATGTATGAGGAGCTATCCTAAATTATTATCTCTATCTAGGGCATTTGAATCTTGCCGTATGGCGTTGCAATATTTCTATTTCTTTTAGATGGAATGGCTCTGAGGACTGTTGTATGTGGCTTGCATACATACTCATTTGTGTATGTAGTTGATCCCTTCGCCTGCCGATTACGCCGCTCGTTCTTGTCCCGATGTCTGAAAGTGGTTAGGACGGCTGAAAGGTCTACCATGTGTGGCCTTGGGCCCCACCGTACTATTTTAACCACTTTCGTTCATCCAGGCATGTAACTAAGAGTGTAATTCACCGAGGTAGTTACAAGTATGCATTGCCTGAGCGAAGCGAGCAAGGACAGGACCACCGGGGCATGGCCGACAAGGGTGACGACGCCCGTGTCGGCTGACGAGGGCGCCGTAGAGGCTCACGTAGCTAAATCATGTATGACGCGGGGGGAAAAGCACCCCGGTTGGCTTACCACTTTGGGAGGAGGCATATTCTTAGGAATATGCCTCCACGTATGCCCTAGGCAAGAACCGAGCCTCCCCTATAAAAGGGAGGCTAGGGCTTCTATACAAGGGTGATCTCTCTGCTATTCTATTTTGGGCTAGGGTTTCAGGTGTAATCTGAGGATGAGAGTAAGAGAGCTCCTTCTTCCTCCTCTCGCCAATACAGCTCTAGGAGCACCTGTAACCTTGGAAGCAAATCAATACAAACTTATATGTGGAGAATCACTTCACTATCCCTCCCTGGATTCCCCTAGCGTGTATTAGTCCCCACCTTTAGCCTATCCATGGCATCTGCCGTGACACCACCACGACAGCCCGCCTTTCCTCTTACGCCTGTCCCGGCCGTGAAACAGCTTGAGCTAGAGCGGGAAGTATGGGTGGCAGCCCAGGTAACTTTCGCAGAAGGCAACAAAGACCACCACCTTCTCGATGCTAGTGGCCCTAGATCAGAGGGCTTGATCTAGTAGAAATGGAGGAACTACCTAAAGAAGATGGAGGTAGGAAACCCTAGCCCGTGCCATACAAAAGCTTCTACCTTCATTGGAGGAGTTTGTCACCGATTCGACTAGGCGTCCACTCGGACTCACTTACTCTGACTGCCAAGTCGACACCTCCGCCTAACCCCTAGTGCACTTGGGGACTATTGAGGGGATATGCCAATCGGGGTATGCTGAGAGGGGAGATTCGACTTGCCCAGGACCATGGCAAGTGGGCCTGCTGGTACGACGACTAGAAGGATACTTCAAATAAAGCCCGACAACTAGCAGCTTAAGGCCCAACTGAAACCTAAATTGTTTCAGTTGTAATCTTGTAAACCCTAGAGAGGCTCACCGATCTTGTAATCCAGTCGCAATCAATACAATCTAGAAGGAAGTAGGTATTTACTCTACAGGGGCAAACCTGGGTAAACCCTTTTGTCTACCCTTAATCTCGACCCGCGGATGGAGACTCGCTCTTTCCCCCCAATCGATTCAATCGCTACCCCTGGCAGCGACTGCCGTGGTTATTCTCATGACAAGAAACTAAGTATAAGTATCATAGAGACAACTATTCGATTACCAAGTTAAGTGTCTTAACAATGTTTTTTCTTATTCTCGCATAAACAAACGCATTATGTGATCAATTCTTTTCCCACACAAATGAACACATCATGTGATGATTTTTTTCCAATAACAGACCAAAGTATTAAAAATACACGATATT
Organism: Avena eriantha; assembly: GCA_910589775.1. NCBI lineage: Eukaryota > Viridiplantae > Streptophyta > Magnoliopsida > Poales > Poaceae > Avena > Avena eriantha. The sequence continues at coordinate 409,885,110 of OU342743.1, read as the reverse complement.
TCCAATAGCTAAACACAAATTCGATTAAAAAATAACTTCACAAAAAACACATTTCTTTAATCTAACAAAAAAACAAATTACATATCTTTTTATTTCTTGTCTTGTATTACAAACCTAACTATTACATAGGCATAACTTTTCTAGAAAACTAAGTGAGTAACAAGTCCTATCAGACGACTTACCCCTACTCCTACATATCCCTACTACTACTCCAAGCTACCAGAGTAGTCGGAAGAAGCCAGTTCTAGAGGCTCGTCGGCCATGACAGCAGGCGTGAATACCTGTCAGTGGAAGCGATAGGGTACAAAGATGGTGCGCTGATCCATATGAAGCGCCAGATGCCGTCCTGTAGAAGGTATGACCATAGATAACATAGCAGGTAGGCTACCCGCCCCCCTCCCCCCGGCATGAAAGAATAGCCAGGGAGAGACACGGACGATCACGGTGTGGTTCTTGAGGCGACGCCACTTTTCCTCTGCATCCTCACTGCCTACCCACGCTTCCGGAAATTAGAGCACCTACGAACATGGACAAATAAACGATGTAAGAATCTAAAAATGCATTGAGAACAATACGGAACCAAAAAAAAGGGATGGAAGAGTGTCTTACCAATTTACGCGATGAAGGAAGAAACGGATGGTACCGAGACAACCACGGAATCGGTCTGGTTGCTAGATCGTTCGTCCTGTACATCGAATTGGTTCTAGGAATGCATTATGTTTGCCCTCATCAGCAACACCGGAAGAAGAATGCCGGAGCTAAAGAAAGCAAAACGGGGGTGGGAGAGAAGAAAGGGTAAATAATGCGTTGAGGAGGAAGGAGTTGCCAGTGGTGTTTTATAGCCAATGCTTGGGAGCGAAAACATGGGATGCTGAAAGCTCGTCTCTCCACAACGATAACCGCGTACGCCTAGAGTCTAGGAAGCCAATTGGGATCTCGCATGTGAGAACCCATGCCCGTCAAGAGTTTACTTGGCCACGACGGATCTGGAAGGAACCCAATGTACAACCTCACTGCAGGAAACCATGGGAACCTATTCCCTACGATGGCAGGTGTGCTATTACTAGGATCCATCGTACGATATCATCGCGAAAAAACACGGACACCTACTGTATACGCTTCCAGCTTACCTCTTCCGTCGCGAGAACCAGCATCTGCCCATGCCTTATGATGCTACCTAGGCTGCCAGCGAGCCCCTCCGTTGCGCCACATATACTCGTGATCCTTCAAAACACTTGTGTGTCAGAAGTGGCGGTGCGACATATAACGTGTAGGCTTCCATCTCGACATTGAATAGGACCCACGCCCATGAGAAACCGCGGACAACACAGGCTCACGACACCACGTCGGATCTTGGCGAGCCCTACGTCCGTGAGAAAACAGCGACCTCCTTGGGCTTACGAAGCCACGCCGTCTCTTTGCGGTCCCCACGACCAAGAGAGTACGCAGCCGGTATGGGCTGACCGCACCATGATGGCTCTCGCCGGGTCCCGCCATGCAACGGGTGTGGAGCGTTGTCACCCCTCGAACAGCTCTCACAGAGCACGGTCATGCCCACCTACGCTGACAACGGTCTCAGGTAGCGCGTGCACCCCACCTTCTAGTGACGTGGGGTATGACGTCGCGCGGTACACACAACCGCGGTATGGAATATTTCGCCCTGTCCTACAGCGAGTCCCGCCTCATGGGATAGTAGGGTGATACCTTCGATCTGGATTCACGGATGTAGTATAATAGATTTTTCCCTAGAAGACCTTGGTCTAATCGAACCTCGGAAAGATACCACTAAAAGGAAATAAAAAGGACACGTCTACAAGACTTTATTTGTTCGTTTTACCTTAGTTTACTAGACCAATCTAGTTTATTTTATAATGGGTTGAATCAATGGATGGAGATAGGCCAGGGTTGAAGATCTACATGCAGCTGCACATCATATGGGATAAAAAATAATAATAAGCATAGTCATGTGTTATGTTTGAACGGAGATAATCTCTTGTGAGCAACACATCCTAATATACTAGAGCCTCGATGATGCAGCGGGCATAGCAGTAGTCTTTTTATCAAACCGAGTGCACACCGAAGAAACGGGCTACAAACGATTATTAAGTGTAAAACACAGATCAAAGCTTTAAGTGGTGATGTTGTTGTGATCCCGAATGGGTCGCTAAGCAAAGACCGTACTACCCTTTCTGTCCCTGAGGTTCCTATGAGATCGCCTCTAGCCAAGTATCTCACCTCAAGCCTTTACCAATCTATGGGATCTTGGGTACCTAAAAGCCCACATATCGAGACAAGAGACAAATAAACAAAAGATACAAATCTCAATTGCAAATGAAATACAATACTCCCATGAGTTAGATGCACATAATCGTTGCAAGGTTTCTCCCCAACTCGCAGCCCATGAGGACTACTCACTCATAACAAATAGATCAGAGATAGAAAACATCATATAAATACTTAGATTGAAATCAAATATTCTTACAATGGTCGCCAAATCACAAGGAGATCTAAAGTACAAAGCAATGGCTATGACTAGTGGATGGGATGGATGGTGGAAGTGATGAACAATGGACGAACTATGGTGTGGATCTCCTTTGGTGGTGTTGTGATGTAATCTGAGAATGGCAGCTCTCTAGCCAGAGGCTGGAGCCTCAAAATATATAGGTGTCTTCATAAAAGTCATAGGGTTTGACGAGACGAGGCCAACACCACCTAGTACGGGCATATAGTATGGGCGGATACTTCCTGTACTAGTGGTGGTTAACCATGATGACGCCTTGGAATTGCTTCCCAATTACTTGGTCGTTTGGACTTCCTCAAAAACCTTCATTATGAGTCCTGATTTTGCATTAAAAACCATGATTTCCTGCACAACATAATTCAAAGAGAGGTTTTGCATATCTTTGCAATTATTAGTCATTAGTAGCAAGGATTGAGAGTTTCTTGTCAATTCCTTGACCAAAAACAATGTTTAAACACAGTGGAAGATGGCTAATTTTGGAGCCATCAACTTCCCCAAAGCTCAAACCTTGATTGCCCTCGAGCAAGAAAAACCAAAAGAACTATAAGGAATTTAGCGTTTAAACTTGAAATAACGAGAATAAGAATTCACTTACGGTTTGTAATCATATGCGCTCAGCACTTCATTCATTTGCGAGGCTTATCAAGTTACAGAGATGACAAGAATACTATACAAACTTTGGTAAGTCAAGACAATCAAAGTAAAGTTTAATATAAGTATAAGTAACTAGAACTATAGCAATCAATCCAATTCTTCTAATTAACTCTCAGCTTGCCAAGGAACACTAGGATGTTTAAATAGCATAATTGAGTAAGAGAGTTTCATGTCCTATTTACACCCACATCAAGAAATCAAGTCTATCAAAAACACTTCTAATCCAATCATTGTTTTTCAAGAAAAACTCGTAAAGTAGTAATGCGACAATGCCAAGGACTTGTTATGTGGATCCTCATAGATATCTTTTTATTATTATTTCAAGGATCGCTGGATGTTTCTTTTGTAAGTGTTTGCACACCCTTTGAGAGTACCAATACTTTTGCCCATATATTAACAAGGATGACACTCATGTCATCAACTCATAGGTGAAATCTGGGTTATACCATAGATCATTCAAAAGCTAGTGGAGTTGTTGGCATCCCAAAGGTGTGCATTAGAGACATAGAACAAAAAAATTCTCCCTTCTTTCTCTTTTTTTGAGCTAGCACTATGGTTTGATCCAGAAGGTTAGCTTTTGCATGCACCACAACTACCACAAGACTTTATTTCAATCAAACAACTCCTTTCATGATTGCCATTAAGGCTATCAAAATACCTATGGGGTTAAGTATCTTCAAGGGTATACTCTCAAGACAATCATTCATCAAACAAGTCGTAAATTTCAGACTTTTTCTTATTGAACTTGTTTGGCAATACTATTTCCAAGGCAAGACTCGGTTAACCCAAAGAACTAGAGCAAGAGCTTCAACAACTAATCATCATACTAATAAAAAGCCTTACTCTAACCATATTAAATTACTTCCCACTAGCATGGCATCTTAGCAAATCAACCAACCAAGATAAACAACTCAAACATCATAAGTGGGAGACATAGGACATACCTCTCATAAGTGACTTCATGATCCTCTTCCTTATAGGGATGTGTTCCTTCAAAACTCAAACACGATTATTCTCATAATAATATTAAAGCAAAGAGGCAAAGTGAGAATCCACATTTACAAAAAAGGAAGAACAGAAAATTATTTTTGTATTTTCGAGGATAAGGATTTAAAGAATAGAAAAGAACTTGCGACCAAGCAAGGTTTTTAAGAAAAGGAAAACAAAAACAAACTAAAAATGAAAGCACACTAAAAAGCAAAGGAAAAAAAAAGCAAAGTGTTGGAACAAGCCAACACGAGTGTTTCATAGCTCCCAAGGAGGTGGATTACAACCTTGTTATTACACAAATAAATTTTTTGGGGGAACACTTCCCCAAGATCAGTCTTTTGCAAGCCCTTTTGTTGCTCATTGTGGTGGCAGTGGATAATCTCCCACGTTCCATTGGCTGCTCCAATCATGGAACTGGGTGGCGAGGCTTCCAATAGCATCTCAAAGGTTGATGGAGAGGTTGTTCATGTTTTTAATATTTCCTTTGAGTGCATAGATGTCTTCATAGGTGGTGTAGTAGTTTGGTGGTTTCTCATCTTGTTCAGGTCCTCCTTGTTCTACTTCTTCATCTCCTCCTCCTCCCATAGGTATTTCTTGTTGGGGTAGATTAGCCTCAACCTGTGCGTCAAAATGCAAACATCCATCCTCGATAGAGAATAAACCGTTAGGAAAAGGAGTCAGGATCAAGTGATCTGCTCCAAGTATACTGAAAAAGTATCTACCATGACTTTTATAAACCATACCACATGCTATTATTGTAGAGAGACCGAGACGGTGACTAAATGTTAATGGTTGGATGGTACCTAGGTTGATATGAAGTGTGCGTGCAAGAACGGTTACAACTCCTCCTCCGTATATGGGTCCTCGAGATTGAAGATCCTGATGCTTAAAGCAAAACACGAGAAGAGCACCTAAATTTGGCGTTAAGTTACAATTAATAATAGCAGCTTTTGCGAGGATCAACATGTCTTCCTCATTAACTCTAGTAAACTCACCATGTGCCTGCAAAATGTTAGCAATCACGTAGAATAAATAGCGAATAGCAGGGTGATCAATTTGGTTCCCCTTGGGTGTGGTTCCACAGATTCTCATTAAATTAAAGTACTCCCAAGGTGCAGGTTTAAAACAAAAGTAGTTGTGCATACATCGGTAGTGTTATTGGTAAACCCAAAGCATTGAGCCCATTGGCTGAGTCTTAAGGTGTACTCACAGTTCATAATGCGGAACTTGATGCGAACAACTCCGGGCCTTTGTTCCTCGGTACAACCGTAAGGGTCCACTTTGTGTGTCAAGGTGCTAAAAAACTCAAGCGTCAAGTAGTGATACGTGGCAACATCCTGAAAGACAAAATCATACAAACCAACATTGTTGCAAAGTAAATCAAAATCAACACGAATGCCAAGTACGTTCGGGATATAAGGACACGCCCACTTGGTGGACTTGATTTCTCATAGCTTGGGAATATTGAAACGGTTAAGCTGAAACTCCCGGTGAACTCGATACCAAGTGACTCGGGGGTCAATGTATCAACGGGTAGTACGGAGGATTCCACATCCATCTCACATGTACGGCTCCTCGTGTTCATCTAAAAATAATAATAAGATAAAGTAAATAAAAATTGCTAATAATTTTTTTTGGTCCAATAGAAATATGGCATATATGATTCTCTACACTAACTATAAAAGAAACTCCTCTAAAACAATACTAAGCATGCTCAATATCAAGATTGAATCAATAACAAGACCTAAGTCTAGATTGACAATGATGAAAGATTGAGTGAAGCTTTTGCACAAATAAGTTGATGATCGGAGGAGAATCATACCTTAGATCGAATGAGTGCAAGGAATCGAAGGAAGATTAAGTAAATTTGAAGATCCAATGGAGGTGGTTTTTAGTCTGGAGGAAGAAGAAAGAGAAAGATTTTGTTTTTTAGGAATTTTAGGTTACCTCCTCGGGCTGAATATGGCGGCCGCGTACGTGCTACGGGCGGGAGGTACGGTCGGAGCCCGCCCGTACCGGGTAACATACCTTGGGGGTAACGGCTGCTCCTAGGCGGTGCACTCGGTACGGGCGCGCGATACGGTCGCGCGCGCCCATACTACTAGTCATTATCGGTTCTGAGTCTTCGCTTGAAATCTGATGTTTGCTCGAGGGTGCGGTATGGGCGCGTCTGGCCATACCAGTGGTCATTAAGAGCATTGTTCCCTATGGCAAAAATCAGAATTTCTAACTTCCTTCGGTTCTATGTGGTACGGGTGCACGGTACGGTCACTTACGGCTGTATCAATGGTCGTTAAGAGCACTGTGAGCTATAAAACTTAAAATTTTGATTGGAAGCTCCATGTTCCTCTGCACATCTTATCAAAGGACAAAATAACAGTGAATATACTATATAAAGAATCACCAATACTTCTTAGGCCATGTGTTAGTAAAATAAAATATAGAGAAATACCTTATTTCTTCTCCTCTCTCCAAAGATCTTCTTGAACACTCTTTATTAAAAACAAAAACAAAACAAAACAAAACAAAACTAACACATAAAAAAATATTCACATGGGTTGCCTCCCATGAAGCTCTTCCAATTAAGGTCAATTAGCTTGACCATGATGGCAATGGTTTAGGTTTAAGAAGTGGAATACCCACTCCAAAATAGTTGGCTTTTAAAGTAATTACACCATCATCATCATTAGGCTTGGCCTTCTTTTTCTTGGGGAAGTGGACTATAAAAGGATCTCTAGATGGTAGCCCTATTATCATATTCCTCTCATGTAAATTAATCAAAGCTTTAATAGTTCTTAGGAATGGCCTACCTAGAATTATAGGTGCTATGGGATCTTCAGGCATGTCCACAATAGCAAGAACAATAAGAGCGGGACTACGTTTAATTTCAACAACTATATTTTCTTTAATCCCAACAGCTTGTTTATAAGTTAAATCACCTAGATGGAGTCTCAATTCAATAGTAACAAATGACCCCAAGTTTAGTTTGTCGAATAAGCTTTTGGAAATTGTTGAGATGCTCGCACCAAGATCACAAAGTGCGGATATCTCATTGACTACCAACTTAATTTTAATAGTGGGCTAAAATATATCATCTATTTTATCTAGAAGCTTATCAGCTAGTCTTTATACTCCATCTCTAACTCGTGAACCTTAGATGTTACTTGTTGTATAAATTGTTAGTACATAGCATCATTACCTTGTTCTATACCTAGATTCTTCATGGTGATCATCTTTAGTAGATCTTCCACGGTATATATTCCGGTGTTGGCGCGTTGCTATAGTCCAACTCTTGAGATTTCTCTTCATTTGTTACCACCCTCATCATTTTGAGGTCTTTTACCAGATTTGGATCGGGTTTTCCAGCAAACTTTGCTAGTATGAGAGTTTGGCTCTCAGCTACCTTACCTAGATGAGCCTCTACGGTCTTTGTCCTTTCATGTAGAGCCTGCACATCATTTCTAATTGCAATGGCCTGGTTAGATAATTTTCCTATACTACTTTTATGGTTCTCCGTGATTTTAATAAGCATATTATTTTGCTCGGTTTGAGGTTGTATAAAGGTTCTAATAGTTTGCTCAAATGAGAGATTGCCATGATTTTCTCCATTAGTGTTAGCATAATTATTATAAGGAGCTCCTGCAGGATTAGAATGATATTTTTGAACATTCGAAGCATAATTATTTTTCCATGCAGGATTAAAAGGAGTGCGAGCTATAAAATTAACACCATTAACATTGGTAGCGATAACATTAACTTGGGTATCTTCTTTACCCTTTACTATGCTAAGAAGCTCATCTACCTTAGATGTAAGCTCTTCATTATTTACCTCGGTAATTGAACTTACTCTCTTTGAGGTTCTTTCCACATGCCATTGGGCATGGTTATTTTGCATATCATCAAGTAACTTATTTGTAACACTCACTTGCTTTCCCATGATTGTTCCTCATACTGTAGTATCTAGCATAGACTTAGACATTGGGTTAAGACCATTATAAAACAAATGTAATATAAACCACTCTTCCATCCCATGACTAGAAAAGTTCATTACGGCTTCTTTCATTCTTTCCCACGCAAGCGCTAGTGGCTCACAGTCTTCTTGTCTAAAGCTTGTAATGTTGGATCTTAGTTGCATAGATTTAGCTGGGGGCAAATTTAGTCATAAACAAGTTAGTACATTGCTCCCAAGATTTAATAGTCCCCTTTGGTAGACCTGGCAACCAATCCTTAGCATTTCCTCTAAGTGAGAAAGGAAACAATCTTAATTTAACAGCATTTGGATCTACATCCTTAATACGGATCATGTCGCAAATTTCAGTGAAAGTGTTTAAGTGCAAACCCGAATCTCCAGCCAAAGAGCCCCCAAATTGGTTTTGTTGAACCAAACTTAAAAGGTTAGGCTTTATCTCTTATGTTTCTGCATCAACTGCGGGCTGAGTGATAGGTGCACAAATAAAATCATCATTGGGGGTAGCATACTCCCCTAATCTCTTTTGGGCCATCGATCTTATATTTTTGGTTTTTTTAAGTTATGAAAACAAATAACAAGTAACTAATTTATTTGGGTTTTCAAATAGATGACAAGAAAGTAAACTAATAACAAGAATTAAACTACAAACCAACAATAAAACTAAAAACAAGGTCTCTAGTGACCTCACCAGGATAGCGAAATTGCTTCTCCGGCAATGGTGCTAGAAAAAGGGTTGATACCATTGATCCGGATTCATGGATGTAGTATAATAGCTTTTTCCCTAGAAGACCTAGGTTTAATCGAACCTCGGAAAGCAACGCTAAAAGGAAATAAAAAGGACACGTCTACAAGACTTTGTTTGTTCATTTTACCTTAGTTTATCAGACCAATCTAGTTTACTTTATAATGGGTTGAATCATTGGATGGAGATAGGGCAGTGTTCAAGATCCACCTGTAGGTCCACATCATATGGAATAACGGATAATAATAAGCATAGTCATGTGTTATGTTTGAATGGAGATAGTCTCTTGTGGGCAACATATCCTAATATACTAGAGCCCCCGTGATGCAGCGGGCATAGAAATAGAATTTTAATCCAACCGAGTGCACACCGAATGAACGGGCTACAAACGATTATTAAGTATAAAACACAGATCAAAGCTTTAAGTGGTGATGTTGTTGTGATCCCGAATGGGTCGCTAAGCGAAGACCGTACTACCCTTTCTATCACTGAGGTTCCTATGAGATTGCCGCTAGCCAAGTATGTCACATCAAGCCTTTATCAATATATGGGATCTTGGGTACCTACAAGCCCATAGATCGAGACAAGACACAAAGAAACAAAAGATACAAATCTCAATTGCAAACGAAATAGAATACTCCCATGAATTAGATACACATAATCGTTGTGAGGTTTCTATCCAACCCGCAGCCCGTGAGGACTACTCACTCATAACAAATAGATCGGAGATAGAAAACATCATACAAATACTTAGTTTGAAATCAAATATTCTTAGAATGGACGCCAAATCACAAGGAGATCTAAAGTACAAAGCAATGGCTATGGCTAGTGGATGGGATGGATGGTGGAAGTGATGAACAATGGTCTAGATCTCCTTTGGTGGGGTTGTGATGCAATCTGAGAATGGTGGCTCTCTGACCGGTGGCTAGAGCCTCAAAATATATAAGCGTCTTCATTAAAGTCGTAGGGTTTGACGAGGCGAGGCCAATGCCACCTTGTATGGGCAGACGGTATGGGCAGGCCCTTCCCGTACCATTGGTCGTTAAGCGTGCTGACGCCTTAGAATGGCTTCCCAATTACTTGTCCGTGTGGACTTTCTCAAAAACCTTCATTATGACTCATACTTTCGCATTAAAAATCGTGATTTCCTGCACAATATAATTTAAAGAGAGGTTTTGCATATCTTTGCAATTATTAGTCATTAGTAGCAAGGATTGAGAGGGATTGAGAGTTTCTTTTCAAATACTTGACCAAAAACAATGTTTAAACACAATGGAAGATGGATAAGTTTGGAGCCATCACAGGGCTCTGTTGTGACGTCGCCGCGTGTCCTTTTCGGCGTCCATCCCATGGCCGAAAAGAATCGGGACGATGTGGATAGAAGTTTGGACCAAAACAATCTAGCACTATTATTTACTTCTAATTTCTCTAGACTTTAGCATTGTTATCATATAATTCAACATACCACATTATTTTTGGAATGTGATTATATATTATTATAAAACATATTTTCTATTTATTTTCATTGATGAATATATTTGCAACATTAATATGCCCTACGGTCCGGTTTATTAGGCACGCATATAGTTTAAGAACAAGTTTGACCATCAATTTTGACCAATAAAATATGCAATATATGTCCTAAAAATATACCATGAAAAAGTACTTTTGAAGATGAATCCAATAAACCGGACCGGAGGGAATATGTCACATTCTATTTTTTTAGGACATATTCCAAATTTTGTTTTAGTTACCTCTTAGGGCCCTTTCTTGTAAAAGAAATAGTATATAGACACATTCTTACATAGGCATGTTACCTAGATATGGTACAATTAATGTAGTTAATGTTTTTGACTTAGGAAAGGAAGCAGTAAACAAATATAATTCGAAACAGTGAACTTGGGAAAGAAAGGCTAATTGAATTTACAATTTAAAGCAATTCTGGGTTTTTGGAAAGAAACTTTATGTTTGCTTGTGTAAGTTAGTTTGTCATATAACCAAATAAAGTGGCTAGCTAAAATCACTAACATAATCTTTCTTTCTGCTTGCATACAATCATTGATTTTAATTGTTTGATTGGTTCAGCCATTTAGCTATTATATGTGTACTATATGTTTATGTCACATCATATCTATATTGATTTCCTTGTATACGCAGGAGTGGCTGTAACTCATATCCGTCGATAACCACGTGAACTAGAAACCGAAAAAATGCAAATATGACGCACATGGTAAATCAAGTAGGCCGGATTGTAAGTATACCATGACACACATTAAATCGAGAGGCGGAACTCAGTTGAAGACGGATATCGCAAGAACAAATTTCTCGAGGCTTTTTGGGATTGTCACACGAGAATGACTGCCCATCCTCCTTGTGGATTGGAGGAAATTAATGAAGACTGCTCGTGACTCAATCTGTAATGAGATCATTACATACTTCACAGTCATAAATCCCAAGGACAAGAATCGTGTTGAGCGAGTGGATTTAAAGATTGCTGACAAGTCCTAGAAGCAATGGAACTCCAGGATCGTGACGGAGTACGTGGATCAAAATTTGACCCCCTATTATCTGTACCAGCATAATGGCAAAAAGACTCAGGCTGAGTTTAGGAGGTTGAAGACCACACCAACATAATTTGTAAGAAACCGAGATTGCTTGCCATCACAAAATGGGGACTACTGGTATGCGGGCATGGCCCTGAGATGGGAAAAGGAGGATTTAGAGGCAGAGGCATCCAAACATTCGCTACCTTTTTTGGAGATTAAAGATGAGAGGGCAAGAGCTTGGACCAGAACCAGATCTACAGCTAACAAAGATACAGGATTTGTGCCCCTTTTACTTAAACATGTAGACAAACAAGCCTATCAGAATTTTGTGAGACGTCACATGTTAGCATTGACGATCATTTTATTAAAAAAAATACACTTCCATCTGACTGCTTCATTAATTTGTTTAATAGTTGGATGCTGATATTTTGAAGCAAGAAGGTACCCTAAAAGGAGATGTCCTCGTTGTAGGGTTGGGCCCAGAGCACCCTGGCCGCACGAAGGGGTAAGTTTAGTTGCCCCATGGAAAACAAAACACGACTAGAAGTTTAAGGACAAGCGTGATTGCAAAAAATATAAGAAAGAGCTTTATGAAAAAGAAATGCAAGAAAAATAAAAGATCAAATACTGGTAGAGCTAAGAATAGAGTTGGCGTTGAAGAGTCATCACGTTCCACCATTGCTTCTCAATCAGGCTCATCCAATTTTGAGAAGTTGTGCTTCTTCCCAACTCGTCTCTTCTGCTGATAGGGGCACGATTAGCTATCCTTATGATCGCATATAGGTAACTAAACCCATTGATCATGCAGAGTGTGTAATACATCAAATAAATTATTCATTTTCATATATGGAATCCTAGCTCGTTGACCTAAACATTTTATGTAGGTAGCCACCATCTGCCAGCTACTAGCCAGGAAAGTCAGATCATATCGACCCGAGCAGGCTGCGTGGGGATGAGTGCATCCTCCTAGCGAAGGGCAGATGGTACACAACTCTCCTCTTGGTAACGGTTTTGCTAGGGTCAGCGTTGATGATGTCATCGAGGGGTTCACTGGGATCATTTTGTCAGTCCCTCCCAACAAAGAAATGACGAATCTGATTGATGCGAAGGGGAGCTTCATCTAGTGTCCCAAGAAAGATATAATTCCTTTCCATCCAGAGCCGCCGGCCTCAACACACCTCTCACCATCAACTCCCTAGATCAAGAAATCATAGGTTGGTCAAGCTTATCATTTACAAACCTAAGATGGTACCTATAGTACTCCTCACAAGGAGTGCAGGGTACCATCAAATAAATTATTCGTTTTCATATGGAATCCCTAACTAGTTGACCTAAACTTTTTCTAGGTAGCCTCCATGTGCAATCTACTAGCTAGGAATTTCGGCTCGGATGACCCCGAGATAGCTGTGTTGGCGCGAGTGCATCCTGCTAGCAAGCAGCAGATGGTACACAACTCTTCTCTTGGTGAAAGTTTTGCTAGGGTGAGCATTGAAGTTGTCATGGAGGGGTTCAATGGGTTCGCTCTTTCAGTCCCTCCGAATGAACAAATGATGACTCTGATTGAGGCGAACAGGAGTTTCATCCAGTGGCCCAAGGAACATTTGATTCTTGACAAGCCAGAGTCTGCCTCGACACACCTGTCACCAGCATCACTCACTTCCAAATAAAGGAAGCACCGGTTTATCAATATGATCATTTGGAAGCCCAAGAGGGTACTCCGCACTCCTCACAAGAAGTGTCGCTCCCAATAATACGCCCCCAGATCAATATTCTGCCTTCGTAAAATACGTCAGCCCGCCAGAAGCTCCAACCCCCAAGACAATGTCGTCCCCTGATCAATATGTCACCCTCCCAAAAGACACCACCCCCAAAATATCCAGCACCCCAAAAAGACGTTGCTCCCTATATCAATATGCCAACCAAGAAGATATCAGATACCCCACCGCTTGATGTAGAAGGCAAACATCCTCATTCCCCCACAAGTGAGCCCAAGGTTAAAATACTAATGAAGATACAATCCTAACCAGTGTGGCCACCAACACCACAATCCTTGTTGTTGACATGCCAATTACTCCAGCGAATAAGGCGATGTTTCTCTTCTCACAACAGCCCCCTCATTCAGAAGATACCAAAGACGCCATTGTCAGCAGCTGCTCAAAGCTACCATGTCCAAGGTTAAAGAAAACAAGATTATTGTGGCTGCCAAGCCACCAACAACTGGATCTAGGATCACACGCTCAAATGCGTCACCGCCTAGTAGAGTAGAGATACCTCCAGCTACTTCCAAAAAGATAGGTATGGCTAAGGGAAGAAATAATGATAGTACTATAAAAAAGGTAGCGAATAAGAGTCTGTCAAGCCTGCAGCTGTAGCCTGATCCTGCCGATTGGAACGACTAGGAGCTGAATGATTTATGTGCTACTGGTGGTGTGCTTCCGCCACCCCCCAATACACCCGACGTACAAGGTGGGGGAACTAATACATGATGAAGTCAGCAATGTTGTTGAGCTTGGCATTTCTATTGCATCGTTGGTGAAGCACTATAACAGGGAATAATGACTATGTTCTTCCCTGGAAACTTTCTCCATAACCGTGATTGTTGCAGCTTCAGCGTGACTTGGGAGGACTTGTATTTCATGCTAAACTGGGATGCCTTCGAGATCAGCATGATGATATGCTTATCATTGTGAGTATTTAACAATCCGTGCGTCAATCAATATATATACCAGAGTTATTCCATCATCGATGATAGAACAATATTCTATACATGATCCATATTTCCCTCGGTTCGATTTATATACTACTTCATTTTCCATTTACATACTTCTTTTTAGCAAACATGATACTTCTCTTTCTTACCTATGTAACAATTTTACTTCTGATTTCTTAACCACTTATCAGAATAATGTAATTAATATTCCATTGGAAAGCTATGGAAAATCCGCATATTTTTCGTATTATAACTTTTTTAGATTACAAACTATTTAAATTTAATTTTAAAAATTGGAAATTGACATAAACAATCATAAAATGTCTTTTTGATCTTTTTTGAACGCAGATCAGAATGGAGCAAACGATGGTGTGCTAGAAAGATAATGAAACTTCCCACCTTTTTCATGTTGAATTTTTTTCAAATTTTGCCCAGTTTAAACGTTATTGTGAATATACTAAGAATCGTATTTTTCGAAAAAGATGGACAGTAATTTTTCGATTATTTTTGAACCGCTTCTTGGAATGATGCAAATAATTTATCGTTGGATAGCTATGGAGTAGGCGCAACGTTTTCATTCAGAAATCTTTCTCAAATTCAAAATGGTTTAAGAGTAATTTTGAAAATACTATCATAGTTTCATTTCGTAGGTACGGACAGTAATTTCTTGATTTTTTTAACTTCTTCTCGGAATGAAGCAAATGATATCTAGTTGGATAGCTATGGAGTAGGCGCAACTTTTTCATTTAGAAATTTTTCTCAAATTCAATAAAGTTTAAGAATAATTTTAAAAATACTGTCCACGGTTTCATTTTCCTAGGTATCGAACACTATACTTCACTTTTAAAATTTCTATACCTCCCTTTCTTCGATTTCTATACATCTGTGCCTTCAGTTTCTATACTTCATTTTGCTGGTTTTATTTCCTAGGCAGCAAACACTATACTTCCCTTTTGCAATTTCTATACTTCCATTTCTTCGATTTCTATACTTGTCTTTATTCGGTTTATATACTTCCTTTTTGCTGGTTTCATTTCCTAGGAAGCTAACACTATATTTCCTATTTTCCAACTTCTATACTTCCCTTTGTTCTATTTCTATACTTCTGTTATTCAAATTTCTATACTTCCATTTGTTCGTTTCATTTTTTAGGCAGCGAACACAATACTTCCCATTTTGCAATTTTTCTACTTCCTATTTTTCAACTTTCATACTTCCCATTTTCAAATTTCTACACTTCCCATTACTAGTTTCATTTTCTAGGCAGCGAATACTATACTTCCTATTTTGCAACTTCTATACCTTCCTTTCTGCAATTTCTATACTTTCTTTTTTCAAATTTCTATACTTCCCTTTTACTGCTTTCATTTTCTAGGCTGTCGGGGCCCTAGCAACCGGGGTGCCATGTCCCGACGGTTATCGATCCCCAGCGCCTCGAGGCGACGTGCCTTTGAAATGCTTCGACACCTCCAGAGACAGGCACCGCCAGATGAGCCCTCGCGAGGGTCATCTTCACGAGGAGATCCCCCAAGGAGGAGTACACATAGAACCCAACTGGGGGTGGCCTGAGGCGTACCCCGGGACTCACCGAGAGCTTCACCAAGCGGTCACCAGGTGTACCAAGTCCCGACAAGGGGCACAGTTGCTGAGTGCACTCAGCTCGCCACAGTAAAGGAAGGTTCGGTCCGCTCCCCTTCTCTGCAATAGAAGGACAGACGACATCAGTGCGGCAAGCGCACCACCTTGCCGATTTGGTGCAAGGGTGTAACACCCTCAAATCGACCCTATGCAAGTTTTAGCCCTTTATGCCAAACCCGCATAGAAACGATTCAAGGACGCCCACCAGGCACTTTCGTGCGGGTGGAAAACGAAGTAATACCATTACACAACAGTCCTCGATGGGACCCACAGAACAAATATATATACAACACGACTCCAAGAGTCAAGAATACAGATATACAATACAAGGATCCAAATCACCTTGAAAACGATACAGCGTCCGAGTACGGACAAGATGCAAATTGGGCTAAGAGCCCTGAAGAATAACCAATGGCGTCGATAACCCTGCCAAGGCCAAGCTGGAAGAGTAACCCTGCTAACGACGACGATCTCAAACCTGCTAAAACAAAAGGGGTGCTGATAAAGGGCAAAGGAAAAATAGGAGCGTCAGTACTGAGGCCAGTACACGGCGAGGCTAGAATTCGGCGGCTCTCGCCTACATAGGTGTGGTGGGCTGAAGCGGCAGCGCAGCGGCACTAAACAACCTATAGAGACTCGATACAACTGGCGGTTATCAGAGAGGGATAAGAGAGACCTATTCGGATCCAACCTGAAGCTAACAACAAACAAACCCATCCTAGTATTTCCCCCTCGAGACCAAACGAAGAAGTCGAACCAAGAAACTCACACAGTTGGCAATTTTACTCATTCCATTATAGTTGCGGCAATTACTAATCGGATATAAATAGCATGAGTTATCCTGATAGCATAAGTAGTGGCCAATTTTAGTTAACATTCCGTTGTAGTTGGAACATTTACTAGTCAGATATAATTGTCCTAAAGAATCCAAAAACCCAGCAGTTGTTGGCAATTTTATCACATTCCATTGGAGTTGCAATACTTACTAGGTAGGTACAGCATGACATAGATCACCACAGATCCACCAATTGTTGGCATTTTTATTATCCATTCCGTTGTAGTAAAGTTGATTACTAGTCACATATTAAGTCAAATTCATAGCTCTACTTTAGTTATGCTTATCTATGATCGAGATACTGTGCTCCAAGTCGTCCATAACCGCGAACACGGCTTTCAGAAAGTTTTACCCTGCAGGGGTGCACAAATAGCAACACACACTCGATCAACATCTAGGATTACTAGTCACAACCTCGGAAAAACCAACTCAAAACCCAACGAGGCTTTCACGACATAGCGATCACAGGATTCATAAAATATTTCTGGGGGCCACCCCACTAAGCTACCCGCAACGAAGTTGGCCGGCTCCGGAACGGACCCAGGGTTTGCGACGACAGCTGTAAACGACTGGGAACCCGAAAGTGTGACTGGGCTTGTCGATACCGCGAAAACGTGGCGCGACCCAAAACAATACAGGTGCTCCACGCACAATATTAAATAAAGCAGTAAAGCATGGCATAAGTACAGGATAGTAATAAAGCCCCAAACTACTTTGTGGTCCCAAGAAATAGAAATGAATCAAGCTCTGGCTCAGGGGGATCCCATAGGGTCTCCCGGATGTGGATAGTGCGAATAGTCAAGGAACAGGTATCAAGTACTCGGGGTCCTACGGGACACAAGTGAGCGTGGAAGAACCAAATAACATCTATTGCCCACCGATGCCTCTGCATTAGTTATATCTAGCAATTTAATAGTTGTATTTAAAGTCATGATCATCTCCACCATTAAACATCTCCACCATTTATCATCTGCCAACTTGCCATCAACTGTGGAACGACAACGACGCGAAGCAACATAGAAGCAAGCAACTACGACTCGCAAGGCGGACTATCTATCAAACAACATGCAATAGAATGTGTCCATGGCAATATAGAGGCTGCACGGGATATAACTGGTGCACGGAAAATAAAGCATCGCGACACGGATAGCAATAGATCAACATGAGGAAATAAAGACTATAAATGCAAAATAGGTAGAAGGAGGAGAGATGCTCGCCTAGGAAAACATAGCCGAAGGTTCATATCCGAAGAACTTGTCGATACTCGCATCAACTCATCGGCCAAATCCACGAAGAAGCCAACACTAAAGAAACACCGGATGTAATATTTAATACTATGGCAGAATATCTGGCATGATTATGATATGATGTAGATGCGGTGCAATTAGGCAGTATTAAGCGGAATCGGGGTCCCGACAATTAATTAAACGGTTCAAGTTATTTAGAAATCCCACAAATTAAATGTTGGATTAGTAGTACAAAACATGGCATCGGTTTACTACACCAATTTAAATAGAGTCCGGAATAAGACAACAATATTCCGCATATAGACTCCATATTTAATTATGAGGTGAATCGGCATAATGCCCCCAAACCACAGACAAGTATGCATGCATGAACAATTTAATATGCAACAAGTATATGTTATTTATTATAAAATAGGGGGTCTCGGAAAAGGGGATCATATGTGGTGGTTCGAAGATCTTGGGGTTCCGTTGGGTCGACGGGGTTTGGTCTTGGGGATCGGTCTCGAACTCCGGGAAGAAGAACTTGGCGTTCCGAGGGGTTCGGTTCGGCCTAGGAATCCAGGGTGGAGAGCTTGGCGGTCCCAGCGTCTTCGGGGTTCTCGGGATTAGGTCTCGAACATTAGATCCAGATGGAGAACTTGGCATCCTTGACAAAGTTCTCAGGTGACGGTGGTCTTACGTAGCCAGGTCTAGTCTTGTGTCAATCCCGGTCTCTCGTGTGGCATCGGATATCTTGTTGAAGGGATGGTCTTGGCGTTTGCCGGTGCGCTCGTACAGAACTTGACGTTAGAGGAAAAATAGACTGCAAAGATAGACGCAGGTCTCAGGAGACCGTGTCAGCATCAATCTCCAATAGCCCACCTTGCACAAGCAAGGGAAAAACAAACAAAAGAGATGAGGCAGACCCAACGTCTTGGCAATAGTACCATGCGCGCATGCTCGTGCTCGGAAAATTGGGTCAGCGATGATGCAGAGGCGACACGGTGGCGTTCCTGGGAGGTCGGCAGGCTAGAGGAGGGAAACAGAGGCGGTGGCGGTGGCGTAGATGGAGGCGAGCATGAGGCAGGGCGGTGGTTCGAGCTCTGCAGAGGCAGACGGCGCACAACGGCGGGCTCGGGGTCGACAGCCTGGGGCGTAGCTGAGGGTCCTGCACGGGGAGGAGGGTCGGGCGTGGCCGCGGGAGGACGAGGCGAGCAGGGCCTGGCTCAGGGGCGGCGGATCTCAGGTAGGGATGGAGGGAGACAACGGTGGTGGCCGGCGGATCTCGACGAGGGTGGCGCACGCGGACTCGCTGGAGGCATTCGTGGGCTAGCAGGAGCTGTTGCAGAGGAGGGCCGGACCCATGGTGGTTACCAGCGATGAAGAAGGGGGTCAAGGCGGCAGGCGCAGGGCACCGGGCGAGGCGACGTGGTGCTCCTCGCGGCGAGGGCGGCGCCTGGAGCAAGAGGAGAAGGGGCCGCAGCGGCAAGGTCCAAGGCGGAGGCGGTGGTCGAGGTAGCCGGCGGCGGCCGATGCGAGGGAAAGGAGGAGGAGACGCGTGCGACGGGAGGATGCGGTGGGGAGGTTGCAGGTGCGCGCGTGGTGCGGCAGGTGGCGGGTGGGGCCACTTGGTCAGGTGGTGGGATGGCGTGGGGAAACGGGCAGGGGTCACGGTTTTGCATGCCCAGGAGGCGTGCGAGAGCGGGAGTTGGTGGTGGTGTGGTGTATGTGTGGCAGGCGTGCGGGTGCGGGTGTGTGGCGATGGGGTGGGGATGAGGCTGTGTGTGTGCGTTGTGTTGAGTGTGCTGCACGGGGTGAGGTCGTGTTGGCGGGGTGAGGTGGCGGCTGGTGGTTGGTCGGGGTGAGGTGGCGGCTGGGCTAGGTGGCGTGGGAAGGGGCCAGGCGGGGTAAGAGAGATAGAGATAGAGTGGCGGCGGGGTGGGGATGTGGTTTGGGGTTAGGGTTTTGTTAGGTGGGTTTAGACTAGGACTTAGTATATGGGGTAGTAGGCCGGCTAGCTAGGCCTTTTGGCCTGGCCGACTGCCTCCCCCTAAATAAAAAAATGGCTTTAATTATTTTTATTTTGTCCGAATAGACTCTGGTAAATATTTTGTAGACAAATGAAAATATCCGGAAGAGGCCGGGTTTTAATTTGAAATAAAGACGGGGCGTTTAGAAAACAAAACCAGACTTTTCGAAAATAGTTTTCAAACAAACCATGCATGAGGATGACGATGCTCAAATGCAATGTGGCATGATGACATGAGCATGCGGTCATGATGATGCAATGGACAAAAACACAGCAATTTTCTAGTAGTGGTTTTTGCGGGATGCCACAATTAGACACCACTAACAATGGATCTCGCCCTCGAGATCTGCCTCATGGTACCGGGGAGAAGGACGATGATCTGAATCTTCTCACTTCGTGTAAATCCTCGTGACACCACTAACAATGATTCTTGGTCCCTCTTGGAATGGGCGACACGACCAACAAGGGTCGTTGCTCACGTCCGTCGAGAGAGCACTCCGGAGAATCAAAGATTTAGATAAAGGTATCGAAAGGTAAGGCCACCTTTAACTTCTATGGAAGGAGTAAAATTGCTTGATCCACCGATTCAATGTACAAAAGCGAATGATAAGAGTAGTGGTATGGTAGCTACCCCATCCCGCACTCAAAGCATTACTCTACACATGAACAAAAGAATCGTGCAACCAACTCTCGGAATTCAGACAGAAGATCTCGACAAGCGAGGTTCGGAAACAAAGGAGTGATGCAGACTCTGCATCGGATCTGGCGTAGACGAGGGCGTCGTGTCGAAAACACCGGAAGGCACAAAGGAGGAACAACGAGTAGTCCAATAGAGGAGAGACTCCTCAGATAGCACGAGGACCGGACATAGAAGCACCGTTGCCAAAGGAGGAAGCAGAACCCTGAAGGTACGATGGAAAACCAACCACGAGAATTCCTAGACTGGAAGAAAAGATAAGAGAACAGATCCAAAACACGCAGAGGTAAGAGGAGAACATCAGAGGGGTAAGGAGTAAAAATCAGACCTAACCAGATCTATCCAACCGATTTTTCAAAATAGTTTTGACACTCTACTCCGGCCGTTAGCTAGGTTATCCTACAGGCTGGACTTGTGGGGTATCGAAACTGCTGAGCTCTGATACCACTCTGTAACACCCTTGAATCGGCCCTATGCAAGTTTTAGCCCTTTCTGCCACACCCGCATAGAAACGATTCAAGGACGCCCACCAGGCACTTTCGTGCGGGTGGAAAACGAAGTAATCCCATTACACAACAGTCCTCGATGGGACCCACAGAACAGATATATATACAACATGACTCCAAGAGTCAAGAATACAGATATACAATACAAGGATCCAAATCACCTTGAAAACGATACAGCATCCGAGTATGGACAAGATGCAAATTGGGCTAAGAGCCCTAAAGAATAACCAATGGCGTCCATAACCCTGCCCAGGCCAAGCCGGAAGGGTAACCCTGCTAACGACGACGATCTCAAACCTGCTAAAACAAAAGGGTTGCCGACAAAGGGCAAAGGAAAAAGAGGAGCGTCAGTACTGAGGCCAGTACACGGCGAGGCTAGAATTCGGCGGCTCTCGCCTACATAGGTGTGGTGGGCTGAAGCGGCAGCGCAGCGGCACTAAACAACCTATAGAGACTCGATACAACTGGCGGTTATAAGAGAGGGATAAGAGAGACCTATTCGGATCCAACCTGAAGCTAACAACAAACAAACCCATCCTGGTATTTCCCCCTCGAGACCAAACGAGGAAGTCGGACCAAGGAACTCACACAGTTGGCAATTTTTACTCATTCCACTATAGTTGCGGTAATTACTAATCGGATATAAATAGCATGAGTCATCCAGATAGCATAAGTAGTGGCCAGTTTTAGTTAACAGTCCGTTGTAGTTGGAACATTTACTAGTCAGATATAATTGTCCTGAAGAATCCCAAAACCCAGCAGTTGTTGGCAATTTTATCACATTCCATTGGAGTTGCAATACTTACTAGGCAGGTACAGCATGACATAGATCACCACAGATCCACCAGTTGTTGGCATTTTTATTATCCATTGCATTGTAGTAAAGCTGATTACTAGTCACATATTAAGTCAAATTCATAGCTCTACTTTAGTTATGCTTGTCTATGATCGAGATACTATGCTCCATGTCGTCCATAACCGCGGACACGGCTTTTAGAAAGTTTTACCCTACAGGGGTGCACAAATAGTAACACACACTCGATCAACCTCGGAAAAACAAACTCAAAACCCAACGTGGCTTTCACGACAAAGCGATCACAGGATTCATAACATATTTTAGGGGGCCACCCCACTAAGCTACCCGCAACGAAGTTGGCCGGCTCCGGAACAGACCCAGTGTTTGCGACGACAGCTGTAAACAACTGGGAACCCGAAAGTGTGACTGGGCTTGTCGATACCGCGAAAACGTGGCGCGACCCAAAACAGTACAGGTGCTCCACGCACAATCTTAAATAAATCAGTAAAGCATGGCATAAGTACAGGATAGTAATAAAGCCCCGAACTACTTTGTGGTCCCAAGAAATAGAAATGAATCAAGCTCTGGCTCAGGGGGATCCCATAGGGTCTCCCGGATGTGGATAGTGTGAATAGTCAAGGAACAGGTATCAAGTACTCGGGGTCCTACGGGACACAAGTGAGCCTGGAAGAACCAAATAACATCTATTGCCCACCGATGCCTCAGCACTAGTTATATCTAGCAATTTAATAGTTGTATTTAAAGTCATGATCATCTCCACCATTAAACATCTCCACCATTTATCATGTGCCAACTTGCCGTCAATGGTGGAACGACAACGACGTGAAGCAACACAGAAGCAAGCAACTACGACTCGCAAGGCCGACTATGTATCAAAAAACAGGCAATAGGATGTGTCCATGGCAATATAGAGGCTGCACGGGATATAACTGGTGCACGGAAACTAAAGCATCGCGACACGGATAGCAATAGATCAACAGGAGGAAATAAAGACTATAAATGCAAAATAGGTAGAAGGAGGAGAGATGCTCGCCTGCGAAAACATAGCCGAAGGTTCATATCCGGAGAACTTGTCGATACTCGCATCAACTCATCGGCCTAATCCGCGAAGAAGCAAACACTAGAAGAAACACCGGATGCAATATTTAATACTACGGCAGAAGATCCGGCATAATTATGATATGATGCAGATGCGGTGCAATTAGGTAGTATTAAGCGGAATCGGGGTCTCGAAAATTAATTAAACGGTTCAAGTTATTTAGAAACCCCACAAATTAAATGTTGGATTAGCAAGAAAAAACATGGCATCGGTTCGTTACACCAATTTAAATGGAGTCCGGAATAAGTCAACAATATTCCGCATATAGACTCCATATTTAATTATGAGGTGAATCGGCATAATGCCCCCAAACCACAGACAAGTATGCATGCATGAACAATTTAATATGCAACAAGTATATGTTATTTATTATAAAATAGGGGGGCTCGGAAAAGGGGATCACATGTGGCGGTTCGAAGATCTTGGGGTTCCGTTGGGTCGACGGGGTTCGGTCTCGGGGATCGGTCTCGAACTCCGGGAAGAAGAACTTGGCGTTCCGAGGGGTTCGGTTCGGCCTTGGAATCCGGGGTGGAGAGCTTGGCGGTCCCAGCATCTTCGAGGTTCTCGGGATTAGGTCTCGAACATCAGATCCAGATGGAGAACTTGGTATCCTTGACAAAGTTCTCAGGTGAAAGTGGTCTTGCGTAGCCAGGTCTAGTCTTGTGTCGATCCCAGTCTCTCATGTGGCATCGGATATCTTGTTGAGGGGATGGTCTTGGTGTTTGCCTGTGCGCTCGTACAGAACTTGACGTTAGAGGCAAAACAGACTGCAAAGATAGATGCGGGTCTCAGGAGACCGTGTCAGCATCAATCTCCAACAGCCCACCTTGTACAAGCAAGGGAAAAATAAACAAAAGAGACGAGGCAGAGCCAACGTCTTGGCAATAGTACCATGCGCGTGTGCTCGAGGTCGGAAAACTGGGTCGGCGACGATGCAGAGGCGACACGGTGGCGTTCCTAGGAGGCCTGCAGGCTAGAGGAGGGAAACAGAGGCGATGGCGGTCGCGTAGATGGAGGCGAGCACGAGGCGGGGTGGTGGTTTGAGCTCTGCAAAGGCAGACGGCACACAGCGTCGGGCTCGGTGTCGACAGCCTGGGGCGTGGCCTGAGGGTCCTGCACGGGTAGGAGGGTCGGGCGCGGCCGCGGGAGGTCGAGGCGAGCGGGGCCCGGCTCGGGGGCGGCGGAGCTCGGGTAGGTATGGAGGGAGACGACGGTGGTGGCTAGCGGAGCTCGACGAGGATGGTGCACGCGGACTTGCTGGAGGCGTTCGTGGGCTAGCAGGAGCTGTTGCAGAGGAGGGTCGGACCCACGGCGGTTGCCGGCAATGAAGAAGGGGGTCGAGGCGGCAGGCGCAGGGCACCGGGCGAGGCGACGTGGCGCTCCTCGCGGCGAGTGCGGCGCCTGGAGCCAGAGGAGAAGGGGCCGTGGCGGCGAGGTCCAAGGCGGAGGCGGTGGTCGAGGTAGCCGGCGGCGGCCGACGCGAGGGAGAGGAGGAGGAGAGGCGTGCGGCGGGAGGATGCAGTGGGGAGGTTGCGGGCGCGCATGCGTGGTGCGGCAGGTGGCGGGTGGGCCCGCTTGGTCGGGTGGTGGGATGGCGTGGGGAAACGGGCAGGGGTCACGGGTGTGCATGCCCAGGAGCCGTGCGAGAGCGGGAGTTGGTGGTGGTGTGGTGTATGTGTGGCAGGCATGCGGGTGCGGGTGTGTGGCGATGGGGTGGGTGTGAGGCTGCATGTGTGTGTGGTGTTGAGTGTGCTGTGCGGGGTGAGGTGGCGTTGGCGGGGTGAGGTGGCGGCTGGTGGTTGGTCGGGGTGAGGTGGCGGCTAGGCCAGGTGGCGTGGGAAGGGGCCAGGCGGGGTGAGAGAGAGAGAGTGGCGGCAGGGTGGGGATGTGGTTTGGGGTTAGGGTTTGGTTAGGTGGGTTTAGACTAGGACTTAGTATATGGGGTAGTAGGTTGGCTAGCTGGGCCTTTTGGCCCGGCCGGCTGCCTCCCCCTAAATAAAAAAATGGCTTTAATTATTTTTATTTTGTCCGAATAGACTCTGGTAAATATTTTGTAGACAAAAAAAATATCCGGAAGAGGCCGGGTTTTAATTTGAAATAAACACGGGGCGTTTAGAAAACAAAACCAGACTTTTCGAAAATAGTTTTCAAACAAACCATGCATGAGGATGACGATGCTCAAATGCAATGTGGCATGATGACATGAGCATGCGGTCATGATGATGCAATGCACAAAAACACAGCGATTTTCTAGTTGTGGTTTTTGCGGGATGCCACAAAGGGAGACAGCGGGCAGCAGCACACGATGACAAATGAGGAAAAGGAAGGCTACTTTACCGACGGCTATAGAAGTTCCCGACGACCAAGACGCGGTCCACCATAAAGCAGCTCTATAGACCAGGACTATGGGGGATGGTACTCTGGTGAACCTTCCCACTGATTGATCAGGGGAAGAGGCCCGACGCCACCCTATATAAAGATCCCTTCTCCTACCTTTGAAGGGATCGATCCTTGAGATCTAAAACCCTAGACTTTCATCCTCCGTTATACCCTCACGAAGCACGCGAGCAATACAATCAAGTAGGAGTAGGGGCTTTACCTCCTCGCGAGGGTCCCAAACCTGGGTAAAAAAACCATGTCACCTCTCTGTTGTGTGCTTGCTCTGCCTCCATGGTCATCGTTGTGTTCTTCGCGGGACAAATGTCCGACATTTGGCGCCAGGTAGGGGCTGCGGCGCATTTCCAAGACCTTCGACGAGCTTGATGACATGTCGTCCGGGAACGAGACACACGCTGAGCGAGCACTCTATCGCGCAGCAAGCAAGGCACAGATGGGGCCGCCTCCATAGCGCGCCTCCACTGAGCAGTTCACATGGACGGAGGACTAAGGGGGCTCCTCCTACCGCCCATCGCGGGATCCCACTACCTCCTCGTGTGGCATCATGTGGTAGCTCTTGTGTACCGTGTCATCTCGCGGCCACCCCGAGCATCTCACCCCGGAGGCCTCCAAGCGCATGTTGTGTGAGCTCCTGGACCACCCACCAGCAGAGAAGGGCTAGGAGAGGTGGCGTGACCAGATAGACGGGCCGCTCGATGCCGCCACCCTCTCCCACGAGGGCCTGGGGGCTCAGCCCGAAGGCAGGGCCTCCGTGAGGATGCCCCCAATCACGACAACGTCACCGCACCGCCTATAAACAACTGCCAGATCATCTCGCCTCCTGTGGCCGCGACCGCAAGGACCGTCTTGTCCATGAAATCGCCGCCATGGGTCAGCAGAACCGAGCTTCCCTTGCCAACGGCAAGGCGGTCCAGGCCAACGGCTACCTCACCTTCACTAAGAGTCTCTGCCACGTGGTATGGCCCCACAAGTTCCGCCCGCAGATGCCGGTGCTATAACGGAATGACCAACCCGTGTGAGTATCTCTAGCTTTACACCACGGGCCTCAAGGATGCGGGAGGGTACGACCGCGTCATGGCAAATTGGTTCCCCTATGCCTGAAGGAGACGGCCAGCACCTGGCTAATGAACCTCCCTGAGGAATCAATCGACTCATGGGCGGAGCTCAACTCCCTCTTCATCGTGAACTTCAAGGGGACCTACGAGTGCTCGCTCACCAACTACGGCCTCCGTCAAGTACGCCAGCAGCCTAGAGAGACCCTCTTCAAGTTCCTGTGGAGGTTCAGCTGAGTCCACAACAAGATCCCCAAGATCTTAGACTCCAACGTCATCACCACTTTCTTCGAGGGCGTGAAAGACATCAAGATGAGGGAAAAGATCAGCATCCTGGGCGAGAGCCTCACCACCACTGCCGAGCTCTTTGTCATGGATGAGAAGTGCGCCAAGGTGGAGGCGGGGCAGATGTTTAGCCTCGCCAAGGAAGAAACTACCCCCAAGGCCTCAGGCTCATCCAAGGGAAAGGACAAGGACCTCAAGCGCAAGACCACCACTATCCTGGCCGCAAAGCTAGACCGGAAGAGTCCTCATGTGTGGAATGGCGAGAGGGAGCGGGATGATAGCTTGTACTGCCACTTCCACAAGAAGCCAGGTGGCTATGAACTCAAGAAGCTCTGTGACCTACGTAGCAGCCAATGGAAGGGAAGGCCGGGTAGCGAGCGAGGCGGCCAGAATGGAAGCAACCGTGGAGGCGACCGCTGGAACAACAACTCCGGCGGCTGTGACCCCCCTCTGACAGACCACCAGGCCAACGCCGCGCAATAAAACCCTCACCCGAGGAGAAAGGGCATGCGGACAATCCCAGGGGCTACCAAGTGCCGCAAGGCGCCATAGCCAGCATTCTTGGTGGCTCCTAGGCCCCAACGTCTAACCAGCACTTCAAGCTGCTCACTCGCGAGTTCGCAGCTGCTAGACCGAGAGTCCCTTCCCCGAAGCTCAAGTGGTCCCAGTGTGCCATCACCTTCGATGCCAGTGACCACCCCATTTCCACCAGGCCTGTGGGCACTCTCCCCATGATCTACACCCCTACCATCAACAATATCGCGGTCACGAAGACCCTCATCGATGGAGGCGCAGGCCTAAACGTGATCTCCACCAAGACTTTCGCCCAACTTTAGGTGTTGTATGACAGGCTAATGTTGACCATGTTGTTCCCTAGGGTGACCAGCCGATCCACCATACCCATCGGGCAGGTGCGCTTCTTTGTCATGTTCCGGACATGCGACAACTACCGCACCGAACTTATCGACTTCGACATGGCACACATCAACCTCCCGTACAACATCATTCCCGATGGAATGCACCCAATGCATGTGCAACGCCACCTGCCGCCCACGGCAGTGACTAAATAACCAGCTGAGCAGGTGGATCGGGCTGCTGGAAGGTGGACAAACCTCTCCGAACGACGCGCCTGATTCCACGACTTTTTGAAGGTGACCCTCAAAAAACCCTCATCCCTTGTAGCTTCATCTCTTGTAATACCCCGTGCGAGCCACTATGGCATTGTAATAAGCTTGAACTGCTAGTGCTTTTTTGGATCTTGTGCTTCACGCATGTTTTGATATTGGGATTTCTATTTTCGTACCCTTGGTTCGTTAGTTGTATTCAGTTTTCCCCAGCCGCTTAGTTTTTCCTCACTTTTGCCGATCTCCTTGTATGAAACTCTCACATGGTCTAAAACTCACCGTCCATCGGCCTTGCTGCTACGTGCTGACAAGTGGGGCCACGTTCAATCGAGTCCCGTAGTGGACCCTCGCCGTTACATGCTGACGAGTAGGACCGTGTTCTATCGGGTCCCGTAGTGTATCCTTGCCATTACATGCTGACAAGTGGGGCCATGTTCAGTCGATTCCCGTAGTGGACACCTCTCTCAACTTATCTAGATCAGCATTGGACCCACAGCTTATCCACATGAGTGCCGGACCCACAGCTTATCTAGGTTGGTGTTGCAAGATGGGACCCCGAGCCAGCCCCGCGCTCATGCTCTTTGTCTAGCTTCATTTTCATATAGTGAAATGTAATGCATATACGAAAATTATATGAAAATTATACATCTTTGAACTCTTTTAAATCGCACTTAGTACATGATAATGTTGTGCTAATAAAATCCTGATCTTTTATCATTTCCATGGAGTGAAATATAATGCATAAACTTATGTGAAATCGCACATTATATGTGATGATGTCGTGCTAAGAAAATCTTGAGAGAATATCATTTTCATAGAGTGGAATATAATACACAAACTTGCATATGCGAAAATTATAAACCATTGAACAATCTTAAATTACACTTAATACGTGATAATGATGTGCTAACAAAATTTTCAGAGATTATTATTTTCTCCCCCATTTTCATAGAGTGGAATGTAATGCATAAACTTGCATATACAAAGTTTATACACATTTAAACTCTTTGAAATCGCACTTAATACGTGATAATGTTGCGCTAAGAAAATCTTGAGAGATTATTATTTTCATAGAGTGGAATGTAATGTATGAATTTCCATATATGAAAATTATACACCTTTGAACTCTTTGAAACCGCACTTATTACGTGATAATGTTGTGTTAAGAAAATCTTGAGAGATTATCATTTTTATATAGTGGAATGTAATGCATAAACTAGAATATACGAAAATTATACACCTTTGGACTCTTTGAAATCGCACTTAGGTCATGATAATGTTGTGCTAATAAAATCCTGATCATTTATCATTTCCATGGAGTGAAATATAATGCATAAACCTGTGTATACGAAAATTTTAAACCATTGAACACTGTGAAATCGCACTTAATAACAAGATAATAATGTGCTAGCAAAATTTTGAGAGATTATCATTTTCTGCCCCCATTTTCATAGAGTGGAATGTAATGCATAAACTTGCATATATGAAAATTATACACATTTGAAATCTTTGAAATCGCACTTAATACATGATAATATTGTGCTAAGAAAATCTTGAGAGATTATCATTTTCATAGAGTAGAATGTAATGCACAAATTATACACCTTTGAACACGTTCCCTTCAAATTATATTCAAGTTCATTTGTTTATGGAGTTAAAGTACCATTGGAAAACTTGTTATTTTACATGGACAGAGGGGTGCCCCCCGACAAATATAGGGGTTATCCTGTATGCTAGATCACAGAGGATCAACGGTTCGTGAGCACGATCCACGTGACAACTGTCTCAACCAATTAGAGCGTAGCAGCGAAGATGAGCACATGTGCGAGAGATTGATACTAAGAGAGGAAAAAACTGAGTAGCACTTAAGAACCAAGGGAAAAACTAAGTAGAACTTAAAAACCAAGGCCAAGAATGACAAAGGGATTCAAATAGAAAATAGAAAAAGATTTTAAAAAGGGAAAATGCGTCTTTTATACAATAAAATACATCTTGGCATACATCAAACTATTTGCAATTCAAATATACACTAGTTTGACAATTATTGCCTCATTTAGACAAACTATGTTTTGGGGAGGGATGTTTTGGGAATAGGCTTGAGTAGAAAGCCATGAACCTTCATAGACAGTAGGTGATTTGAGCAGTGGTGATTTAGGTTAAAAATTGGTTTATATACATTTCTTATGCCGTCACGTCACATAATAAGAATATCTGGGTAGATGTTAGTATGTTTTGCTCTTTTTGAATTTGTTGTGCATAAAATGACTCAATTAGCTAGCTAAACCTATTCATTTACTCTCTTTTGACTAGCCACCGGAGGGTAAAACTGAGTATATTGCACACGGCAGTGTTAGTACTGGAGGAAAAAACTGAGTACAACCAAACTGCCAGTGTTACACTCGAGGGCAAAACTGAGCACAACTAAGTCGCTAGGATTAGACACGAAGGAAAAAACGTGACTCATGGTACGGGTGTGCAGTGCACAGGGCAGTAGCGGCCACGTGTGGCCATGCACGGTGCAGTAGCGTACGCGGTTACGTGTTGCGTGGTGCAACAAAATGTCGCTTCCCTTCTCCTTTAATAGAGGCCTCCTCACTCTCACTCATCACTCGCTCACTCAACCGTCTCCACTGTCGCATCACCTTCTGCAAACCCCCAAGAAAACCCCCAAGAAAACCCCAACCACGCCGGCGATGGAGAAAAACGGTGTGGTGGCCATCGGCGCCTCCAAGCACGCCGGCGAGGAGACGCCCATCCCCATACAGGCCCCTGTCCAGGCATCAAAGGCAGCCGCCGTCCCTGCATCCGCCGTAGCCGCTGGCGAGGAGGCCCCCGCCGGTCTCGGGCAGATCTCGCTCAGCTAGGACCCCTACGAGGAGGTTGATTACATAAGGCCAAAGAACCCCTATGACACCAGCATCGCCGACCCATGGTCGGAGATAACCAGGATATTCTCCCCTTCCCTTGTTCTTCCCCCGTTCCCATTGTTGGATGCTAGATCGTATGTTATTAGGGCTCGGTTGTTCATATTTTTACAATAGCTAATCCTCTTATGTTAGATCTCGTATTTTTATGAATCCCCCTATTTCTATTTGAACCCCCTGTTCGTAGTTGGGCTCAGTATTAGATTTGGTTTGAGATTTGGAGAATAATTAGGATATCTCAATCGGTTAATTTAAGAAAATAATCAATCCAGATAAAAAAAGTATTTCAATCATGTCCTTATTGCACTCTACTGTTTTTTCCAACAAGAGGATAGCAGGGACGTCCACAACGACGATGAGTCCAAGGACACCAAGACTCGTCATGTGCTGAGGAGGCTAAAGTCCGTCCAGTACAATAACTTCTTCGCCGGCGACGTGTACACGTGCCCCTTCTGCCCCAGCAGGAGGCTCCACGCTACGGACTTAAACTCCCTCGTGAACCATGCCGAGGATGTGAGGACATGTGGTGAGTCCTTGAACACCCACGGCTTCATAGTCAAGCACCAGACGCTCGGTCTTCACCTCCACAACCTCTAGAAGGTGGCTATTGAGGAGGGTCGCATGCCCCTGATCAAGCCCAAGGTGCCCAAGGTCAAGGGACTGGGCAGCAAGAAGTGGAGGAGGCGCTAGAGGGCGGAGGCGGAGGCCCTCCTGGTAGAGGCCATGAGGGGCCACTGATCTTGTGCTGCTGCTGCTGCTGTAAAGCAGCTTCTTTTGTCTTGTCTGTGTTGAACTTGTCTGCTGCTACTACTGAGCAGCCTATTGCCGAACCTCGTTAAGTTTCGTACTATATAACCTATATTAGCTACTTTATCTACATCTGTTGTGTTTACTGAATTTATTTATGGTGCTGGTTAGATTTGCAGCTCTAGATTTGCTACCAGATTAGGAAAAAACGAGGGCTAAAGGAACAATGAATTAAGAGAGAAGCTGCTCTAGATTCGCTACCTTTTTGGGCAAAAAATACAACTGTTAGCGAGAGAGAGGGGAAAAGGTGCTCTTAAAAAGGCCAATCATAAAAATAACAAAAAAGAAAACTTCTAATTTAGGTGACAAGGCGCAGGTAACCACCAAACACGCCCCACATGGTCCACACCACGTCCCACATAATCTGCAAAAGATGGATGGCTGGTACGTTGTCCTGGCCCCACCTATTAGCATGTAACGGTCGAGGCGATGTAACGTAACGCTCAATGCATGACCCGCCCCAACATGGTCCCACCGGTCAGCATGTAATGGTCAAGCCTTTGACCTGACGGCATCCCCCCGTCCGAGCGCATGTGAGGGTTTCTAAATCGAGGGAGGGAAAAAGTGAGGAAAAACTAAGCGGCTGGGGAAAACTGAGTACAACTAACAAACCGAGGGCACGAAAATAGAAAACCCTTTGATATTTGGTTTTCCCTCGGAATGGCTTTTCTTCCAAAAATTGTGTCGCTAGTTCTCTCTCACACGCACCACACGAGCGGGAGCTAGGGACGGTGCTCATCATAGGGTCACTCCCCCATCAACATCAGAGCCTAAAAGCATTGAACTCTAAATTCACGGTATGTTCCTCAGTTGTGAGTCACCTCACGCATGGTTCCTGGTTCTTGATACCCACGTACGGCGCATGAGCGGACCCCTTGTGGCATGTGATTTTTCTCTACAGCCCTCTCATGGTAAGGTCTACGGGGCGGATCGTGAGGCACTGCCCTTCTGCGGCCAGAGCTTGTCAGGACCTAAAGTGTCGAGCTCTGAATTCACGACCCGTTCCTCAGCTGTGAGTTACCTCACCCACAGTTCATGACCCAATTTTTATTGTCGCGACGGCTCGTGAGGCACTACCCCTCCGCGACCTAAACTCGTCAGGACTCTCGTGTCGTCCTGGCGACCTTCTCCTCGAGAGGTTAGCGGCGCGCCTCATGAGGCACTCACCCCTTAGGCGGCCAGGAAACAACGGGACTAAGCGCACTGAGCCCTGAACTTATCACCTAGCCGCGGCGTTAAGTCACCTCGCGCATGGCTCTCAACGTCTGTATCTTGCCACATAAGTTATTTACAAGGCATCCCTCGCAGCACGCGTACCCTCCTCTGCTGTCAACTCCTGGAGGGGCTCCACGAGGGCCCTGCAGGACTCGAGGTAACAACACGTATGAGCCTCTAGAGGGTGGCATCTCCCTAACAGTCGGGCCTAGATATGTGCACAGGATCCTCATGTGTCAGCGCACACAACCCCTGGTACAAGCGAGCAGGACCACCGGCTAGAAACAACCGGCGAGGATTTTGGCTCCTAACGCCACTTCCAGAGATTACCTAGCAGGACATGGCCTCCGCAGGCCCCCTCCTCGCGAGGCCTCGCCTCCAAGCACAAAACTTTGGGCAGCTTCACCAGGGGACGCGCCAAGCCCACCGATCGTTGCCAACTTCGCCAAACCGGCTCCACGCCTGGAACACCAAAACTCCAAGCATCACAGTGAAAACATACAAACGGAGAAGTAAGAGAAAACATGCAAAGTGCGAAGTTCCATTTCCAGACAGCCATGGAAAGTCTTCCTTACAAACCCGGTGGGGAAACATGGTACTAAGAGACGCTGCGCCAACACTAGCAAAAGACCCGTGGCCTCACGGGCAAGGCAGAGGGCATGCCACTGACCCGGCCTCATCTCCTTAAGAGAGATGCGCCGGGTAGGCAACCCGACACAACAGGGTGTCAAACACCAAGACAGAGAAGCCCCTCCCACCGACATAGCAGAAGTGCAGCACGGAACCATGCCGGATGCGGTGAGCAACGAGGAATTGATTCTAGCCATCGCAGAGGTACATCTTGTCAGGTGGAAGGGTCTCTACGCTTACCCGCCACCTCTCATGCCCACCAGAGTGCTGCAACTCCACCTCCTCCGGAAGATCCGCCATGACCCCATGGGAGAAGCGCGAAGGGAGCCTTACCTTGATGAACCAGTCAGAGCCCCCGAGGATGACGAAAAAGTCGATCACCCGGGCAAGCTCGGGGTCATCCTCTATCTTGATCATCACCGGAGGGGGTAGCACTGCGACATGTACTGGAGGCTCCGGTCAGCACCAGACCTTCCACCGCGCCGCACGCGGGGGCGCCCATGCCCGCGCCTCACTTGAGCTTCGCCGGTTGGCGCCTCCGCGACCAAGATAGGGGCAACGGCGGGACCAACGCCACGACCCCTGCCCCTTCCTCTACCGCTCCCACGCGGGCGTCCATGACCGCACTTCACGGGGGAGCCACCTCTGCCGCATATGAGGCGAAGGCAAGAGAACCCTCGCCCTCGACCATAGAGACCTCGCCCGTCACAATGATGTGAAGAGAAGGGACGCCATCAAGTAGAACATGGTCATCGCACAAACGCACAGTAGAACGGAAGGGGAACAAAGGCGAGGAGTAGGGAGCACATGTGTTCATGCCCCAGTATAAACGGGGCCGGCTAAGAATAAGTATCGCTACCACCGGTGTGGGGTATAACTGCGAGGCCCCACGCGCCATCACATCGTGGGAACAACTCCTGGGGCGGGGGCAACAGGCCCAAGACCCATGGTTAAGAGCTTGCGGACGCTTCAAATCTACGGTCAAGGCAAGGACACGGCAAGTCATGATTAACCGAGCAGGCACCAGGGCCCACCAACCGTCCTAGGCCGCTTGCCCCTTTGAGTCCATCAAGGGACATGTGCAGGCCAAACGCCTGGGGGCTACTATCAAGGCCCTGACAACCGGGGTTCCATGTCCTGACGGTTACCGGTCTCCAGCGCCTCGAGGCAACGTGCCTTCGAGAGGCTTCGACATGTCTAGAGACAAGCACCGCCCGATGAGCCCTCGCGAGGGTCCACTTCGCGAGGAGATCCCCCCAAGGAGGAGTACACGTAGAACCCAACTGCGGGTGCCCTGAGGCGTACCCAGGGACTCACCGGGAGCTTCACCAAGTGGTCAGCAGGCGGACCAAGTTCCGACAAGGGGCATAGTCATCGAGTGCCCTCAGCTCGCCTCAGTAAAGGAAGGTCCGGTCTGCGCCCTTTTCTGCAATAGAAGGCTAGACAACATAGGCACACCACCTTGAAAATTTGGTGCAAGGGAGACAGCGGGTAGTGCCAGATAAGGACAAATGAGGAAAAGGAAGGCTACTTTACCAACGGCTGGAGAAGCGCCCGACGTCCAAGACCCGGTCCACCATAAAGCATCCATGTAGACTAGGATTATGGGGGACGACACTATGGTGACCCTTCCCACCGATAAACCGGGAGAAGAGGCCCGATGCCGCCCTTTATAAAGAGCCCTTATCCTACCTTGGAAGGGATCGATCCTTGAGATCTAAAATTGTAGACTTTCATCCTCCGTTGTACCCTCGCAAAGCACGCAAGCAATACAATCAAGCAGGAGTAGGGGCTTTACCTCCTCACGAGGGTCCCGAACCTGGGTAAAAAAACCATGTTACCTCTCTGTCGTGTGCTTGCTCCACCGTCGTGGCCGTCGTCGGGTTCTCTTGGAGTTGTGTGTTCAGTCCCCCTCTCGAACCAAGGGATTGTTGGACCCGAGTTCCTTCGCAGGACAAATCTCCGACATAGGCAGCGAACACTATACTTCGCACTAAATATATACTTCCCATTGTGGTGCAGACCATACTTCTCGTATGCATAATATATACTTTGCTTTTATATTTTCATTATGAAGATCGGATATTTTCCAAAAAAATATTTTTAAAAATTTGTTCTACATTCCCAAAGTTATCTATACTTTTTTGGATCGAAGACTTATACTTCCCCTCTAGTTAGTTTTATACTTCTATATGTTCGAAGTTTGTACTTCTCTATTTTGTACAACCTTATTTCTTTTTTTTTACCGTTTTTATTTCCGTATTTTGGCTTATACTTCCCTTCCAGTTAGGCTTGTATTTCCCTTTTTTTCAAGTTCATATTTCTCTTTTGCACAACCGTACTTCCTTCTTTTTACACTACTAGGAAACAGCTTATCTGTGGCGCATGGAAATGAGAGTTCTGTGGCGCATATACCAGTCGTCACTGTTACCTCGCCACTGATAATTGCTTCCTGTGGCACATATAGATATGCTCCACAGAAGTCTCAGACTTCTGTGCCGCATTTCTACCTATGCGCCACAGGAGCAACTTCAGTGGAGCATTCATTAATATGTGCCACCGAAGTCATATGCGCCATTGAGTATAATTATATATGCGCCACTGACTATATAACACGTATTCAAAGTAAAATACGTTCCTAGTGTATAATCAGGTACTTATACAGGATTTATATAGTATTTATCCAGATGAGTATAAACAGTACATTGCACAAGTAGTAGATGCATGAAAACCGACATATATATAGCACAAACACTTAGAGCCCAATCGAGATAGATATATAGTGTTAAGTGCCAAATTTTTACACAAGTGCCGAATACAAAGTTCATATCATCTCACGTTACAAATATGAAGTGGTCACAGCCGCCTACACTAGGATCAAATAGAATACAACTGTGATGATGGTGGTGAGCAAGAGCATGAGGCCGACCAATATCTTCATCCGGTTCTTCTTCCACAGGTGGGTCCTCCACTTGGCTACCGCCTCCTCTGTAGTCGCGTATCCTTTGTAGATGTTGCCGCTGAACTTGTTCACTTATTTGTGACAATCCTCCCACTCCCCGTAGACTCCTGGAACCCTACCCATGTACACCACATACCACCTCGTCGCCATCTCTATAGACGACAAGGCATATTAGTAAAAATACAATGAAAAGAATTAATAAAGGGTTCACATCAATATATATATATATGTTCACAGAATATAAAACAAAGGATCCATAAACCTAAAAGATAGATCATCATAGAAGCAATAAGTTCAACGAAAACACGACAACAAGGTAATTTAAGTCTAACAACAATGACCATTTCGACCACAAGATAGTAAAGTTTATGACACACACACTAATACAGTAGGCGTCCATCAAGAATATACACACACTGGATCATGCTAGAGGCACACATCGATCATGATGAAGACTTCCTCTTCTCGCTCGGCTTCGGGAACGGTAGATAGCCCTGTTTCGTCATCCACGTCCTTGTGTCACTCTACTTACGAAGGCGTTCGTCGATCTCCCTCTTATTCAACCCTCTGGCTTGTTGTAGCCCCTCCCCCCTTGTGTTGACATCTTCAATGATGATTTGCCACTTCATCTTAATGTGATGGAAGTCTTCTCTAAGATCATCATCGTCGATTCACGCCAAAGTTTCAGCCCTTCCTTGGAGACTAGATGGCAGCGTTAGGTTCTGGCAATCCCGAACATAGCCTTTAAGGTGATGGAGGACGTAGAAGGCCTCCTTGGCACCAGTAGTCGACTGCTTGACGTAGGGGAACTCGAGCACGTGCTTGAACACATGTTTGCCATCCTTGATACATTCCCCTTATCTACGAAGGTGCATCCCTTCTTGGTGTAGCCCTCGAGAGCCTCATTGAGAACACCCCTTATTCTGGTGTAGTCTTTCTTCTTTGTCAAACTCCCCGAGTCGAAATACGTGGCTAGCAAATACCTTGAAGCAAGGACGATGAGTGTGCAATATTTGTCTCTGCGCAACACAATTGGAACGGAATGTTGGAAAAAGAGCAAAAGAAGAAATCTATAAGAAATGCATAAGTTACGATGGCGATGAGAAAGTGTGTGTACTTACTCGGAAAAGTAAGGCAAAAGAAGTGTGTCCTTCCTCTTGTTGTCCACCATGAACTTCTCGAGGTACGCCGTCGCCTTGGTCCGTGTCTCTGATCCTTCGACCAACTGGCTGTCCCGCATGTAGTAGGGATCCACTATCGCGATTTCCGGGGTACTCTCTTGATCTTGATGGCCAGATTGAGCGCGTATAGGCGGACCAAGTTATAGTCCAGCCGTTTCGTGAGAAACAGCTTGAGTATGTCCTTGTACGCTATGAAGAATATATCCGCGGGGGGTTCATCGACGAAGCCCACGTCCAATGGCACCTTGGCCGTGAAAACTGGGTAATTTGGATCTTTGTATTTAAGAAGGAGGCCCTCTAGTGTCTTGACACCCTTGTGCAAAGTTAACATGGCTCCAACCGCCATGTAGAGCATATCCGGAGTCAATATCGGATCACCAGCTACATGCACTCGGGGCA
The DNA here is from genome assembly GCA_910589775.1 of Avena eriantha. Lineage (NCBI taxonomy): Eukaryota > Viridiplantae > Streptophyta > Magnoliopsida > Poales > Poaceae > Avena > Avena eriantha. The sequence goes on along the minus strand of OU342743.1, from coordinate 409,847,154 downwards.
AGCCATATTGTGTGGATGGTACGACAATGGCGTCCTGAGCCCAGATCCTCTTCGGAAGAGGCTAGCTCGCACCCTTCTTACTATTATTATTACCTCTCTTCCTGTAGTGCTTCTTCTTCACAACAGTGTCAGCAACTGCCATCTGCTCATCAACTGCCTTTCGGAGTGTGTTGGGGCTGAAAACCAATCCTAGTTTCTCTTGTGGTGGATCGGCGGCCGGAGGCGTCTCTTGAGAAAGACCATGGAAGACCAGGCATTGCGTGCATGTATTGGGCCGACCAGCTTGATGGTCGCGATCTGTGAAGGGTTCTCCATCCACAGAAGGCATATACAATCCTTTGTCAGCGCCGGTGTTGATGAAGTCATCAACGTTGACCAATTCATCATCATCTTCATGGGTGCCATCATGTGATGGTGGTAGCGGGGGCGAAGGCGGTTGCGGCACAACGTCTTTGCCATGTGGCGGTACACACGCTGCCAAGAGTTGCTGGTGACGGCTGGTGGTGGCGACCATGGCGGCTGCTGGCTTCCGAGGTGGTGGTCGGGTGATCAATCAAGAAGTGGTGCCGGTGCTCCCCCCGCAAGACGAATCTGGGTCTTCGGCCATGTCAAGGGCTAGTTATAGCATTCTTCAAGGGTCTTGTGTTCGTCGGCTCCCTGAGGTTGAAAGGGGGGTCCATGTCATCGCACCCTGGCAACACCCGAGCCAACCTGACCCTCATCACGTCATCATCCATTGGATTGTTGTGCATCGTGCGGCTCGCCGGTTGTATGACAGTGCCCTTAGCAACATCCTTCAACTCACCGCCGACATCTTTAAGCAGGAGTACACAAGAAGTGTCCTGAGGCAAAACATGTTGTTGGGCGTCATGAGATGGCAGCAGTCATGCATCAAAGGCATAAAGGAGATGACGTGCACTAACTAATTAGTTACCTTGGTGATGGCGTGGAGCTTGGCTAATGTAGAGACACGGTCGATGCCGGCGGCCGGCCTATCATCATCTGCAATCTCCCGCTCGGGTGCCTCACAAAGCACCACCGCCGTCGGCTGCGCCTTATTGGTATCTTTGGCGGGAGGGGGCGTCGGTGTGACCAAAACGTGCAGCTGCGTCCTGACGTTGACGGCCGACAGGGTCACTAGGTCCGGTGACATGGTAACACTGATGCCCGAGTTGCTGCCGCTTAAGCTGGGCAGATGTATCGGCCCCTGTCGACCTCCCGCATTCCAAGCAGTAAGCCCCTCGAAAAACTCAGGGGGGGTCATCGAGCGGAGCTTCTCTTCCACTAACTTGTCCACCATTTTCTCGTCCACCGTCTTCTCCTCCAATGTCTGCACCTTCATCTTCAGCTCTTCAAGAACTGATTTATCCTTAGCCGCCAACTAGTTCTTCCTCTCCCTTCTTTTCTTGGCGTCCTCTTTGTAGTACTCCTTGAACTTCATGCTCGTACTGAAGTCGGACACACGTCCAGCTGAGGACGGTGGCAACCCCTGGTCCCTCTTCTTGTAAGCATTGGTCGCCCTGTCGAAAACCATGTCCCACGACTCTGTCGAATCGTGGGATGACTCTGTGGCAGTAGCATTCAGTTCCTCCTCCTGCAGAGACAAGGAAAGGTGAACCCATTTAGATTATTGGCTTCATTATTTTAATTAGAACGCAATAGACTTGAGATGGGCGATAAATTCCTTACCAGCTTCTTCTCGAATTCCTTCACCTCCGGATCGTCGGTGATGAACTCCCCTGTTTCCTTGTCTAGGTAGTAGTGGGCCCGAAAAAATTGCCTAAGCTGCATGTCCATGATTTTAAGCCAAGGGTTGTATTTACCAAGGCGTTCAACCTCGGTGTCCTCCTTGTCCCAAATGGCTTGTTTCCCCCTATAACCGCCGCTTTCAAGGCGGTGGTTACCTATGTTCTGTTCCCGCATACTCCTTCCCCATTTAGTCCATTTTATAGCGTCAGCTGTAGCTATATCCGCCTTGAATATCTTAAACTCCTCTTCGTCGAGCATCGGATTTTTCTTACTAATAACCTCCTAGCTTTCACCTTTGTCAATGCTATTCTTCACCCAGGATTTTTAGCTGCTCAAGGCGTTGCTCATTTTCTTGAGGGCTAGTTTGTTCACCGGGTTCTTTCTCTCGAGGTTTCTAAACCGCTCTGGGAATCTATATCGCTTGTGAAGCTTCTTAAGGAGGTTATCGACCAAAGTTGCATTGTCAGCATGTCTGATGTACTTCGTGTTGATCGACATGCTTTCCCGGACAATGCACCCGAGTACAGGCCATACCCTTTAGCAATCGCCTCTGGCGCAATGGGTTGGCCACTTTCTGTGACCTCAGTGAACTCATCACAGACGGTGGCGAGCACTAGCACCTTCCGCTCCTTCTCTTCCTTCTTCTTCTTCGTCTTCTGAGAAGCGGCCGGGTTGCCGCTACCGCCATCCGTGCGCTCGTCGCCATCCGTGCCGGTGCCGCCATCGGTTCCGGTGCCGGTGCCGCCATCGGTGGTGTCATCCTCTTCGCCGCCGCCTTCACTAGTTCCATCATAGTCGTCTTCGTCCCCCTCATAACCAGGATCTCCTCCCTCATTGGCCCCAGCAGCTCTGGCGATGGTCGCCTCCTCCTCCGGTGGTGGTGTCATCCTCATCGCCTCCTCCTCCTCCTGTTAGGACCCCCGCCAGAATGACTCGTTGGCCTGTCTAGCTTATTCTTCGACGTTGATCATGTGCTTAGAAGGGCTGGCCTCGTTGTTGCCCGACATGTTTGCACTACTCTATTAAAAAGAGGCAAAAGGTTAGCACAAATCTCGGCCGAAAAATTCGGCATGACCTTTGCTAATTTTTTGACCTAGGAGTGCCCATTTATCAACCGAACCGGAAGTGAATCGACACTTTAGGAGAAATGGGCAACTCAAATGAAATCCCTACAAGACAAAACACCCCATCCCATATTGACAGCCCCATCCTCATATAGCATCACCATATAACAACACCATATAGCAGCACCATATAACAACACCATATAACAGCACCATGTAACAACAACACCATATAACAACACCATGTAACAGCAGCACCATATAACAGCATTTTTGGGCAACTCCTAGTTCTCACAAACCATAAGCATGAATAAATGGTGGCTAACTGCGCCAAGCAAAACATTCCTAGGGAAATACACAGGTTCAATGTACTTTAATTTGATAGAATGATAAATAGATCTAGCAAAAAACAAATTACCCGTAGTGTAGGTTAGTTCTATGATGTCTTTGCCATCAGTCCAACCATAGTGGACCAAAATGGCTACAAGGAGGACAAAAAGGCACAATACGCAAAGACAAAACAACACGATGATGGTAGATTGAGCATGCAAGGTTCATTTAATTCAAGGTTGAAGCACAGATGGTTATTTGAATGATCTATTGAACAAATACAGTAAAGTAGGCGAGAACTAAAGGCAACAGGCCATGCACCCTTAGCAATCAAAAGATTATTTTCATTGTTCGACTGCAAATGTGATATTAATAGAAGAAAAACCATAAATAACGTGCTCCTCGTTTTTCAAACCATGAACAGGTTAACACGGTGGAGAAAAGATTGTGTACATACATGTAAACAAGAAATCTGAAACATGAATAGGTTAACATGGTGGAGAAAAGATTGTGTGCATACATGTAAAGCAGAAACCTGAACCATGAACAGGTTAACACGGTGGAGAAAAGATTGTGTGCATACATGTAAAGCAGAAAACTGAACCATGAACATGTTAGCTCGGTGGAGAAAGGACTGTGTGCATACATGTAAAGCAGAAATCTGTCGCCATATATTTATTATACTAAAAAGGTGAAACAAGGTTAATATTTAGGTGTTCAGAGCGCACAAATACAAAGTAGGGGCAGCATGACATGAAAGGAGACACAGAAAGTGTCGAGTTGCTGCAATCTATTGTGTTATCTAAGTTGTGGTAATTACCTATCATTTTTCCCCTTAATTTCTGCAAGGCCTTGCTTATTACTCCTACTGAATAGCGATTCTAAATGTGTGTTCACAGTGCCACTTCTAGGACTAGGTATTGGCGGATCATGCAAAGCGCGATGCCATCCATGGGAAACTTGCTTCCACCGGCCCCTGCGGGTATGGGTATACAAGATGTGGTGCTACCCAATTTTGGTATGAAAGGAGATGCCAGGACGATCTGTAAGGCCTGTCCCCCAGGCCATGGCCGAATCCAGGACAAAAGAAACGTTTGCCAGGACACAAAACCCCCGAATGTTCCCAGCACTACTATCTGTGCGAGCCATGTCAGGACCTTCCCCCGATCGTAAGCCTGCAACTGCGATACAACCATTGCAGAGACTGTGGTGCGTGGATGGGGAAAAGAAGTGGAAGGGGAAAGGGGAAGGGGCAAGCCGTTTTGGCTAAGTGCCAAGGTTCTTTGGCGCATTACTCTAAAATGGGCCACAGAAGTTTTGCGCCATAGAAGCTAAAACTTTTGTGGTGCATTTTGGAGGAATGCGCCATAGAACCTTGGCACTTAGCCAAATAAACGGCGCGAGGCTGTACTTGGACAGCAAACACACACTAGCCTAGTGATTATGATGCATATTCAGAGACCTGTGGCATCCAGGTTCGAATCCTGGTTGGGTCAAAAAGAAATCTTTATTTAAAAATGATATGTTACAAATATATTTAAAACCAAGCACATACACATGCATATTTATTCAAAAAACCCTCCCGAATCATATATATATATATATGTTTGTGTGTGCTTGTCACACATAAATGTGAATTTGTCGAATATCACATTATATGTTTTAGTCTCTAACTAATACCCACACTAATATCACATTATATCCACATGAATTAATACACCAAAAAGTCACATAATTGCTAGTGTCTATTCACAATCTTCTTGCCCTTTTTCGTCGCGGTTGAATACTTTAGCCCGTGCACTTTGAGATTTCTTCTTGTGAATGGACAACCTTTAGTAGGTAGTGTGGTCTTCCTTCTTACTTTAGTAGTAGTAGGCATGTCGAAGTACTTGTCGAATTCCTCTTCGATCTTCGGGTCGCCGTTTTTGTCGAAGTTTTGCTCATTGGCGTCTCCTTCCATTCCGATGATGCTCCTCTTGCCCCTCCTAACTACAACACAGTTGGGCTTTGATGGGTCGGTAATAAAAAAACATTGATCAACTTGGTAGCGAGTACCCAAGGCTCATTTTTTGCGGAGGCGTTCTTTGTCGATTTGGCATCTGGTATAACCATTGTGGTGAAATACCAGCCTTCTTTTTCCATGTTCTTGGCCCATCTAACACGAAACATCGGTGCGATCTCTCCACAGATATCTCCTCGATCCTTCTGTAGAATCTTTCCATGACAGTAGTCTCGTCATCAGCAAAGGATAACATAGTTACTCCTGAGTTTTGATATTCGCTATTCCTGTCCTTTTCCTTGGTGTAGAATCTATAACCGTTTATGTCGTATGACTGATAGGTCCTTAGGTTGTGCCCTGGGCCCTGCGACAACGAGAATATGAGTTTGTGATCTTCCGTAGAAGGCGTCTGTGGGGGATTGTCCAGTTGCCTTTTCTTGAACCAACCCGTGAAGCTGGAGTTGTGCTCTCTGGTTACGTCTCCCTTCTTCCTCGGCTAGCCCTGGTCGACGTACTCCTACTCGATTAAGCTTATGTGCTCTTCGACCCAAGGGCCGACCACGTCAATGTGTTGTAGCGCGACTCGGTGTGCCCTATCAAAATCGGTGCGTCGACCATCAATGCCTACATGCACTGAGCGGCAGCCCTCGCGGCGACCATATCCACCGAGCCTGCCGAGGTGCTTCTTTGTGGGTATCCCAACATCCTCGTTCTCGGTGGTTAGATAATTCTGCCAGAAGGAGATGCACTCGTAGATCAGAAAGCCCTTGGCTATGCTTCCATCTGGACAGGACCTGTTGCGAACGAATCCTTTGATGACACTGTTTAGCCTTTCAAACGGCATCATGTTGTGCAGGAATGTCGGCCGAGCTGGATGATGTCGACAATGACATGTACAAGCAGATGCACCATGATGTCGAAGAATGCGGGTGGGAAGTAAATCTCAAGCTCGCATAGTATCATCATGATTTCTTCCTGTAGCCTGTCGAGCTACTTCACATTGATCGACTTCCTAGATATGACATCGAAAAAGTTACAGAGGCCAAACAACGTCTCACGGACATGCTCGTCCATTATCCCATGGATCGCAATGGGGAGTATCTACGTCATCAACATGTGACAGTCATGAGACTTCATACCGCTGAACCTCTTCTTCTCCATGTCCAGATATCTGCTTATCTTCCCCGAGTAACCGTGAGGAACTTTCACTCCTAAGAGGCACCTGAAAAACTGCGCGTGCTCCTCCAGACTCAGAGTGAAGCGAGCAGCGCGAAGCACCACCTCATTCTTCTTAACTCTTTTGCAGCGACCTTGAGTCCCTTCCATCTGATCATCATCATCATCACGATCAGGATACTGAAGTTCTTTCTTGATGCCAAGAAATTTAAGGTCCTTTCTTGCTTTCGGCCCATCCTTCGTCCTCTCCGGCATGTTCAGTAGAGTGCCAAGCAGACGCTCGGTAACGTTCTTCGTGATGTGCATTACATCGAGGCTATGGGGAGTGTGAAGGACCTTCCAATATGGCAGGTCCCAGAAAACAGATCTTGCTTTCCATACACCCAGCAGCAGCTTTGTCCTCGGTCGTTTTTTTCCAGGCGCAGGGCAATCAACCGAATTATTCAAAAGCTCCTCGATTTCTTAGCCGCTCCTCGGACGCGGGGCTCTTTCGAGCTCGTCCTTACCATTGAACAGGTCACCACGTTTTCTCCATGGGTGATCCATGTGGAGCCACTTTCAAGTACCTTGGAACACGGTTTTTGAAGACCCGGGATCCCTTGGTAGCTGGAGATGTGGTGTCTCATCCATGCACTTGACGCATACATTGTGTCCGTGGTTCACCTGGGCCGATATATATGCGTAACCAGGATAGTCATCCACGGTCGTGAGCAACATGGCTCTCAGATGGAAATATTCTTTAGTGTAGGCGTCCCATGTACGGGCCGGCGTCTCCCACAAGCTGGCTAACTCCTCTCTCAATAGCCCGAGATACAGATGCATATCGATACCTAGTTGTTTCAGCCCCTGAATAAGAATGCTCATGTGTACATACCTTTGCTCCGTGCATAGCCACGGGGGGAGGTTGTACGGCCATACAAACATGGGCCAGGTACTATGCGTGCTACTCTGGTTTCCAAAAGGATTGAGTCCATCAGTGCTCTAACCCAGCCTGACGTTCCTTGCATCGCCCCCGAACTCTTCGAACTCGATGTCTAATGCATTCCACTAGCTAGCATCTGAAGGGTGTGTCAGGATCTTGCCCTTCTCTGGATAATCTTCGGGTTTCTCTCTTTCCGCATGCCATTGCATGAGCTTTGCTTCCTTAGGATCTACGAAATATCGCTGCAGACGGGGGTGATAGGAAAGTACCATACCACTTTTCGAGGAACTTTCTTGTTCCCTCTCTTGTACCATCCTTGGCCACACACCGGACATGTGGTTCTATCCGCGTACTCGTTCGGATAAAGTGCGCAATCATTGATGCATGCGTGGTATTTAATGTGTGGTAGGTCGAGAGGGCACACGATTTTGTTGGCCTCCTCGATACTTGTTGGCAATGTGCTCCCCTTAGGAAGTCGGCCGTGCCAGTATTCCATGTTCGTGTTGAAGCTCACATCGGTCCATTTATGTTTGGCCTTCATCTCCAGAGCCTTGAGCGTTACACTCAAACGTGTATCCTCGGGGCGACACCCAGGATACAATAGAGTCATCCCGTCTACCTCAATTTGGGCCAGCTTGGCTTTCTCTCTGGCTGCAGCTTTGTCTTTGCTCGTCTCCTTGAGGAGCAGTTCTTGAACATGAGGGTCCTGCAAGACCGAAGTTAGCAGCGTATGTGTGTTCGCGTCTTCTCCTTCTTCATGATGATCATGTCCGTTGCCATCTCCTTCTCCATGTTGATCATGCCTGCCGGCATCTCCTTCGTCATGATGATCATGCCCGGTAGACTCTTCGTCTTCTCGCTCGCCCACGTCTTCGTGACCACCATGTCCTACTGGCACCTCCTTGAGGTCACACATGAGACCGCGTCTGAGCAGGTGGCCCTCCAATTGTCCAGATTCAGGGTCGATCCAAGGCTGCAGTTTGCATGTTCAACATGGACATCTTATCATGGTCTTGTTGTTCATAATCATGTCCTCCTTCACGTCTTTCTTGTACCTAGCAGTTCGACCTTCGCTCATCGTGAGGACCATGGTTACCTGAGCGGTCAAAATAGAGATTATAGGTGAGAACCACACCATATGAACACACACATGCATGAATGCTAGCCGGAAATAATTTGGCATGACCTTTCCTAAAATTAGGACATATGGGTAGTGCAAAATTTGCCGAAATGGAAATGAATCAACATTTCAGAAAACATTCATGCACCACACCGGCCGGGACAACAACAAGCAAGCAACAAAAAACTTCCTCCCATTGCAAACATTCATGCACCACACAAGCATCGTCTCTCCATGGATCGCACACACACACCGCCCACACGACAAGCTTCACCTACATGTTCATGGCCAAGTACTCACCTAGTAGACACAATAATAGCGAGATGAGACCGTGCGATGAGAGTGTGTACAAATACATATACAAGTTGGTGGAGATGAAATTAGTAAACAAATAGATATGTGAGATAGAAAAGTAAGGAACTTTTAGATCTACAAGTTGGAGGGAAGCTTCCACTTACCAATCTATGGACTAAAGTAGGTTTAGTTACACGAAAATGGAGAAACTATGGGTAAAATGGGGTGTGAGGGAGGAGGAAGACGAGATGGGAGGAGATAAAAAGGAAGAGATGTGAAATGGGTGGTGGTGGATAGATAAGGTGGGAGCTTGTCACCTTTTTAACATGGATCTGGATGCCCTCATCTATGGCGCATATGGAAGAAATGCACCATAGATGCTCAAACTTCTGTGGCGCATAAGTCCATATGCGCCACATAACTTATGGTACAGGGTAAAGTGGTGGGACCCAGGGTTAGGTTTCTATGGCGCATGTGTGGATATGCGCCACAGAAGTGAAACATATATGTGGTGCATTGATGTCTACGTACTTCTATTCTTGTAGACAGTTATTGGGCCTCCAAGTGCAGAGGTTTATAGAACAGTAGCAAGTTTTCCCTTAAGTGGGTCACCCAGGGTTTATCGAACTCAGGGAGAAAGTGGTCAAAGGTATTCCCTCTCAAGCAATCCTACAATCAAGATACAAGAAGTCTCTTCTGTCCCCAACACAGCCAATACACGTGTCAGGTGTATACGTGCACTAGTTCAGCGAAGAGGTAGTGAAATACAAGTGGTATGGATATAAGACAACGGTGCTAGAAAATAGCTTGATGGCGTGGAAGATACTAAAGGCAAACTGAAATAAAGATAGAAACAAGCAAACATGTAACAGATCTAGTTGCAAACGGTGTTTCAATGCTAAGAAAGAAGGCCTAGGGATCATACTTTCACTAGTGATCACTCTCATATAAATATATTATCTTCATGATACTACTCTGAACTACTCTCCGGTTGGACACTTTATGGTAGGGCTATAACAGCACAACTCAAAGTAAGCCTTTCGCACATCTAGATAACCCCACACTGTCACCTTGAGCACTAGATGGTTCCAACAAACACCACAATTTCATAAAGATATCCAACTCCAAATATAACTCATAACAAGTATTTGTAATCTCTAGCCTAAGTGCCACCATGGTGTGCACACTGTCAACTTCACACACATGGGGAGAGCAGAGATCTATTAAAGCACTTGAGTAGCAAGGTAGATCTACTTGATTACAAAGCTCATGATCACAATATGATCATGCATAGAGAGAGAGATGAACACATAGCTACCGGCAGAACCCTTAGCCTCGAGAGAGAACTACTCCCTCCTCATCATGGGAATCAGCAATGGTGATGGAGATGGTGGTGGAGATCGATGGAGATGGCTCCGGGGGCACTTCCTCGTCCCGGAAGGGTGCCGGAATAGAGACTTTCTATCCCCTGAAACTCCCCTTTGGTGGCGGCGGCGCTGCGGAACTTTTCATGGCTGGAGGCTGGACTATTTAGGGTTTATGCATCGGGAGGCTCTTATAGGCGAGAGGGGAGACCGAGGGGTTGCCGGAGGGGCCCACACACCCCCTGGCGTGGCCTGGCCTGGCCTGCGCCACCAGGTGGTGTGGCCAGCCCCTGGCCCCTCTCCGTCTCATCTTCTGGCTTCGTGAGTCTTCTAGGAAAATAACGACTTTGGCTTTTGTCCCGTCCAATTCCGAGAATATTCATTTTCTGACTTTCCTAGAACCAAAAACAGCAGAAAATAGGCAACTGGCAGTGTGGCATCTTGTTAATAGGTTAGTCCAAGAAATCTTATAAAAAGTACTCCATAGTGTGGATAAAACATAAGAAAGTAGATAAAACCAAGCATGGAACATCAAAAATTATAGATACATTTGCAATGTATCATGTATATCCACACATACGCCACAGATCGTGGGTGAAAAAGTATCAGTGGTGGGGCCCACCTCCAAGTTCTATGGCGCATGGTGAAATATGCGCCACAGAAGAGGCAACTTCTGTGGCGCATATCTCATTATGCACCACAGAACTTGAATCGCCCCACCCCGGCTGGCGGGTCCCACCAATCTTCTGTGGCGCATATTGTACGAAATGCGCCATAGAACTTCTAAGTTTCGGTGGCACATGTTTCCTAGTGCGCCACTGATAAGTCTTTGTGGCGCATGGATTTACATATGCGTCACAGATTAACTTGTCTACCTACAGGTTGTTTCCTAGTAGTGTTATCATTAACTTCCATGTTTTTATACTTCCCGGTATTATTGATTATCAAAAGAGAAAATTAATTCTATTATCGTTTTGTATCTCATACTTCTGCTTCTATGTGTTCTATACTGCTCCACGCAGTTTTATAATTCAATAGTGTTGTTTGAATTTTCTATACTTCCCTGTCTAAAATGTCTACTTCCCTTCTGGTTAGGTTTATACTTCTATGTTTTTGAATTTTATACTTCTCTATTTACGACCTTACTTGCTCAATTGCTTTCTAGTTGTGTTCTATACTGCACATGTATTTTTCTCTAGTCTGCCTCCCGACGGATGGTCTTATTATGTTCACCGTTTTTGTCAATTTTTTGATAAATCATTTGGCGTTTTGTTTGTTTTTGCACTACTCATATTTTTTCGAAATGGGGATTGCCCCGGCCTCTGCATCCTAGGATGCACACAGCCTATGTTAGTATCCAAGAGTTTTAAAAATTATTACAAATCAAACATCAGATATGATTGATACAAATACCAACCATCTGAAAAAAGCTAGAAATCTCACAAGAGATAGACGATCACAACTAGGCATCTGTCAATCTACTAGAATGACGCCACGAAACCTGGCTGAAAAAAGCCAAAGTAACCGTCATAAGACGGGTGCACCCAGAAACCATGGGTTGCCGCTGGTCTGGGAGAAGGAAAGCCCAAAGTTGGATCCAATGTGTCGCCATAAGAATAACCTGGAAAAAAGATGAAACTCTGACATTGTTAAAAATACAATTATTACGATATTTCCCAATGGACCAACATATGGTCGAAATGTCAATCCGAATTCTATACATGTTCACCTTATCTACCCCATTTAGCCAATTACCAAACATATTAGTAATATTGGTTAGAGGAGGTAAATTGTAAGTGCAATATATCATATGCCAAATAACCTTAGCAAAAGGAGATGAAAGGAATAAATGTTCTATTGTTTCGTCATCGTTACAAAAACAACATTTTTTTGATCCACTCCACATACGTTTGGCTAAGTTATCTTTAGTTAATAAAACTCCTTTATTAAGGAACCACATAAATATCTTAATTTTTATAGGAATTTTTAACTTCCACAAATACCTTGATAAAAACCATGGATGATCATTCATGAGATTCTCATACATCAGTTTAACCGTGAAAATTCCATTTTCCGACAACTTCCATTGAAAACTGTCCCAATTATTTGTCGAAGATACCCTCATCAATCTCTCACATAGGTGCAGCCATGCATTCTATTTATTGCCCGTTAAGCTACGTCAAAAGCCAATATTTAAAGGATTGTGTGATAGGACAGTGTTAACTAACACATGTTTCCTATGTACAATGTTATAAAGGGAGGGATATTGATGAGAGAGAGGTGATTCTCCTAACCATGTGTCCTCCCAGAATTTGTTATGTAGTAACTCAAAGTGAATCAGTTGGTTTAGCCTCGACGTGCGAAAGCGAAGATATTTGTTTGTCAGTTGGTTTTGCACTACTCATACAATCTAAATAGGTCAATTTGTTTGTTGTTATTCGTATACTTATGAAATTGAGCGATCTGTATACTTCTCATTATTTACTAAGTCACTTCTACATTTTTAGAAACTGGTGTACTTCATATCCTAGGTTACTAACTGCACTTCTTATGTGAATTTTTCTATACTGCCGAGCGCAATATACATACAAAGAAAACACAGACGTAGTAGCACCTAGCTGGGAGGTGTCAATACTTTTGTTTTTAATAAAATGCACTCCTGAAACTAGGCTGTGCGCACACATATTTACGTTAGCACAAAATAGGCTGTGGGCACACATATTTACGCATTTGAAAGAAGTGCGCCTGAAACTATCACTCGATGGAAAATGGAAAATTGTGTTATTGTCCTTCTTTTTATTCCAGTCACTGTATACGAGCACATCCCGGTGTGGAGCATGTATGCCCCATGTCTTCCTTGTACCACGCGAGAGCAGAAACTGTTCGTGATCATCGTGTTGCTATAGAACAACAATAGAGATGCGCCAGGACAGTGCCTGGAGGCTGCAGGGAGGAAGATGGCAAGCCGCAGAGGTGCCCGCTGCAGGAAGAGGGCGTGATTGATGGGAAGAACTTGGCGACCAGGAATAATCAAGGAAGGAAGTATATGCTCATGCTACATCGTCAATTGTGAATTTGACATTCGGGCTAACTCCAAAAAAAGGGGTGCAGTACCGGAGGTATGTGTTGTGCTGTCAACTACGCGGGAAGAGCAGTATGAGCTAGCGAAATCACACACAACCACAACCAGCCTTGAAGTCACCTGCGCCGGCCAGTGCTCAGTCAACCTAGAGAAGGCATCTAGGTATGGGACCAGGCGCCGTGTCACTGTCATCTCCCTCCAGGAGCTCCATCGCGTTTGATTTGGAGCTACGGTTGGGCGCTCCCTAGCCATCTCCGGCACGTGGTGGAGGTCGGAGAACTCCGGGTCGCAGAGGCTTGATGCGGTGGTGCTTAGGGGTCCAAGCGGGGCTTCCAGGAGGCCGAGGCGGCGCGCGGCCAACCAACGGCGGGGAGCACGGTATGGAAGAAGTGGATGTAGGGGAATATCGTCTTCGTAGCAGTGAAGCAGCTTGACTCAATTCACTTCCGTACCAACACCATCGTCTGCCGTCGCTCACGTTGCACCGACCGACAAAGGAGGTCTTTAGCTGGGGGAGTTCGTCTTTGGTTGGGTGGACCTCGCTCCCTCGCCGGCGACACTAGCTCACTCGGTCGGCGGAGGGATTTGTCTGCAGCTGATTCATTTCGGTCGGTGTACCAGCTGGTTTGCGCTCCTATATAGGTGATATGTATAGGATATTATTGAGTTAAATCCATGATTAGGTTAAATACGATCACTATACAACAGCAATAGTTTACGGTCATCGAAGTTGTGTCGTAGTGTCACTCACGGTCATATCTGCAATATTGTCGAAGAGTCGAGGGTAAAATCGTCCAAATAAATGTCACTCACGAACGTCCTCAATATTTTTAATAGTATAGATGCACTGCCTGACCATCAATTTAACATGTAAAAGAGGGACAACAATCATATAAAAGATAATGTTTATATTCTTAATCTATCATACATTAGCACAAAATAGGTTGTGCGCACACGTATTTCCGCATTTGAAACAAGTGTGCCTGAAACTATCACTCGATAGCAAATGGAAAATTGTGTCGTTGCCCTTCTTTTTATTCCAATCATTGTATGCGAGCACATCCCGGTGAGGGGCATGTATGTCCCATGTCTTGCTTGTACCACGCGAGAGCAGAAACTGCTCGTGCTCATTTTGTTGCTACAGAACAACAACAGGAACGCGCCAGGACAGTGCTTGGAGGCTACAGGGAGGAAGATGGCAAGCCGCAGAGGTGCCCGCTATAGGAAGAGGGCGTGACGGCTGGGAAGAACTTGGCGGCCAGGAATAATCAAGGAAGGAAATAGATGCTCATGCTACATCGTCAATTGTAAATCTGACATTCGGGCTAACTCCAAAAGAAAGGGGTGCAGTACCGGAGGTATGTGCTGCGATGTCAATAGCGCGGGCAGAGCAGTATTAGCTAGCGAAATCACACACAACCACAACCAGCCTTGAAGTCACCTGCGTCGGCCAGCGCTCAGTCAACCTAGAGAAGGCATCTAGGTATGGGAGCAGGCGCCGTGTCACTGTCATCTCCCTTCAGGAGCTCCATGGCGTCTGATTTGGAGCTGTGGTTGGGAGCTCCCTAGCCATCTCCGGCGCGTGGTGGAGGTCGGAGAACTCCGGGACGCAGAGGCTTGATGCAGTGGTGCTCAGGGGTCCAAGCGGGGCTTCCAGGAGGCCGAGGCGGCGTGCGGCCAACCAACGGCGGGGAGCACGGTGGGGAAGAAGTGGATGTAGGGAAATATCGTCTTCGTAGCAGTGAAGCATCTTGACTCGATTCACTCCTGTACCAATACCATCGTCTGTCATCACTCACGCTGCACCGACCAACAAAGGAGGTCTTTAGCTGGGGGATCTCGTCTTTGGTTGGGCGGACCTCGCTCCCTCGCCGGCGGCGCTGGCTCACTCGGTCGACGGAGGGATTTGTCTGCAGCTGATTTGTTCGGGTCGGTGTATCAGCTGGTTTGCGCTCCTATATAGGTGAGATGTATAGAATATTATTCTATACGTATACGTGATGATACAACAGTGGGCTAACTATTTTAAAACCGGCGGGCAGAATAATATTTCGTACACCACGCTCCTATATCGAGTGATTTTGAGATGAAAAATGGCGCACCAACACCAACTCCCGAGAACACCCACCGGCCACCACCGCACGCAGCCTCCAGCTGGCCTTCCCCAATTTGAGGCACGTGACTCCTCCCACACCTCGCGGTCCCACCAGCGCGCATGTCCTTTCGCTGCCCGGTGGTCCTCCACCGCCCGGGCGGTTCCCCTCACCGCGCGCTGCTCCTCTTGACGCCCTCCGGTTCCCACGTTGCACCCTGGGCCCTTGAGCCTCCCGTACCCCGCCGCCAGTCGCATATCTCCTGCCACCAGACAGACACCGCATCCACAATACTACCTCTGTTTGGAATTATTAGTCTTAAGAACTTTTTTTATATTGTTTGAAATTATAAGGGCTATCTCATTTATTAGTCTCTCTCGTCCAATGCATGTTCTCATTTTTCTCTTACTTCTATCATCCATGTAAAACTATTGGTGCATATATATACTCCCTCGTCCCAAAATATAAGGCGTCTAAGGATTGGTTAAAAGTCAAACCTTACTAACTTTGACCAAATATTTAGAAAAAAATATCTACGTCTACAATATTGAATGGACATATTAAGAAAATATACTTTATGGTGAATCAATTGATATTAATTTAGTATTATAAATTTTTATATTTTTATGTATAATTATGGTCAAACTTGAAAAATGTTGAACTTTCACTAATCCTTAGGCGCCTTATATTTTGGTATGGAGGGAGTATTTATTAGAAAGAGTTATGAAGTATCTTGGTATTAGAAACTTGGCTCTTAACACTAATAATCTCAAATAGAGGTAGTATTTGATGCCGCATGCTGCCGAGCTGTTGTCCCGTGCTGGACAGCGATGCCTCCACGTACAGCCATGATGCTCTCCTCTCACCCGCTGAAGCGGACCAATCATCGACGTCGCCTGTTGGAGCAGTTATAACTGTGGAGTGGTCTTGCTGCGGAGAACCTTGGCGTGTTTCTGCTGTTGCCAGTGAATCTTCGCCGCCCTTGATGCTGCTGCTAATGCTGAGACTAGCCCCTATAGGGTATCATAGGTAGTATCATGCATGCCATGTTGGCAAAATTCTGACGTGACATGCTAATTAATGATGAAAGATGTTGTATTGGTATCATAGGTAAATACGGTATCATAGCACGTAGAACTAGAAAAACTAATCTCAAATGAATCTTGTACACAATTTTGCATTGAGATTCTATAAAACAATAAACATACTAAGATTATGATATTACTATATGATACTATGCATTATAGAGATGATATCATATATTAGTATCATATGCATGATACTACTATATGATACTCCCCATTATAACTAGTCTAAGATTAGCTAATTATTGCTCTCGTTTTGAATTTATTTGACTGTAGCTCCAAGCTCCAAGCAGGAAACACAAAATGAGATGGATTGAGATTGATAAGATGTGCGGTGGTTAAAAAGCAAAAACCGGGAGACAAAATAGTAGCTAGGAGAGGATGAGAACAGAGCGTGTTGTCGAAAAAAATACTTCCTCCGTCCCAAAAAAACCATATATTTATCTAAATTGAATATATCTAGACACAATTTAATATATAGATACATCTAAATTTAATAAATCTATGATATTCTTTTCAAAACAGAGAAAGTACTAATTATACAATTCGACAACTAGTACTACTTACTGCCATTCTATCTTTTTTTACAAGGAATTTAAACCTAGTTATTTTGAAGATTTTTTAATGTGTAAAT
The DNA here is from genome assembly GCA_910589775.1 of Avena eriantha. NCBI lineage: Eukaryota > Viridiplantae > Streptophyta > Magnoliopsida > Poales > Poaceae > Avena > Avena eriantha. The sequence continues at coordinate 409,830,242 of OU342743.1, read as the reverse complement.
TCATATATTATATTAATCTTGACTAGCAGTGCAAACGGCATGAAAAATGCAGTACAAATACAAAAACTACCGATAAGAAATTTCCGTTAACAGGTTCAAATGTGAATGTGAAAATACTGTCGGGCAGTGCAAAGTGTACAAAACAGGCAGAACACACATGTGTAACAAGAAGTGCAAAAAATAATTTACAAGGATAATTTTCTTAGTAAGCGAAAAGTTCTTTTGGATCCCGCGTTCCAATGCTCACAGCATATTAAAAAAATAGCACCTCCCTCGTTATCATAACCCCCATCTCTGCCTCCCCTAGCAATCAGTGCCATAGCCATCCACCATCGCCTAGAGGGCTCCAGCTACGGCTGCGGTCGCATCTCGTCGACCTTCATGGCTCTACTCCGATGGGACCCCCCTCTGTCTCGAGCTCCTGCACCATGCTCCACTGCCATGTCTCCCTAGTTCACCGTCATTCTTCCCGCTTGCATCACAGTGTTGCATCACCTCGTTCCCCAGCTGCTTCCCTTCCACCTGTAATTCCTAGTTCCTACCACTGATATAGTGGTCCACGAGCGTGAGGCCGCATGTAGCCCCACCCTAGTTTTCCTTCTAGAGATGGTTCCTGGTCGCCTTCACAACCTACCACCGGCGTGGCTGACCACTGGCGCGAGGCCGCATGCAACGTTGACACACCCAGACTACCGTCCGCAAGGCTCTTCACTTCCCGACAGTTGCATAATGATATATAAGTTGAGGTCTTAACACCACCCATCCCAACCCTAACTCGTCGTGCATGTGCTCAACACAATATTATGGACCAGCGTCTCGGCTTCGTCGCCCGTCGCCGCTAACACGGTGTACGGGTGACGAAGCCTCAAAGAAGTGTTAGGGTACCAAGGCTACATTGTTCGTCAATGCTACCATGTCAACGGTGATGAATCCTCGGTACCCTAACACCTAAGGCTACCGCGTCTACGTAAACTAAGATCACTGAGTACATAAAAAGGAGAAAGTGCCACACAGAGGAAAGTTTAATTTTAAAACAGAAGAAGCGCAACTACAACAGGGAGAAGCACAAGATGAAATTAACCGGCAGTACACGGGAAGTTCAAATATGAAATCAGATATGGGGGATACAAAATGGCCTACCATGCAGCGTTGACGCTAACGCGTCAACAGGCACCAAGTGAGAAATTAAACGTAAGTATTGTTTGCATAATGATTTATAATTTGAGGGTCTTAACACCACCCACCCCCAACCCTAAGTCGTCGTGTGCGTGCTCAACATAACATTATTGACCAGCGGCTCGGTTTCATCGCCCGTCGTTGCTAACGCGGCGTACGGGCGTCGAAACTTCAAATGGTTGTTAGGGTACCGAGGCTACGTCGCTCATCGAAGCTACCGCGTCTACGTAAACTAAGATCACTAAGTCCTGAAAAAAAAAATATGTAGACTACAACAGAGAAGAATCACAGAGGAAGTTAACATGCAGTACAAATGCCCCACAGAGGGAGGTTCAAATTTAAAATAGAGGAAGTGCTGACTACAATAGGGGGAAGCACAGAGAAAGTTAACAGGCAGTACACATGCCTCATAGAGGGAAGTTCAAATTTAAAATAGAGAAAGTGCAGACTACAACAGGAGAATCACAAAGACATGAAGTACACATGCCGAACAAAAAAAAGTTCACATATGAAACTAGATATTGGGGATACAAATGGTCTACCATGAAACGTCGACACTAATGCGTCAATAGATACCAAGTGAGAAATTAAATCTAAATCTTATTTGTATAACGATATATTAGTTGGGGATTTTAACACCACCCACCCTACTCTTAAGTTGGGGAAGTGCAGACTACAATGTGAAAGAAGAAGCCTCGAAAGGAGGATCAAAACTGATGCTAAGGCTGTTGTCTCTAGCAACTGCTCACCCACTTGCACGGACCAAGCAAGTTGTTCCTGTTCGGCCACTCAGCGACCGCCACGACCAGCGCCCAAGTTAGCGTCCTACGCTCTTGAAATTTTAAAAAAGGCAGCCTACATATAGTAGCTCCACACCAAAAAAATGAAATTCCAGGACGGCTTAGTGAACATTATCACCAAAAAAATGCATCTTCCTATTTTTATGACTTTACAGATTGACCAAAAACATCAAATTAATACTAGTCATTGCTTCTCAAAAACAAAGATTTTCATTTCTTGATCTACTGTATGTTGCTGCTCTATTGCCTATCCATCCAATATCTCACGGTAGCATCTTTTAATCAAGACAAACAAAAGCATCACACTTAGTGTGGCATTGCAATGTGAATTAGTTAGCTGTGGCTATAGCAGCTGATCCACCTACCGCTAGACAGGCCATAGCTGCTCCACTACAAAGCTGATGTTTGTTTGCTGGTCTTTATTCTGAATTTTCAGTTGCTGCTGTCGAAGCAACGTTTCCCTCTCTGAACTTTTCTACAATGTGCCTCTGAACTCCTCCCCTTCCGACCTAGCAGGATGTGGCTGGTACATCGCGGCAACACGGAAGTTCAGAACAAAAGATACTAGAATCAGAACCAACATGTAAAACTTCAGGTAAAATATATGCACCTCTATTAGCGAGAGCTAACTAAGAACTGAATTTGGTAGAAAAAATCCACCCATTATTTTTGTCTCCCAATCGTTCAACACTTTCATCTCTGCATCTTGCAATATAATTCCCAAACCAAAAGGCTAACAAACTGCAAACGAAAATTCACTGCGGTAGCGTAGGTCGGTGATGGACTTCACACGAAGGTCGCATGTGCCTCCAACCTGGCAAAATGATTATTTTGATCAAATACTTACACCCGACAGAGGTCCTGATGCAGTATACAAGATCAGCCACCTGCAACATATGCTTTGCCAAAAAATAGTACAGAAACTCGATTGCAGCTTGGTCTGAAAAATTCAATTGTCTATAAAATAAGCGGTGAACTTGTGCATTGAGCAAAGTGAACTTTTAGTCCCATCAATCCAACACCGAATACATAGAAAAATGTATAGAGCGACACATCAAAGGAATTAATAGTGTCAGATGGGAGAAGTATAGGACCACAAGCGAGTAGCAAAAATTAGGCTACATTGCGGTTCAAACCAAAAGCAGAAGTGCAGTTGGTCGTGCAAAGCAGTGGTAGTTCTCCATGATTCATGCACACATGGGTGGAAGCTGAGGGTGAGAACGGCAGTAGCCGGTACTGGGTGAGACGGTGGGCGCGTAACATCTGCGTGAGGGTGAAGTTCGGAGAGAGGATCGTACGTTTTCAAATTTTCAGAGAGAGGTCCGTGCATCTAGCAGTCTACTGGCAAGGAAGGGGGGAGAGGAGTATGTGGGGTAATCCAGTGTGGCGATCGTGATGGATATCATCGGCCATGCGATGTAGTAGGTGGCCGGCGCGCGGGGCAACAAGATGGGCACCGTGCGCGCTTGTTGGAAGTGGTCGGCCGACCAATCCTTCGCCAGTTCGCCGTGAATTAAACTTTCTGCAAAGATAGAATTGAACTGTCGAACAACAGAAAAACGGAAACTGCCGAACCTGATGCTTCACCCCAGCTACATCTCTGCCATTCAAGGCCGCCTGTGCTGGTCTGGTTCCGATGTGGTATGAAATGAAGCCTAGGAGAACGGCTGACCGCGTAAGAGGAGCAGGGTGTGAGGTGGACTTTGGGGCAGCGTCCACCTGGATTTCCCTGCAGAGTGCCATGGACTCGAGGGTGCGAAGGCCGTGTGTATTGATTGGAGGCGGGCAGCGGCCTGACCAGTGGCAGAGAATAAGGAGGCACACGAGACCCAAGCAAGCGGCCCGTGTGGACGGGGGCACGTGGCTTCCCGACCAGCGGTGGGAAGGAGGCCCGCGAGGCCTCGGCCGACGGCACGCGTGGATGGGGATCACACGGACGCCGGCGATGAGCAAGCAAGAGGCATGCTGGCCCGGACGGTGCCCTCGTGGATGGAGAGTTACGGCTCTGGAGGAAGAACCTGGGTGGGTGGGGTTTGTTCTTGGCTCTATTTTTACGGGAGAGTGGGAGGCCGATAGGGAAGGTCTTCTGCTTGGGGGAGCTCGCCGGATTCCATCGTCGGCTCTCTCGGACCGTTGGAGGAAGGTCGCTGCGGGATTTCATCTAGGTGCGTTGAATTTACTCGATCGGATCGAGCCTTAGGATTTCCCAATCCAATGCGCCTCGGCGAAATAGATCTCGTCGTCTCATGCTGGTGATTCTGGAAGATGGAGGAGAGGATGAGCCTAAATGTGGTCCGGCTTTCGCGAGAAAGAAATCAGGGATTGGAGACGATGAAGGGGAAGCAGCTTGTGGGTGACTAGGAATGGGAGGAGGTGAAGGGGATAAATCGTAGGGGGCTTCATCGTGGGATTCCAGAGCGCCTCACTCGGACCTGAAGCTTCTGCAGCCGCCGCTTCCCCCAGGTCCTACAAGCTCTGCATCGGCTCCATCGGAATTGGCTGGCAGAGAACAGGGGATCCTGGCACTTCCTGCGCAATCGAAGCGAGAGGCCATGCAGGGGTTGAGCTATGCAAGCTTGACAGAGGTCCTGAATCGGTTACAGAAGCATCAGATGGACATGCAAGTGCCTTTGGATCTGCTTCGCTGGAAGGGATCCATGGGAGGATTTGGAGAATATGCTGCTCTAGAGACAAAGTGGTGTCATCTCGAGACGGCGGTTGTGCAAGCACTGCTCCTTCTAAGTCAGGACAGAGCATTGTTGGAGGTCCTCGGGCAACTGTAACTTCTGACAGTGTAGCGACTAAGTTCAGAGACATCCTTGTCCTGGAGGATTCAGGTGGCTTCAGATTTCAAAGGAAGCGGGAACTGAATTTTCAAGGGAAAGGTGAAGCTAGAGGACGATGTTGTCTATGGCGGGGTCCAGAAGTCAGTGGAAAAGATGGGGAAGGAAGCTTGGTCCATGGTGACAGGGAGGTGGAGTCCTTTTTTCACCAACTTTGGCATATTCTAGAGCATCCTATGCAAGTCCTTGTCTCATCCTATAAAAATAGACCTCTCCAGCCTCCTAGGGTTTACCCCCTCCTCCCAAAAGTGGCCGCGGAGGAACCAGCTAGCCTCAGGATTTTAGGAGTTGAAGAGGAAGAAGCTGGAGATTAGAGGCAGTTTGCTACAGGATGGACCATGGCTGGAGGCAGTATGAAGCAAGGTAGAGGAGGAGCTGAGTCCTGGCAGCAACAACAGATGCCTCATCCTCAGATGCACTCTCAGATGCAACAGCAACAACAGATGCAAGGGTATGAATATGGTCATATGCCCCCCTCCTTATGGATTTCAACACCCACCTCCTAATGGATTCATTGCTGGCAACATCCTTCCTCTATGGGGGCTTCCTGGTCCTTTTCCTCCATATCCAACTAACTCCCAATTTGGGCTGCAATCAAATCAATGGGTGGCTTCTCAGCAAGGGGGTTCTCAACAGTAGCAGCAATCTCAGAGTAGTGGAGATAATCAAAAAGCTAAGGCCCAAGGGAAAGCTCAGAAGAAGCCAGTGTTGGGAATCTGCCCTAGAGGCAATCATGTATGATGTTATTCTCAATATATTCATAAAGTTATTGTCCTTGTATGAACTACTGATATATATCATTGAATATGTGATTCGATTGTAGAACTATATATTAATGTTGTTCATACTAGTTGTCTTTGATCGTTGAGGTTGTGCTGGACACACAACTTAGACTAATGTGAAAGTCGGCTGATGACTCGATTCTACTTGTCACGGGCATGGAGATGCTATTCCGACTTACACTGATTCGGCTAAAGAGTTTAGCGAATCGGACTGACCCATAGTTGAGATGGAATGAGCATGTTGTTAGTTGTAGTCTCAAGCAATGGAATCCTTTGACCTAAGGTTATCGCATGATCCGAGTTGTGGATCGCTAGCTTAGGTCCTATCAAACATTGTTCCGTAAATGAGAAGTTATAAAGGTAGGGTTCGGGTTGGTTGTGAAGCAAGCTGCGTGACGTGGATTACCCGAATGTTCCTAGCACTACTGTCTGTGCGAGCCATGTCAGGACCTTCCCCCGATTGTAAGCATGCAACTACGATACAACCATTGCGGAGACTGTCGTGCGTGGATGGGGAAAAGAAGTGGAAGGGGAAAAGGGGAAGGGCGAGCCGTTTTGGCTAAGTGCCAAGGTTTTGTGGCGCTTTACTCCGAAATGCGCCACAGAAGTTTTGCGCCATAGAAGCTAAAACTTCTGTGGCGCATTTCGGAGGAATGCGCCACGGAACCTTGGCACTTAGCCAAGTAAACGGCGTAAGGCTGTACTTGGACAGCAAACACACACTAGCCTAGCAGTTATGATGCATATTGAGAGACCTGTGGCAGCCAGGTTCGAATCCTGGTTGGGTCAAAAAAAATCTTTATTTAAAAATGATATGTTACAAATATATTTAAAACCAAGCACATACACATGCATATTTATTCAAAAAACCCTCCCGAATCATATATATATATATATATGTGTGTGTGTGTGTGTGCTTGTCACACATAAATGTGAATTTGTTGAATATCACATTATATGTTTTAGTCTCTAACTAATACCCACATTAATATCACATTATACCCACATGAATTAATACACCAAAAAGTCACATAATTGCTAGTGTCTCTTCACAATCTTCTTGCCCTTTTTTGTCGCGGTTGAATACTTTAGCCCGTGCACTTTGAGATTTCTTCTTGTGAATGGACAACCTTTATTAGGTAGTGTGGTCTTCCTTCTTACTTTAGTAGTAGTAGGCATGTTGAAGTACTTGTCGAATTCCTCTTCGATCTTCGGGTCGCCGTTTTTGTCGAAGTTTTGCTCATTGGCGGCTCCTACCATTCCGATGATGCTCCTCTTGCCCCTCCTAACTACAACACGGTTGGGCTTTGACAGGTCGGTAATAAAAAAGCATTGATCGACTTGGCTAGCAACTACCCAAGGCTCATTTTTTGCGGAGGCGTTCTTCGTCGATTTGGCATCTAGTATAACCATTGTGGTGAAATACCGGCCTTCTTTTTCCACGTTCTTGGCCCATCTAACACGGAACATCGGTACGATCTCTCCATAGTAGTCGAGCTCCCATATCTCCTCGATCCTTCCGTGGAATCTTTCCATGACAGTAGTCTTGTCATCAGCAAAGGATAACATAGTTACTCCTTAGTTTTGATATTCGCTATTCCTGTCCTTTTCCTCGGTGTAGAATCTATAACCGTTTATGTCGTATGACTAATAGGTCCTTAGGTTGTGTCCTGGGCCCTGCGACAAGGAGAATATGAGTTTTTTATCTTCTGTAGAAGGCGTCTGTGGGGGATTGTCCAGTTGCCTTTTCTTGAAACAGCCCGTGAAGCTGGAGTTGTGCTCTCTGGTTACGTCTCCCTTCTTCCTCGGCTAACCCTGGTCGACGTACTCCTGCTCGATTAAGCTTCTGTGCTCTTTGACCCAAGGGACGACCACTTCAATGTGTTGTTGCACGACTCGGTGTGCCTTATCAAAATTGGTGCGTCGACCATCAATGCCGACATGCAGCCCTCGCGGTGACCATATCCACCGAGCCTGCTGAGGTGCTTCTTTGTGGGTATTCCAATATCCTCCTTCTCGGTGGTTAGATACTTTTGGCAGAAGGAGATGCACTCGTAGATCAGAAAGCCCTTGGCTATGCTTCCATCTGGACGGGACCTGTTGCGAACGAATCCTTTGATGACACCATTTAGCCTTTCAAACGGCATCATGTTGTGCAGGAATGTCAGCCCGAGCTGGATGATGTCGTCCACGACATCTACAAGCAGATGCACCATGATGTCGAAGAATGCGGGTGGGAAGTAAATCTCAAGATCGCATAGTATCATCATGATATCTTCCTGTAGCCTGTCGAGGTGCTTCACATCGATCGACTTCCTAGATATGACATCGAGAAAGTTATAGAGGCCAAACAACGTCTCACGGACATGCTCGTCCATTATCCCACGGATCGCAACAGGGAGTATCTGCGTCATCAGCATGTGATAGTGGTGAGACTTCATACTGCTGAACCTCTTCTTCGCCACGTCCAGATATCTTCTTATCTTCCCCGAGTAACCGTGAGGAACTTTCACTCCTAAGAGGCACCTGAAAAACTGCTCGAGCTCCTCCAGACTCAGAGTGAAGTAGGCAGCGCGAAGCACCACCTCATTCTTCTTAAATCTTTTGCGGTGACCTTGAGTCCCTTCCGTCTGATCATCATCAACATCATCACTATTAGGGTATTGAAGATCTTTCTTGATGCCAAGCAATTTAAGGTCCTTTCGTGCTGTCGGCCCATCCTTGGTCCTCTCCGGCATGTTCAGTAGAGTGCCAAGCAGACTCTCGGTAACGTTCCTCGTGATGTGCATTACATCGAGGCTATGGGGAGTGTGAAGGACCTTCCAATACGGCAGGTCCCAGTAAACAGACCTTGCTTTCCATACACCCAGCAGCGGCTTTGTCGGCGATCGTTTTTTTCCAGGCGTAGGGCAATCTACCCAATTATTCAAAAGCTCCTCGATTTCTTCGCCGCTCCTCGGCCGCGGGTCTCTTTCGAGCTCATCCTTACCATTGAACAGGTCACCACGTTTTCTCCACGGGTGATCCATGCAGAGCCACTTTCGAGTACCTTGGAACACGGTTTTCAAAGACCCGGGATCCCTTGGTAGCTGGAGATGCGGTGTCTCATCCATGCACTTGACGCATGCATTGTGTCAGTGGTTCACCTGGGCCGATACATATGCGTAACCAGGATAGTCCTGCACGGTCGTGAGCAACGCGGCTCTCAGATGGAAATATTCTTTAGTGTAGGCATCCCACGTACGGGCCGGCGTCTCCCACAAGCTAGCTAACTCCTCTCTCAATAGCCTGAGATACAGATGCATATCAATACCTGGTTGTTTCGGCCACTGAATAAGAATGCTCATGTGTACATACCTTTGCTTCGTGCATAGCCATGGGGGAGGTTGTATAGCCATACAAACACAGGCCAGGTGCTATGCGTGCTACTCTGGTTTCCAAAAGGATTGAGTCCATCGGTGCTCATACCCAGCCTGACGTTCCTTGCATCGCCCCCGAACTCTTCCAACTCGATGTCTAATGCATTCCACTAGCTAGCGTCTAAAGGGTATGTCAGGATCTTGCCCTTCTCTAGATCATCTTCGGGTTTCTCTCTTTCCGCATGCCATTGCATGAGCTTTGCTTTCTTAGGATCTAAAAAATATCGCTGCAGACGGGGGGTAATAGGAAAGTACCATACCACTTTTCGAGGAACTTTCTTGTTCCCTCTCTTGTACCATCCTTCGCCACACATCGGACATGTGGTTCCATCCGCGTACTCGTTCCGATAAAGTGCACAATCATTGATGCATGCGTGGTATTTAATGTGTGGTAGGTCGAGAGGGCACACAATTTTCTTGGCCTCCTCGATACTTGTTGGCAATGTGTTCCCCTTAGGAAGTCGGTCGTGCCAGTATTCCATGTTCGCGTTGAAGCTCACATCGGTCCATTTGTGTTCGGCCTTCATCTCTAGAGCCTTGAGCGTTACACTCAAACGTGTATCCTCGGGGCGACACCCAGGATACAATGGAGTCATCCCGTCTACCTCCATTTGGGCCAGCTTGGCTTTCTCTCTAGCTGCAGCTTTGTCGTTGCTCGTCTCCTTGAGGAGCAGTTCTTGAACATGAGGGTCCTGCAAGACCGAGGTTAGCAGCATCTGTGTGTTCGCGTCTTCTCCTTCTTCATGATGATCATGCCCGTCGCCATCTCCTTCTCCATGCTGATCATGCCTACCGGCATCTCCTTCATCATGATGATCATGCCCGCCGACATCTCCTTCGTCATGATGATCATGCCTAGTAGACTCTTCGTCTTCTCGCCCGCCCATGTCTTCGTGACCACCATGTCCTGCTGACGCCTCATTGAGGTCGCGCATGAAAGCGTGCCTGAGCAGGTGACCATCCAATTGTCCAGATTCAGGGTCTATCCAGCACTGCAGTTTGCATATTCGACATGGACATCTTATCATGGTCTTGTTGTTCAAAATCATGTCCTCCTTCACGCCTTTCTTGTACCTAGCAATTCGACCTTCGCTCATCGTGAGGACCATGGTTGCCTGAGCAGTCAAAACAGAGAGTATAGGTGAGAACCACACCATATGAACACAAACATGCATGAATGCTAGCCGGAAAAAAATTGGCATGACCTTTCCTAAAATTAGGACATATGGGTAGTGCAAAAATTTGCCGAAATGGAAATGAATCAACATTTCGGAAAACATCCATGCACCACACCGGCCGAGACAACAACAAGCAAGCAACAAAAAACTTCCTCCCATTGCAAACATTCATGCACCACACAAGCATCGTCTCGCCATGGATCAGACACACACACCGCCCGCACGACAAGCTTTACCTACATGTTCATGGCCAAGTACTCACGTAGTAGACACAATAATAGCGGGACGAGACCGCGCGATGAGAGAGTGTGGACAAATGGATCTACAAGTTGGTGGAGAGGAAATTAGTAAACAAATAGATATGTGAGAGAGAAAAGTAAGGAACTTTTAGATCTACAAGTTGGAGGGAAGCTTCCACTTACCAATCTATGGACTAAAGTATGTTTAGTTACAAGAAAATGGAGAAACTATGGGCAAAATGGGGTGTGAGGGAGGAGGAAGACGAGTTGGGAGGAGGTAGAAAGGAAGAGAAGTGAAATGGGTGGTGGTGGATAGATAAGGTGGGAGATTGTCACCTTTTTAACATGGATCTGGACGCCCTCATCTGTGGTGCATATGGAAGAAATGCGCCACAGATGCTCAAACTTCTGTGGCGCATAAGTCCATATGCGCCTCAAAACTTATGGTACAAGGTAAAGTGGTGGGACCCAGGGTTAGGTTTCTATGGCGCATGTGTGGATATGCGCCAGTTGTTGGGACTCCAAGTGAAGAGGTTTGTAGAACAGCAGCAAGTTTTCCCTTAAGTGGATCACCCAAGGTTTATCGAACTCAGGGAGGAAGTGATGAAACGTATCCCCTCTCAAGCAACCCTGCAATCAAGATACAAGAAGTCTCTTGTGTCCCCAACACACTCAATACACTTGTCAGGTTTATAGGTGCACTAGTGCGGCGAAGAGATAGTAAAATACAAGTGGTATAGATATAAGACAACGGGGCTAGAAAATAGCTTGATGGTGTGGAAGAGACTAAAGGCAATCTGAAATAAAGATGGAAGCAAGCAAACATGTAAGAGATCTAGTTGCAAACGGTGTCTCAATGCTTAGACACAAGGCTTAGGGATCATACTTTCACTAGTGAACACTCTCATATAATGATATTATCTTCATGATACTACCCTTAACTACTCTTCGGTTGGACACTCTAATCCATGGTAGGGCTATACCAGCACACCTCAAAGTAAGCCTTTCCCATCTAGATAACTCCACACTGTCACCTTGAGAACTAGATGGTTCCAACAAACACCACAATTTCATAAAGACATCCAACTCCAAATATAACTCATAACAAGTATTTATAATCTCTAGCCTAAGTGCCACCATGGTGTGCACGCTGTCACTTTCACACACATGGGGAGAGTAGAGATCTATTAAAACACTTGAGTAGCAAGGTAGATCTACTTGATTACAAAGCTCGTGATCACAATATGATCATGCATAGAGAGAGAGATCAACACATAGCTACCGGTAGAACCCTTAGCCTCGAGAGAGAATTACTCCCTCCTCATCATGGGAATCAGCAATGGTGATGGAGATGGCTCCGGGGGCACTTCCCCGTCCCGGCAGGGTGCCGGAACAGAGACTTTCTGTCCCCCGAATCGCCCCTTCGATGGTGGTGGCGCTGCGGAACTTTTCGTGGCTGGAGGCTGGACTATTTAGGGTTTATGCATCGGGAGGCTCTTATAGGCGAGAGGGGAGATCGAGGGGGTGCCAGAGGGGCCCACACCACCCCCTAGTGCGGCCTGGCCTGGCCCACACCACCAGGTGGTGTGGCCATCCCCTGGCCCCTCTCCGTCTCATATTCTGGCTCCGCGAGTCTTCCGGTAAAATATCGAATTTGGCTTTTATTCCGAGAATATTCATTTTTTGACTTTCCTAGAACCAAAACAGCAGAAAACAGGCAACTGGCACTGTGGCATCTTGTTAATAGGTTAGTCCAAGAAATCATATGAAAAGTACTCCAAAGTGTGGACAAAACATAAGAAAGTACATAAAACCAAGCATGGAACATCAAAAATTATAGATACATTTGCAATGTATCAACATCCCCAAGCTTAACTCCTGCTCGTCCTCGAGTAGGTAAGTGATAAAAAAAAAGAATAATTTTTGAGGTGGCATGCACCATCATAAACTTGATCAAAGTATTTGTAAAACATTCAAAGCTGGTATCATAGTACTTCAATCATAACATGAAAGACAAATTTCTAGCAATAAGACAAAGAAACTATGTTGCAACATGAAAAGGCACAAACAAAAGATTCATGAATAACAATGCCTTGCAAGACGTGTGTTTGTTTCACATAAAGAAAACATAGCATAATAGCATTGAGCTTGTCCCTCATAGAGTAGCAAGTATAAATGCATAGGACACCTACGATTAGTAGCCAAATACACAATGCATTCCCCTAGGCCCATATAGGTGAAGTGTCATGTAGTCGACGTTCACATGACACCACTAGAATAAGTACACCACAACTTAAATATAGAACTATTGAATCTTTCTCAACACAATTCCACTACTAACAACATGACTTCTCCCATGTCCTCAAGAACAAAATGAACTACTCACAAGATATCATATGGATTAAGTTAAGAGATGAAATAATGATGTATACAATCTGAACATAAACAATAATTCAACGGTTCCACTCAATAGCATCAACTACAAAGAGTAAACAACACCGGGAAAGTTTCCCCTAAGAACTATGCAAGATTCAACCCAATTGTTACAGCAGTATGGAGATGGTGATGATGATGGTGGTGGTGATGATGATGATGATCCCGATGAAGTCTAGCTTGATGGTGGTGTTGATGGCGACGATCTCCCCTCTCCGGGAAGGAATTCCCCTGGCAGAATTCTGTCTGCTAGAGAGATCTTTCTCTCTCGGTGTTTTCCACCCCGCAGAGGCGGCGAAATCTTTCTGTGGTCGCCCCCGAGTCTTAGGGTTTCTGGAGGATAATATATGCCAAAGGGGAGAGCTAGGGCGGCCAAACCACCTGGTGGCGCGGCCTAGGGTGGCCCGCGCCAGGGGGTGGTGTGGGCCCCCTGTGGCCCATCTCTGCTTCCCCTTCTGGCTTTCTTCATCCTCTAGAAAAATACGATTTTCCATGTATTTTCCCGGATTTTCTGATCTTCACGAATTTTGCCTCCAAACAGCACCCTTTTCATCAGAATCCTGACTACAACGGTCCATGCTCCAAAAGTCATCAACCATGCAAAAACACATGAAATAACATAAGTATCATCTCTTAATATGAAATATATCAATGAATAACAGTAAATTATGATATAGAATAGTGATGTAAAATGGACGTATCAACTCCGCCCAAGCTTATACTTCGCTTGTCCCCAAGCAAAACTGAACTCAATAAACATGACCTCAGGTTTATGGAGTGAAGAGTCGATAAAAGAATACGGACAAGAAGCATCACATTCATCAATACATAAGTCATAATAGAAGACAACTCACTATTACATAACTTAACTTGCAATAAGTAAAGGAAACACAATAAAAATACATAAAGTGAATCATAATTGGTAATGGCAAACTTAGCTCTTGGTCGAAGAATAGTTGACAATTTGCTGGAATTCACAAATAACTGATTTTCAATGATAGCTTTCAAAGTAGTAAACACTAAGATAAGAGCGATGTGCAAAACAAGGAACATAAGAAACATGATTGAATAAATCATCATATGAATGAATGAAACACAACAACTCAAAATACTTGCTTAGATAGAAGGGAATAGGTTTACTGATTCAACTAAAAAGTAAAAGAAAGGCCCTTCGTAGAGGGAAGCAGGGATTTCAAGTTTCATAAAGAGCTCCCAAAAATTATGGTACTTATTAGCTTTCAACTCTCATTGCCCCTATCATAGGCATCTTTAGGTGATTAAGGTTAAAGTGATCAAATATGAGGATATGCTTGACAAGTTGTAAGTTGAAAATCTCATGTCCCTTGAATACGAGGGCTGCTCCTCATGCTACTCAAGTTTAGTCACCGGTAAGTTCTTGTCATAGTAAGCACATGTGTATCACGGAGAACCGCCAACGGGGTACCCCTTGCCCGATGATACAGAAGAATCCCCATATCAAAATGACAAGGCAAGCAGACAACGAGCATCTCACCAATCTTCTTATTTACCATAGGAATATGGTGCTTTTTTCTCTCTTTCCTCTTTTCATAATCTCTTTTTTTTCTTTTTCTCTTTTTTTCAATATAGGACTCTTTTTTATAAGAAGAATACTTCATAGACAGCTCATTATGGTTACACTGCAGGTTTCCACCATGTCAGCATGGATTAGACCAATGGCCTAGGCGTTTCTCTAACAAATATACATAACTCCATGGATTTACAAGCCCCCCTTTCCTTTCACATCGACGACATCCATAGACAAAAGAGCATGATATCAACTAGGTACAGAGTACAAGTGTAATGTTGAAAGCGTTCCCCATGACAGCATGGTTCTGCTAATCCCCAACAAATAAGTCCAAGCATATACAACATAGACGACACAATGGTTCAAGTTTATTAAGGGCAAGAAAAGTAAAGTGTGCCATCAAGTTTGTGAGAGCTTTAATCACTAGTTTTCTCATAACAAGTTTAATTCAGAAGATAGATAAAAACATGAATATACATGGAATAGCATATGCTAGTAGGTAGGTATGGTGGACTCTTTGGAATAACTTGGTTTAAGGAGTTGGATGCATGAGAGAAACTCACACTTGGTTACGGAGGCTAGCAAAAGACTAGGAGCGACAAACTAAGAGAGCAATAATGGCCATAATCATGCAGAGCGACAAAACATCATTGATCAAAGCATAAAGTGATATTACAAGTTGAAAACTAAAGGATCAGCAAGGCTATGGTGACTTTGGATAGTCATAACATGGTGTGAGCATGTGCCAAGTCAACCCAAATAAAGCATCAAAGGAGAATACCACAATACTATGCTTTAATATGATAAAACAACGCATAATCCTTCCAAGGCACATTAAGGAATCTCAATTATTTATAACATGTCATGCTATAGCAAAGAATACTAAGCATAAAGCCAAAACAATATCAGGCATGCCATGACAAAGCATAGGCCACAATCAAAAACAAGCTCTCTTTACCACTTAAGCATGAACTTTCCTACTCTTTTCCAAACCAAACCAAACTATTTGAAAACCAATGCATGAAAGAGAGGGTCCAACCAATTTATTCAGCAAACTAAGAAAACCAAGCAAACTAAAAACCAAAAAAAAATGAAAAAGGAAGATGCTCCAAGAACAACACAATTGTGCATGAAACAATAAAAATGAAGTGTTTGAAAGAAACCTGGGATTTTTATTGATGAAGAAGGGGATGCCTTGGGCATCCTCAAGCTTTGACGCTTGTACTTCTTGGATATTTCTTGGGGTGACACGCGTGGCATCCCCAAGCTTGAGCTTTAGTCCATTCTTCATCTCATTACATCATTCTCTTCATACACCTGAAATTTTTCCTTTATACAAAACTTCACACAATCTTTATTAGCAACATTAGTGCACTCAAGATAATAGGTCTTTGGGTTGAGTTTCAACACCAATAAAACTTCCATTAAAACACAAGCTACTGTAGCACTTCCCTTGAAAAGCTCAATTCCCCAAAGAGAACTCAAAAAGGAACCAACAAGAAGCAAATGCAAATAATGGCAGAAATCTGTCAAAACAGACCAACAGGTAAAAACCAATTTTTTTTCAAAACCCTTTTGTTGCTCAAATCGAAAAGTGTTGAACTAGCGAAAGTTAGATAACAACCTAGGGAAGAAGAACAAAAATTCACACCTCAAAATGACGTACAGATATTTTACACGAATTTTTACGGTGAAGCACAAAAATCTGTTTCGGGACAGCAACTTTCCCAAGCATTACTTCTCTCTCATTAGAGGTTACTCTTGGCACAAAAAGCAAATAAAAAGGATAAGGACCAGTTATTACTGAGGTAATAACTTCCAAGACTCAACTAAAACTTTTGGGTTATCTCCCAATAAGTACTTTTCTTTAACGCCTTTAAGTTAGGCTTGATAGTTTGAGAAGATGCTCACATAGGAAATATGAATTGAAGTAAACGAGAGCATCAAGAAGCAAATTCAAAACACATTTAAGTCTAACCTACTTCCTATGCATAGGGATCTTGTATGCAAACAAGTCATGAAAGAACAAAGCAACAAGCATAGAAAAGCAAAACAAGTGCAACTTGAAGACTTTCAACATAAAGAGGGGAAACCTAATATTGTTGAGATGCATAAAACCATGTTTCCCTCTCTCATAATAACTTTCAGTAGCATCATGAATAAAATTAACAATATAACTATCACATAAAACATTCTTATCATGAGCCACATGCACAAAACAATTATTACTCTCCCTATAAGCATAGTCATTCTTATTAATCGTAGTGGGAGCAAATTCAACAAAATAGCTATCATTACTATTCTCAGCACCATAATCATCAAATATAGGAGGCGTATTGTAATCATAATTAATTTTCTCCTCAATAGTAGGTGGACTGAAAATATCATATTCATCATTGTAATCATCATATATTGGAGGTATGGTATCATCATAAGCAATAGAATAGCTATCTTCCAAAGCTGGGGAACTAAAAAGATCATTTTCATAAAAACTAGCTTCCCTAAGCTTAGACTTTTCCATAGCATTAGCAATAATGGTGTCTAAAGAATTCGTACTAACAACATTGCTATTAGCATGCAAATAAATTTCCATATGTTTTTTAATTTTCTCTTCAAACACTTCATGCCCTAACTCAAGATAAATACTATAAAGCTCTTTAATTTTGTTGTTGTTTTCCATTAAGCCTAACTAGTGAAAATAAAAACAAGAAACAAAAAAATGTGATTGCGGAATCTAAAGGAAATAACTTCGAGCACACACACCGAAGGATCTGAGTACCTTTTACCTTACCTCCCCGGCAACGGTGCCAGAAAAGAGCTTGATGTCTACGCACTTCTATTCTTGTAGACAGTTGTTGGGCCTCCAAGTGCAGAGGTTTGTAGAACAGCAGCAAGTTTTCCCTTAAGTGGATCACCCAAGGTTTATCGAACTCAGGGAGGAAGTGGTCAAAGGTATTCCCTCTCAAGCAATCCTGCAATCAAGATGCAAGAAGTCTCTTGTGTCCCCAACACACCCAATACACTTGTCAGATGTATACGTGCACTAGTTCAGGGAAGAGATAGTGAAATACAAGTGGGATGGATATAAGACAACGGTGCTAGAAAATAGCTTGATGTCGTGGAAGAGACTAAAGGCAAACTGAAATAAAGATGGAAGCAAGCAAACATGTAACAGATCTAGTTGCAAACGATGTTTTAATGCTAAGAAACAAGGCCTAGGGATCATACTTTCACTAGTGAACACTCTCATATAAATATATTATCTTCATGATACTACTCTGAACTACTCTCCGGTTGGACACTCTAATCCATGGTAGGGCTATAACATCACACCTCAAAGTAAGCCTTTCCCATCTAGATAACCCCACACTGTCACCTTGAGCACTAGATGGTTCCAACAAACACCACAATTTCATAAAGATATCCAACTCCACTTATAACAAGTATTTGTAATCTCTAGCCTAAGTGCCACCATGGTATGCACACTGTCAACTTCACACACATGGGGAGAGCAGAGATCTATTAAAGCACTTGAGTAGCAAGGTAGATCTACTTGATTACAAAGCTCATGATTACAATATGATCATGCATAGAGAGAGAGATGAACACATAGCTACCTGTAGAACCCTTAGCCTCGAGAGAGAACTACTCCCTCCTCATCATGGGAATCAGCAATGGTGATGGAGATGGTGGTGGAGATCGATGGAGATGGCTTCGGGGGCACTTCCCTGTCCTGGCAGGGTGCCAGAACAGAGACTTTCTGTCCCCCGAATCTCCCCTTCGGTGGCAGCGGTGTTGTGGAACTTTTCGTGGCTGGAGGCTGGACTATTTAGGGTTTATGCATCGGGAGGCTCTTATAGGCGAGAGGGGAGACCGAGGGGGTGCCGGAGGGGCCCACACCACCCCTTGGCGCGGCTTGGCCTGGCCCGCTCCACCAGGTGGTGTGGCCAGCTCCTAGCCCCTCTCCTTCTCATCTTCTGGCTCCGGGAGTCTTCCAGTAAAATATCGACTTTGGCTTTTGTCCCGTCCAATTCCGAGAATATTCATTTTCTGTCTTTCTTGGACCCAAAAGCAGCAGAAAAAAGTCAACTGGCACTTTGGCACCTTGTTAATAGGTTAGTCCAAAAAATCATATAAAAAGTACTCCAAAGTTTGGACAAAACATAAGAAAGTAGATAAAACCAAGCATGGAACATCAAAAATTATAGATACATTTGCAATGTATCACGCATATCCACACATGCGCCACACATCGTGGGTGAAAAAGTATCAGTGGTGGGGCCCGCCTCCAAGTTCTGTGGCACATAGTGAAATATGCACCACAGAAGAGGCAACTTCTATGGCGCATATCTCATTATGCATCACAGAACTTGGATCACCCCACCCTGGCTGGTGGGTACCACCAATCTTCTGTGGCGCATATTGTACGTAATGCACCATAGAACTTCTAAGTTTCGGTGGTGCATGTTTCCTAATGCGCCACTAACAAGTCTCTGTGGCGCATGGATTTACATATGCGCCACAGATTAACTTATCTACCTATAGGTTGTTTCCTAGTAGTGTTATCATTAACTTCCATGTTTTTATACTTCCCGATATTATTGATTGTCAAAAGAGAAAATTAATTCTATTATCATTTTGTAACTCACACTTCTGCTTCTATGTGTTCTATACTGCTCCACATAGTTTTATAATTCAATAGTGTTGTTTGAATTTTCTATACTTCCCTGTCTAAAATGTCTACTTCCCTTCTGGTTAGGTTTATACTTCTCTGTTTTTGAATTTTATACTTCTCTATTTACGACCTTACTGGCTCAATTGCTTTCTAGTTGTGTTCTATACTGCACATGTATTTTTCTCTAGTGTGCCTCCCGACGAATGGTCTTACTATGTTCACCATTTTTATCAATTTTTGGATAAATCATTCGGCGTTTTGTTTGTTTTTTGCACTACTCATATTTTTTTCGAAATAGGGATTGCCCCGGCCTCTGCATCTTAGGATGCACCCAACCTATTTATTGTTAGTATCCAGGAGTTTTAAAAAAGTATTACAAATCAAACATCAGATATGATTGATACAAATACCAACCATCTCAAAAAAGCTAGAAATCTCACAAGATATAGATGATCACAACTAGGCATCGGTGAATCTACTAGAATAACGCCACGAAACATGGCTGGAAAAAGCCAAAGTAACCATCATAAGACGGGTGCACCCAGAAACCATGGGTTGCCGCTGGTTTGGGAGAAGGAAACCCAAAGTTGGATCCAATGTGTCGCCATAAGAATAACCTGGAAAAAAGATGAAACTCCGACATTGTTAAAAATACAATTATTACGACATTTCCCAATGGACCAACATATGGTCGAAATGTCAATTCGAATTCTATATATGTTCGCCTTATCTACCCCATTTAGCCAATTACCAAACATATTAGTAATATTGGTTAGAGGAGGTAAATTGTAAGTGCAATATATCATATGCCAAATAACCTTAGCAAAAGGAGATGAAAGGAATAAATGTTCTATTGTTTCGTCATCGTTACAAAAACAACATTTTTTTGATCCATTCCACATACGTTTGGCTAAGTTATCTTTAGTTAATAAAACTCGTTTATTAAGGAACCACATAAATATCTTAATTTTTATAGGAAATTTTAACTTCCACAAATACCTTGATAAAAACCATGGATGACCATTCATGAGATTCTCATACACCAATTTAACCGTGAAAATTCCATTTTCCGACAACTTTCATCGAAAACTGTCCCATTATTTGTCGAAGATACCCCCATCAATCTCTCACATAGGTGCAACCATGCATCCTATTTATTGCCCGTTAAGCTACGTCAAAAGCCAATATTTAAAGGATTGTGTGATAGGACAGTGTTAACAAACACATGTTTCCTATGTACAGTGTTATAAAGGGAGGGATATTGTTCATTTAAGCCAATACATTTGTCTACAGCTGATTCATTTCGGTCGGTGTACCAGCTAGTTTGCGCTCCTATATAGGTGAGATATATAGGATATTATTGAGTTAAATCCATGATTAGGTTCAATACGATTACTATACAACAACAATAGTTTACGGTCATCGAAGTTGTGTCGCAGTGTCACTCACGGTCATATCTGCAATATTTTCGAAGAGTCAGGGGTAAAAGCGTCCAAACAAATGGCAGACGGAAATTTTAGAGTGAGATGAACATCCTCAATATTTTCAATAGTATAGATGCACTGCCTGACCATCAATTTAACATGTAAAAGAAGGACAACGATCATATTAAAGATAATGTTTATATTCTGAATCTATCATACATTAGCACAAAATAGGTTGTGCGCATATATATTTACGCATTTGAAAGAAGTGTGCCTGAAACTATCACTCGATGGCAAATGGAAAATTGTGTCGTTGTCCTTCTTTTTATTCCAATCACTGTATTCCCGGTGTGGGACATGTATGTCCCATGTCTTGCTTGTACCACGCGAGAGCAGAAACTGCTCGTGCTCACCGTGTTGCTACAGAACAACAGGGACGTGCCAGGACAGTGCCTGGAGGCTACAGGGAGGAAGATGGCAAGCCGCAGAGGTGCCCGCTGCAGGAAGAGGGCGTGACGGCTGGGAAGAACTTGGCGGCCAGGAATAATCAAGGAAGGAAATAGATGCTCATGCTACATTGTCAATTGTGAATCTGACAATCGAGGTAACTCCAAAAGAAAGGGGTGCAGTACCGGAGGTATGTGCTGCGCTGTCAGCAGCACGGGCAGAGCAGTATGAGCTAGCGAAATCACACAAAACCACAACCAGCCTTGAAGTCACCTGCGCCGGCCAGTGCTCAGTCAACCTAGAGAAGGCATCTAGGTATGGGAGCAGGCGCCGCGTCACTGTCATCTCCCTTCAAGAGCTTCATGGCATCTGATTTGGAGCTTGGTTGGGAGCTCCCTAGCCATCTCCGGCGCGTGGTGGAGGTCAGAGAAATCCAGGACGCAGAGGCTTGATGCGGTGGTGCTCAGGGGTCCAAGTGGGGCTTCCAGGAGGCCGAGGTGGCGTGCGGCTAACCAACGGCGGGGAGCACGGTGGGGAAGAAGTGGATGTAGGGAAATATCATCTTCGTAGCAGTGAAGCATCTTGACTCGATTCACTCCCGTACCAACACCATCGTCTGTCGTCGCTCACGCTGCACCGACCAACACAGGAGGTCTTTAGCGGGGGGAGCTCGTCTTTGGTTGAGCGGACCTCGCTCCCTCACCGGCAGCGCTGGCTCACTCGGTCGGGGGAGGGATTTGTCTGCAGCTGATTTGTTCCAATCGGTGTATCAGCTGGTCTGCGCTCCTATATAGGTGAGATGTATAGAATATTATTCTATACATTGCTCGTCTTGACGCCCTCCGGTTCCCACGTTGCACCCTGGGCCCTTGAGCCTCCCGTACCCCGCCGCCAGTCGCATATCTCCCGCCACCAGACAGACACCGCATCCACAGTACTACCTCTGTTTGGAATTATTAGTCTTAAGAGCTTTTTTATATTGTTTGAAATTATAAGGTCTATCTCATTTATTAGTCTCTCTCGTCCAATGCATGTTCTCATTTTTCTGTTACTTCTATCATGCATGTAAAACTATTGGTGCATATATATACTCCGCCCGTCCCAAAATATAAGGCGTCTAAGGATTGATCAAAACTCAAACCTTACTAACTTTGACCAAATATTTAGAAAAAAATATCTATATCTACAATATTGAATGGACATATTAAAAAAATATACTTTATGGTGAATCTATTGATATTAATTTAGTATTATAAATTTTTATATTTTTGTGTATAATTATGGTCAAACTTCAAAAATGTTGAACTTTGACTAATCCTTAGGCGCCTTATATTTTGGTATGGAGGGAGTATTTATTAGAGAGAGTTATGAAGTATCTTGGTATTAGAAATTTGGCTCTTAACACTAATAATCCCAAACAGAGGTAGTATTTGACGTCACATGCTGCCGAGCTGCTGTCCCGTGCTGGACAGCGATGCCTCCGCATACAGCCATGATGCTCTCCTCTCACCCGCTGAAGCAGACCAATCATCGACGTCGCGTGTTGGAGCAGTATAACTGCGGAGTGGTCCTGCTGCGGAGAACCTTGGCGTGTTTCTGCTGTTGCCAGTGAATCTTCGCCGCCCTCGATGCTGCTGCTAATGTTGAGACTAGCCCTATAGGGTATTATAGGTAGTATCATGCATACCATGTTGGCAAAATTCTGACGTGGCTTGCTAATTAATGATGAAAGAGGTTGTGTTGGTATCATTGGTAAATACGGTATAATAGCACGTAGAACTAGAAAAACTAATCTCAAATGAATCTTGTACACAATTTTGCATTAAGATTCTAGAAAACAATAAATATACTAAAATAATGATACTACTATATGATACTATGTATTATAGAGATGATATCATATACTAGTATCATATGCATGATACTACTGTATGATACTCCCCATTATAACTAGTCTGAGATTAGCTAATTATTGCTCTCGTTTTGAATTTCTTTGACTATAGCTCCAAGCAGGAAACACAAAATGAGATGGATTGAGATTGATAAGATGTGTGGTGGTTAAAAAGCAAAAACTGGGAGACAAAATAGTAGCTAGAAGAGGATGAGAACGAATTGTGTGGTCGAGAAAAAAAATACTTCCTCCGTCCAAAAAAAATCATATATTTATCTAAATTTGAACACAATTAAGTATGTAGATACATCTCAATTATATAAATCTACGACATTCTTTTCAGAACAGAGAAAGTACTAATTATACAATTCGACAACTAGTACTAGTTACTGCCAGTCTATCTTTCTTTTTTACAAGGAATTTCTACCTAGTTATTTTGAAGATTTTTTAATGTGCAAATTCATA
Source organism: Avena eriantha (assembly GCA_910589775.1). Lineage (NCBI taxonomy): Eukaryota > Viridiplantae > Streptophyta > Magnoliopsida > Poales > Poaceae > Avena > Avena eriantha. The sequence goes on along the minus strand of OU342743.1, from coordinate 409,806,924 downwards.
TATTATATTAATCTTGACTAGGCAGTGCAAACGGCATGAAAAATGCAGTACAAATACAAAAACGACCGATAAGAAATTCCCATTAACATGTTCAAATGTGAATTTGAAAATACTGTCGGGCAGTGCAAAGTGCACAAAACAGGCAGAACACACATGTGTAATAGGAAGTGCAAAAAACAATTTACAAGGATAATTTTCTTAGTAAGTGAAAAGTTCTTTTGGATCGTGAGTTCCAATGCTCACAACATATTTAAAAAAAGCACATCCCTCGTTGTCGTTACCCCCCATCTCTGCCTCCCCTAGCAATCAGTGCCATAGCCATCCAGCATCGCCTGGAGGGCTCCAGCTACGGCTGCGGTCGCATCTCGTCGACCTTCACGGCTCTGCTCCGATGGGACCCTCCCCGTCGTCTCGAGCTGATGCACCATGCTCCACTGCCATGTCTCCCTAGTTCACTGTCATTCTCCTCGCCTTCATCACAATGTTGCATCACCTCATTCCCCAGTTGCTTCCCTTCCACCTGTAATTCCTAGTTCCTACCACTGACACAGTGGTCCACCAGCGCGAGGAAGCATGTAGCCCCGCCCTAGTTTCCCTTCCAGAGATGGTTCCCGTCGCCTTCACAACCTACCACCGGCGTGGCTGACCACTGGCGCGAGGCACACCTACACCATGCAACGCTGACACACCTACACTACCGTCCGCAAGGCTCTTCACTGCCCGATAGTTGCATAATGATATATAAGTTGGGGTCTTAACACCACCCATCCCAACCCTAAGTCATCGTGCGTGTGCTCAACACAATATTATGGACCAGCGTCTCGGCTTCGTCGCCTGTCGCCGCTAACACGGCGTACGAGCGCCGAAGCCTCAAAGCAGTGTTAGGGTACCAAGGCTACATTGTTCGTCAACGCTACCGTGTTGACGGTGATGAATCCTCGGCACCCTAACACCTAAGGCTACCGCATCTATGTAAACTAAGACCACTGAGTACATAAAAAGAAGGAAGTGCAGACAACAAGAGGGAGAAGCACAGAGAAAGCTACCAGGTAGTACAGGGGCCACATAGAGGGGAAGTTCAATTTTAAAACAAAGAAAGCGCAACTACAATAGGGGAGGCACAGAGGAAGTTAACAGGCAGTACACATGCCCCATTGAGGGAAATTCAAATATGAAACTAGATATTAGGGGATACAAAATGGTCTACCAAGAAGCGTAGACGCTAACGCGTCGACAATCACTAAGTGAGAAATTAAATCTAAGTCTTGTTTGCATAACGATATATAAGTTGGGGATCTTAACACCACCCACCCCCAACCCTAAATCAGTGTGTGCGCTGAACACAATGTTGGGTCCGCAGCATAGAAAACAAAAAATTTCCTACGGCGTGAACTACACGCCAAGATCTATCTACTAGGTACAAAGCAACGGGTGGACATACATCCAACGAGAACTTACCCTCGAAGACAACAAGTTTTGTTAACGAGTAGGAACTCGTGGTTGATGTAGTCATACACTTGCCGATCTCAAGATCATGAGAAAGTCCGAGCAGGTCCGGCTCTAGCACGTCCTTCAGATCCAGCTCCAGCACCACCAAGTCTAGCACCGCAAAGCAGCGGTGCATCCGTGATCGCACACACGTCCGGTACCCCGACAACCTCCGTCCCTCGCTCCAGCAAAGCAGCGGAAGCAGCAACTCCTTTCCAGATAAAGCCACCGGGAACATATATCTCGCTAATCCGAGACCATGGGGAATAATAGTAGAGGGGGAGAGAGATCCTTCACAAGGAGGTGTGTGTGAGAAGTGAGGAGAGGGTGGACTTTTATAGGAGGAGGGGGGTGCCCCTCCTTCATGGCCGGTGCATGGAGGAGGTGCCTCTTCACCTCCTCCATTCATGTGGTGGTAACCCCTCCACATTAAAATGCCTCTTCACATTCCCTTTTAAAATCTCCACTTTAAATGCATTAAATTTCTCCAAATTTAATGCTCTCTCATTTAATGAAACTCTTTTATTATTTTTATTCAGAATTTTGTTAATTACTTTAATTAACAAACATTCACATAAAATCCCCTGCAACATTTTAATATTACATGCAGAACCAATTTCAGCAATTTCACCCGAAACAGTTTCGGTGTCTATTGAAATAATTCCAGCGCTTTCTTAAATCTTTATCTGAAACATATTTTCTCCAAATGGTGTCGGTATCCCTTAAGTGTGTCACCCTACGGTTCGCGAATAATGTAGACATGATCGAGACCCCTCTCCGATCAATAATCAGCAGCGTGACCTGGAGATCCGTACTGACTCCTACACATTCAACGATGACTTCTGTGATCGTGAGAACCTTTAACGCTTGTAACTAAATTCCTTTGTCCCGTGATATATTACATGTCCGAGATTCGATCATCGGTATCTCCATACCTAGTTTGATCTCGTTACCGACATGCACTCTTTTCTCGTTCCCGTGATATAACATTCTAGTGATCACATCACTTGCTTGCAAGCTATTTCAATGTGATATCACCGAGAGGGCCCAGAGTATATCTATCCGTCATAAGGATTGACAAATTCCACTCTTGATCCATGAGCCTCAACATAACACCTTCATAGCACTGAACCCATCTTTATAGTCACCCTGTTATGGTGTGACGTTTGATGTTATCAAGATACTCTTCCGGTGTTAGCAATTAACATGATCTCATGGTATAAGGATAAAGATTACTTCGTATGATGTTATAGCAATATAAACATAATGACTTTGATCGTAATGCTATACTTCGGATGAATGTTCATCACATCATTCCACCAATGTTGTGACCTCGTTATTAACAACATCCAATGTCCATGATCAGGAAATCTTGATCATCTTGTTAATCAACGAGCTAGTCTATAAGAGAGGCATAACTAGGAACCCTTTTTGTTTATTAAACACACATGTATTGTCATTTCCGATCAATACAATTATAGCATATAAAATAAACATTTATCATAAACATGGAATAAGATAATAACCACTTTATTATTGCCTCTCGGACATATTCCCTTCAGTCTCCCACTTGTACTAGAGTTAATAATCTAGTTTGAAAAACTTTGCGTATTGAACACCTATGGCTTTCTGGTGTTGCATATACGCGATTGCTAGTGGTTAACATAATCTCCGGATCTGACAGTTTCAGGTCCGTGTGTATTTGCATGTCTTTGCGTCTCTACGCATCACTCATTCTCAAATGAGATGGCATTGTATAAATTTGGTCCTTTGGTGAGACCTTTAGTTCGTTCCGGTTAAAATGTGTTGATATTATTGTCACAAAATATATTTTCATAGTATTTGCCCACTTTCAACCACACCTAGTTTGATAACAAACTACTTAACACAAATGCCCTCCTATGCTGCTACTATAGCAGTCATATACTCAGCCTTTTTGTTGTAGTATCCGTCACAATGTCTCAACTTTGGAACTCATCCAAATCCATCATGGAACATCGTTTCCATTACATTGTGCCACCCATAGTCTAAATTGAGATAAATTTAATTTATATCTTGTGACAAAACCAGTATCAATGTAACACTTTACAATGAACTACATTTAACTATTTGTCACTTATACATTATATATTCTTAGTTCTTCCAAAGCTCATAAGAATATCTTTACTATCGTCCAATGATCATCTCATGAATCATTCTGGTATGTGCTCATAACATTTAGAGCATAGGACATTCTGGATATATATATATATATCATGGTATAATCGATCAAAATCTTCATGTGATTTTACTCACCAAGTGTTGAAACACTTGAATTTCGATACAATCCTTTCCATGCAGCAAGAACCTTTCTTATTGTTTCCATATTGAACCCTTTCAATATCTCATATATGTATGCCTGGCACAACCATATTAGCGCCTTAATCTATCCATATAGATATTGATGCCTAATATTCCGGTTTTGCCCAAGTCTTTCATCGAAATCTTATTTTAATAAAATTCTTAACTTGTGTCAATACAAGATACATCATTTCCAATCAAAAATATGTCCTCTACATAATGTATTAGAAATATGTCTCAGCGCTCCCACTTAATTTCTTGCAAATGCAAGCATCTTCATCATCTCCGATGAATTTAAACTATTTTAACAGTTTCATCATGGTGAAGATTCCAACTCCGCTATGCTTACTTCAACTATTGAAGTTTGCATGCCTTTTAGCACCCTTTGAATTAACAAAACCCTTTGGACCGTGTCATGTACACGTCCTAGGTAACCGTTCTATTAGAAGAACATTGTTTTGTATATTCAATTACCATATACCAAATTATATGTAGTGGTTGCTACATTAATCCGTCAAGACTAAATATCGCTATGAAAGATCAAATCTTGTCATAGTCAACTCCTTGAACATTGTCGTACACTTCTTTCTGACATGTCGACTATTTCATAGATGTTAAACATCCATGTCTTATTTCTTTATAGATCCAAACACGACCGATAGGCTTCACGCCTTTTCGGAGGGTCTTCCAAGTTCAGAAACTTGATTTCTCGTGTATGGATACTATCACGGATTCTATGACTTCTAGTCATTTTATGGAGTCAGGGCCCATCATCGCTTATTTGCATGTAGTCGGTTCATCATTGTCAAAGCAATAACAACTTGCTTATCAAATCTTACTCTTTGATTCTTACCGATCCACACGGTTCTATAGGAACTCTAATCTCCGAGATCACACCTTTTGTAATCGCGAGAGCCATGAGCATTCTGGCCGCCACCGGGACACTTTCCGGTGCTGCGCTACTTAGCACATATAGCTAAGGTTCAACAACCTTATCAAAGTTCTATTGTCCTCCCACTTAACTTTTCACGAAAAATTCCTTCTCAAGAAACCTTACGTTCCAAGTAACAAACTCTTTTGTCCTCAGTGTTATGGAGAAATTCCCAACAAATTCTTTGGGATAACATACAAAGACGTGCTTATCCGACTTTGGTTGTAAACATTTTACTTATGCATAGCATACCAAAATTTAAGAAAAGACAATTCGGGTTTTATCCCAAACCATAATTCATATGGTGTCATTTAAATGGATCACGATGGTGCTCTTTTCAGTCTAAAGCGGTAGTCTCTAAAGCTTCAATCCTTAATGATATGGGGTGGCCTGGTCTTCTCAGCAAGCTCTTGTCGATGGTGATGGTGGATGATAGATAACTAGTGCGTAGCTATGATCTCTCCCGCTCGATCCCTGATGCCAATGCAACAGCTCTCGAACCTTGTAGGATATTCACAACACCACACTCGTGCGCACGCAGCCGTGGCCACGAACAGTAGTATGCAATCTACTAATTCCCAATGGAACAACAGATCACACTCAATTATAGTTGGCAGATTCGAACACAGGGTAATTCCAGAGGTTCTATGAAAGAAACAACTCCAAAATATTTTAACGTGGTCTTAAACCTAACTTGTGATGGCTACGGAGGTTTATATGAGGGCTGGGGCGTCATCCCATCTAAACGGGCCTAAAAACAGCCATAACTTGGCCCAAACTGACTCGGTTCGACTCAAACTGATACATACCGACCCATAGATGAGTTCGGCTTACTTGGCGCGCAGGCCATATGTCGTGGTGCACCTCAAAAGTGTCCTGGCGCGCCACATATCTCTCTTGATCATGCTTGTTTGCCTTATTGCCTCCTAATGCATCTTCCATCTCCTGGTCGTCTTCCTCCCTCTCCTCCCGCTGGCGCTAGTCCGATAGATGCCAAATCTAGTCAAACAATAACACCATGATTTTAGGTAGTATAAAGCTCTTATAAATCAAAGTATCATGTCCAACTAGGAACGAATGCACCTTGTGATATTTTTCAATGAGGCTCAATATTTCTTTCCAGTTCAAACACTCGAAATCAGCATGATCCATGATTGTATCCTCATCATCCTCCCTTTCTTCAAGAAAAGCCGTCCTCGGCGTTGGGTAAGCTGAAAGTGGAAGAAACAAAAAGAACAACATGTACACAAAGTATATATATATAACATGTTGTATTATTGTTGTTCACATGAAAAGTATGTCTAGTATACATCAAGCAATTTATATTGCAGGTATAAGTGAAGTACAAATAATCATGATCATGGTGAAAAACAACTAAATAGATAGTCTTGTTCTTCAATATTAAATTGAGTTTTCGCAAAGAAGATCTATGATCAAATTTGTGCACAAGATCAAACCAATTCAGTATGTGCGAAAACCAAATTGATTCATGCCATGTTTCAACTGCGCTACTCTGATTATTATGAACATGATCATGTTGTCCAGTATGTAAAATGCAACTCAATTTGCAAATATCAAGGAAGACTAAAGTAGTAACAAAACTAGACAAAGACTTTTGGGACAAACATAGTGAATATGAAAACTTGGGTCCTATTCTAGCAAGATTAGAACAATCCAACATAGGTAAAATTACTTGTGTTGGTTGCAATATATCAACTAGACCAGAATGTATTTCCATAATATCTGGAACATGAGCTATTGTCCCATAGTAAACATTTTGTGATGTATGGCTGAAAACAGCATGTTTTAGTTCAGCGATTCTATCACAAGTAATGCATATGTGATCCACAAGAAAAATTTCATGCATGCTATATTCACCAATCAGATTGAAAGTGAAACAAGGAGAATATGTGCTAGAATTCAGAAATGAAATTTCAGAAATCTTATCCATAGCACAACTCATACTCATAGGTTCATTTAGCATGATGGAATACACAACATCAGCAGGTGGTATTCGAGCAAGTATTTCCTTATGTGTTATCAGTACCACATGATCAAAATTTGAATTTGGTAAACTATCACATGGTGCTGAAACAATAGTGCAAGGCAAATCACAAAGAGGCTTCAGTAAAGGAATAGACTCACAATATGTCGCACATGTTGGCTGAAGCTCCAAATCCGTACCAATGCCATTAACAAACTTCTCAGCTGTAGTAGGTACTACGACATCCTCCTCAAGTAACAATACCAGATCGTGTGATGCAGGTTGTAAAATAGGCGGCTCCCTTTCTTCAAAAGCAACCTGTACATCACAAGATACAAAACTAGGAGTAGACATGATTACATTAGTAGAAATATCCTCACATGTATTAGCATCTACTGCACTGATGTTTTATTTTTCTCTCAGACTCTTAGAATGGATGCTCTCAACCTCACGTTTAGTGGAATCACACAGCTCACTTTTGATAACACTCTCACTCATCTTGGCTATGTGGCTCTCATTCTCACATGGGTTGTAATGCACACTATGTTCAAGATGACAAATAATAGAATTGTCACCGTTCATCATGACCTTGTACTTAGCAGACAAACTGAACTCTTTTGTCCTCTCCTTGCGAGAAGATGATACTCATGAAATTTTTCGGCTGAAATCCTGAGCATAACACGCCTCTTCATGTTCCATTTGAAAGAAATCCTTCCAACAACATGACATATTTGAGCGTCAAACCTTCTGCTCCAAGGTTCTCCCAATAGTATGTGACAAGAATCAAGTGGTATAGGAGATACATCACAGCGCACAATCTCAGTATGCTCTTTAAAAGTCATAGGAACATCAGAGGTGTGTGAAATCAGCAATGTGCCATATGATGAATGCAAGAGATATGGCACTGCACGGGCACATGTGGGTAGCTGCAACTTTTGTACAACTTCAACATTGATCAAATTAATAGTAGAGTTACTATCAATGGTAATGGAAGCACATCACTCACCAATCATCACACTATGGTGGAAAAGACTATCACCATCAAAAATACCGCGTTCTTCCTTCCAAAAAGTTCCACTACAACGCCAATTTTCGATGAATTTGTAACTATACGTCTCCACATTATTTGTAACATCACCTGCCTCCATTTTCTACATCACATCAACACTACTAGAAGACATTATTAGTACATTAGTGCACAAATCAAAATCAGTATGGTGGAAACTCTCACAACTCACTCACAACTAATAAGAAAGGAGATCTTACCGTTCCAAAGTGAATAGAGATGATCTACCAAACAAAATCAAAAACTGATGCACTGATGTCATGAAGTGAATATCAAAGGTATAGAGAACGATCACATGGCACACAGGGTATTTATGGTGGAGCTGTAGGTATGGTATCCTAACTACACCGCAAACAAGTCCTAGTGCTGATCGTATGACAAAGACCCACAGAAACACACACGATGGAGATAAATGGGGCAATTGCAACTATGAAAATGAGCTCAATAAAGTAAGGTATGTTGGAGGAATGCTCGTGTTGCAATGCACAAGGAGAGACACTAGCAATGTCTCAACGAAACGGGCACAAGATTGCTAACTGAGCAGCCCGCGGAGCACTAAGCACACTAGTCTCGTAGGATAGTTATAGACACAAAGAAAGGCTTACTAAGGCTCACAAGGATAGGTACGCTACGTGGACTCAGTAAAAAAATAAACAAAAAAAGAAATTTTTTTGACCTGAGAATTGGTCTCTGCCACGGCAGAAAAACGGCCTAAAATCCTGCCGCGGCAGGATGGCGGCAGAATTTTTTTTCTCATACTAGCACAGACTGGTCTGTGGTAAGGCGACGGTTCGATTTTTTTTTCTGAATTTTTTTTCACGCTGGAGCACAGACCTGTCTGCGGTCAGGCGTGAGGCAGCGAGCCGATTTTTTTTATTCCGACTCTCCAAGTAGTACACAACTAGGACTCTTTACTTAGATCGGATCTGACTTGATGGTAGCGAAAAAGATGGTGGAAAACAACTAGAACAACTAGAAAACAAATCTACGAAGAACAGATCTAGATCTAATCTAATAGAGGAACTCGACCAGCAACTATTACTCGAATACGATGTAATCTAGGCTATGGCAACTCTTTTTGTGGGGCTTTTTCTGTATAGGATGAAAAACACTCTCTAATCTATGGATGGATTGTGGATTGCTTATCGAGGCAACACTGGAAATCTGATACCAAGATGATATTGCTCACCGAGTAAACCCAGCGCTCTGATACCAAGATGATATTGCTCACCGAGTAAACCCAGTGCTCTAATACCAAGATGATATTGCTCACCGAGTAAACCTAGCGGTCTGATACCAAGATGATATGGGGTGGCCCGATCTTCTCAGCAGCTCTTGTCGATGGTGATGGTGGATGATAGATAACTAGTGCGTAGCTATGATCTCCCCCGCTCGATCCCTGATGCCAATGCAACAGCTCCCGAACCTTGTAGGATATTCACAACACCACACTCTTGCGCACGCAGCCGTGACCACGAACGGTAGTATGCAATCTACTAATTCCCAATGGAACAACAGATCACACTCAATTATAGTTGGCAGATTCGAACACAGGGTAATTCCAGAGGTTCTATGAAAGAAACAACTCCAAAATATTTTAACGTGGTCTTAAACCTAACTTGTGATGGCTACGGAGGTTTATATGAGGGCTGGGGCGTCCTCCCCTCTAAACGGGCCTAAAAACAGCCATAACTTGGCCCAAACTGACTCGGTTTGACTCAAACTGATACATACCGACCCATAGATGAGTTCGGCTTACTTGGCGCGCAGGCCATATGTCGTGGTGCACCTCAAAAGTGTCCTGGCGCGCCACATATCTCTCTTGATCATGCTTGTTTTCCTTATTGCCTCCTAATGCATCTTCCATCTCTTGGTCGCCTTCCTCCCTCTCCTCCCGCTGGCGCTAGTCCGATAGATGCCAAATCTAGTCAAACAATAACACCATGATTTAGGTAGTATAAAGCTCTTATAAATCAAAGTATCATGTCCAACTAGGAACAAATTCACCTTGTGATATTTTTCAATGAGGCTCAATATTTCTTTCTAGTTCAAACACTCGAAATCAGCATGATCCATGATTGTATCCTCATCACTTAAAACATAATGGCAGTTTTATAAATGACACCTTTGATCTTACCATGTCAAACATGGTTTGATTTCATCTCTCGAACATACCATACTCCTGTGGTTTATCGGGAAATCCAAATTCATGGAACAATTCCTGAAATCTTAGGTGTTTTGCTAAACATGTAACTCAAATATCTTCCTTTATGATCGAATCATAAACTCTTTATTTTCTTGTTACAATGATTTTTCACTTCATCTTAAAAGTCTTTGAACAACTTTCAAATGTTTCATACTTCTTCCTTATTAAGTAAATATACATATATATTCACTCAAATTTTCGAAGAAAGCATATGAAGCAAAAATATCCATCGCATATGGCTACACATAATGGACTATGCACATCAGCATGCACAATTTCCAATAATCTAGTCATTCGTTCCTCTCTGGCCTATGGACGGAGTTTCAATTATCTCGAGGAAAGTCTCACATGCGTCAATTGATCAAAATCAAAGACTCCAAAAATCCATCAACATGGAGTATCTTCATGTTTTCTTTCCAATATAATTTAAACAGCGATGTCACTTCATAAGTGATCTTTCAATCATTTGTCTTGCGACATTTTAGCAATAGTGTTTATGGATGTGATTTCTCCCACTAGACTTGTAAAAGTTCATCCATCCTTTATGGAATATGGTAATTATTTGAACAACCATTGTTCTCGTAATACCGGAACAAAATAACTATTATTAAAACAAATCTTGAAGGCTAGGTTTGACAACAACGAAAAAACACAATAACACTTTATTTGTTTTCGATGATCATCATCACTTATTCTCTTGCTAGTTACCTAGGCCATTGCAGTTCATGAATTGCGTTGTCCTGTATGACACTTCATACCAACCAATTCAGTATCCAATACCTAAGAACCACATTGTTTAATAAGCAAGGAATACAACCATAACATGTATATCTTCTATATACCCAAGTTGGACATCTCCAACCTTTTATTTTCTGTCAAATATTTTATAGATTCTCTTTCAGCAATTCCTTTTCTTTTAAAAGAATCTATCAACATCAATAGTGGTGTCATCAACATGACACATGGTACAAAGCTTGTATATAGTCAAATACTAATACCTTTGGACTTGCACTTTGAAGTGGATCACCATCATCAAATGTTTGGCATTTTTTCAAAAATCCATTCTTTAGTAATCTATTAGTGTAGTAAACATTTTACTTACATCTTCTATTCATCCTTATCATGACAACTTTCATGATCATGCTACTATAGCCTATAAAGGAAGAATCGCGAGTATAATATCAGTTCCCAAAACCTTTTTGGTAGATTCGGATGCCTAGCATCTCCAACCTTCACAAATTCTCATACAATATGTGAACATGTATTTTGCTAAATTATACTCTATCATAATGCAACCAAAACATTGTTTCAGATATCACAATATCTTTCACACATGATGGTTTCTGAAACAATTTTCAGCTCCAATATAATCTTGATATCAAAACAACTTTTGAATATCAATAATCATGGAGGCAAACATGATACTTTAGATACTAACATTGGAATTCTTAATCTTGATTTAATACTACTAATTAAACTTCATGGAGTAAATAGAGTTTGTTGAAATTTTGCAATAGGACTTATAAACTTTAAATTGACATTCAAAACAATACGATACCAGTTCGTAAAGTAAATATCCAGAATTCTATAGTTCTATTATCTCAAATAAAAAACTAAGCATAAGGTAGAAAACGAAAGCCAATGACTACAACAAACTATGCAAATTCACTTTCATTTAATTTATGACAAATTTGGTTCGACTAATCTAAATTAGAAATAAACTCCCACTCAAAAATGACATCCCTCGTGTCTTTTTGGTGATTACATGAACCAAATCCACTACACCAAGTCCGATCATCACGTGAGTTTACGTAGCTTGAAAGGCGAGCATCTATATGGGCATCATATCAACTATATGACTCATGCTTAACCTTTCGGTCCGTGTTCCGAGGCCATGTCTGTACATGCTAGGCTCGCCAAGTAAGAACCTTAGTACTCGCATGTGTAAAACTGTCTTACACCCGTTTGTATGAAAGCGTAGAGTCGAGTACACCCGATCATCACGTGATGTCTTGAAACACGATCCATAAAACGGTGCATACTTAAGGAAGAACACATTTTTATCTTGATATCTAAATGAGGGATCATCTTACAATGCTATAGAAAGCACCAAACTAGCAGTATAAGATGCTAACATCTAATGGGTAAAGTGAGATGATATGGTCCATGCATTTGATCACTATCACTTGCATCGTGGTATGATCTCTATCATTCCTTTGTGTGTATGTCCAAGGTCTATGGAACTTACACGTTGAGTGTGTTGTAAGAGTATCTATCATACATCTACTTACAACAATACCATATCAAGACATTAGCCCAGCAACGATCTAAACTAGACGCCTCTAGTTTATCAATTGCAAGTTTTACGTGGCTTAGGGCTTTCGGAGATAGAACCGTTCTTACCTACGAACATGAACCACAACGAGGATAACCAAGTTATTAGCAACTCGTTGTAAATCAGATATTGACTATAGTAGGAGAGACAGACACCCACCAGCCACTTATGCAAAACAAGTTGCATGTCAGTCGTGGAACCGGTATCATGTACGATGACATGTAAGGTTGGTCCGGGCCGCTTCATCCCACTATGCCACCAATATCCAAAATACATAGAAGATGCAATAACATGATCATCATCGCCCACATATAAACATATGTGTACTACCCGTGCAAAGCACCTACGCATAGATCAGGCTCTGATACCACTGTTGGGTCCGCAATATAGAAAACAAAAAATTTCCTACGGTGTGAACTACACGCCAAGATCTATCTACTAGGTACAAAGGAACGGGTGGACATACATCCAACGAGAACTTACCCTCGAAGACAACGAGTTTTGTTAACGAGTAGGAACTCGTGGTTGATGTAGTCGTACACTTGCCGATCTCAAGATCGTGAGGAAGTCCGAGCAGGTCCGGCTCCAGCACGTCCTTTAGAGCAAGTCCAGCACCACCAAGTCCAGCACCGCAAAGCAGTGGTGCATCCGTGATCGCACACACGTCCGGTACCCCGACAACCTCCATCCCTCGCTCCAGCAAAGCAGCGGAAGCAGGAACTCCTTTCTAGATAAAGCCACCGGGAACATGTATCTCGCTAATCCGAGACCATGGGGAATAATACTAGAGGGGGAGAGAGATCCTTCACAAGGAGGTGTGTGTGAGAAGTGAGGAGAGGGTGGCCTTTTATAGGAGGAGGAGGGTGCCCCTCCTTCATGGCCGGCGCATGGAGGAGGTGCCCCTTCACCTCCTCCATTCATGTGGTGGTAACCCCTCCACATTAAAATGCCTCTTCACATTCCCTTTTAAAGTCTCCACTTTAAATGCATTAAATTTCTCCAAATTTAATGCTCTCTCATTCAATAAAACTCTTTTATTATTTTTATTCAGAATTTTGTTAATTACTTTAATTAACAAACATTCACATTAAACCCCCTACAACATTTCAATATTACATGCAGAACCAATTTCAGCAATTTCACCCGAAACAGTTTCAGTGTCTATTGAAATAATTCCAGCGCTTTCTTAAATCTTTATTTGAAACATATTTGCTCCAAATGGTGTCGGTATCCCTTAAGTGTGTCACCCTATGGTATCTGTGATCGTGAGATCCGTACTGACTCCTACACATTCAACGATGACTTCTGTGATCGTGAGAACCTTTAACGCTTGTAACTAAATCCCTTTGTCTCGCGATATATTACATGTCCGAGATTCGATCATCGGTATCTCCATACCTAGTTTGATCTCGTTACCGACATGCACTCTTTTATCGTTCCCGTGATATAACCTTCTAGTGATCACATCACTTGCTTGCAAGCTATTTCAATGGGATATCACCGAGAGGGTCCAGAGTATATCTATCCGTCATCGGGATTGACAAATTCCACTCTTGATCCATGAGCCTCAACATAACACCTTCGTAGCACTGAATCCACCTTTATAGTCACCCTGTTACGGTGTGACGTTTGATGTTATCAAGATAATCTTCCGGTGTTAGCAATTAACATGATCTCATGGTCTAAGGATAAAGATTACTTCGTATGATGTTATAGCAATATAAACATAATGACTTTCATCGTAATGCTATACTTCGGATGAATGTTCATCACATCATTCCACCAATGTTGTGACCTCGTTATTAACAACATCCAATGTCCATGATCAAGAAACCTTGATCATCTTGTTAATCAACGAGCTAGTCTATAAGAGAGGCATAACTAGGAACCCTTTTTGTTTATTAAACACACATGTATTGACGTTTCCGATCAATACAATTATAGCATGTAAAATAAACATTTATCATAAACATGGAATAAGATAATAACCACTTTATTATTGCCTCTCGGGCATATTCCCTTCACACAACACTATGGGCCAACGCCTCGGCTTCATCGCCCGTCACCACTGACGCAAAAGGAGAAAGTGCAGACTTCAACAATAAAGAAGCACAGAGAAAGCTAACAGACGGTACAGGTGCCACACAGAGGAAGGTTCAATTTTGAAAAAGAGGAAGCGCAACTACAATAGGGGAAAGCAAAGAGGAAATTAACAGGCAGTACACATGCCCCATAGAGGGAAGTTCAAATCTGGAACTAGATATTGGGGAAATACAAAATGGTCTACCATACAGCATCGACGCTAACGCGTCGACAGACACCAAGTAAGAAATTAAATCGAAGTCTTGTTTGCATAACGATATATAATTTGGGGTCTTAACACCACCCACCCCCAACCATAAGTCGTCGTGCACGTTCTCAACACAACACTATGGGCCAACGCCTTGGGCTTCGTCGTCCGCAGCCGCTAACGCGGCGTATGGATGACGGAACCTCGAAAAGGTAATAGGTGCCGACGATACATCTCTCATCGGCGCTACCGTGTCAACGGTGATGAATCCTCGGTACCCTAACACCTAAGGCTACCGCATCTACGTAAACTAAGATCACTGAGTACATAAAAAGGAGAAAGTGCCACACAGAGGAAAGTTCAATTTTAAAACAGAAGAAGCGCAACTACAACAGGGAGAAGCACAAGATGAAATTAACCGGCAGTACACGGGAAGTTCAAATATGAAATCAGATATGGGGGGATACAAAATGGCCTACCATGCAGCGTTGACGCTAACGCGTCAACAGGCACCAAGTGAGAAATTAAACCTAAGTATTGTTTGCATGAGGGTCTTAACACCACCCACCCCAACCCTAAGTCGTCGTGTGCGTGCTCAACATAACATTATTGACCAGCGTCTCGGTTTCGTCGAAACCTCGAATGGTTGTTAGGGTACCGAAGCTACGTCGCTCATCGACGCTACGTAAACTAAGACCACTAAGTCCTGAAAAAAGAAAATATGTAGACTACAACATAGAGGAAGTTAACATGCAATACAAATGCCCTACAAAGGGAGGTTCAAATTTAAAATAGAGGAAGTGCAGACTACAATAGGGGAAGCACAGAGAAAGTTAACAGGCAGTACACATGGCTCATAGAGAGAAGTTCAAATTTAAAATAGAGGAAGTGCAGACTACAATAGGAGAATCACAAAGACATGAAGTACACATGCCCCACAGAGAAAAGTTCACATATGAAACTAGATATTGGGGATACAAATGGTCTACCATGAAGCGTCGACACTAATGCGTCAATAGGTACCAAGTGAGAAATTAAATTTAAGTCTTCTTTGTATAACGATATATTAGTTGGGGATTTTAACACCACCCACCCCAATCTTAAGTTGGGGAAGTGCAGACTACAATGTGAATGAAGAAGCCTCGAAAGGAGGATCAAAACCGATCAAAACCAAGCAAGTTGTTCCCGTTCGGCCGCTCAGCGACCGCCACGACCAGTGCCCAAGTCAGCGTCCTACACTCTTGAAATTTCAAAAAAGGCAACCTACATACAGTAGCTCCACAAAAAAGAAAATGAAATTCCAGGACGGCTTAGTGAACATTATCACCAAAAAATGCATCTTCCTGTTTTTATGACTTTACAGATTGACCAAAAACATCAAATTAATACTAGTCATTGCTTCTCAAAAAACAAAGATTTTCATTTCTTGATCTACTGTATGTTGCTGCTCTATTGCCTATCCATCCAATATCTCACGGTAGCATCTTTTAATCAAGACAAACAAAAGCATCACACTTAGTGTGGCATTGCAATGTGAATTATTTAGCTGTGGCTATAGCAGCTGATCCACCTACCGCTAGACAGGCCATAGCTGCTCCACTACAAAGCTGATGTTTGTTTGCTGGTCTTTATTCTGAATTTTCAGTTGCTGCTGTCGAAGCAACGTTTCCCTCTCTGAACTTTTCTACAATGTGCCTCTGAACTCCTCCCCTTCCGACCTAGCAGGATGTGGCTGGTACATCGCGGCAACACGGAAGTTCAGAACAAAAGATACTAGAATCAGAACCAACATGTAAAACTTCAGGTAAAATATATGCACCTCTATTAGCGAGAGCTAACTAAGAACTGAATTTGGTAGAAAAAATCCACCCATTATTTTTGTCTCCCAATCGTTCAACACTTTCATCTCTGCATCTTGCAATATAATTCCCAAACCAAAAGGCTAACAAACTGCAAACGAAAATTCACTGCGGTAGCGTAGGTCGGTGATGGACTTCACACGAAGGTCGCATGTGCCTCCAACCTGACAAAATGATTATTTTGATCAAATACTTACACCCGACAGAGGTCCTGATGCAGTATACAAGATCAGCCACCTGCAACATATGCTTTGCCAAAAAATAGTACAGAAACTCGATTGCAGCTTGGTCTGAAAAATTCAATTGTCCATAAAATAAGCGGTGAACTTGTGCATTGAGCAAAGTGAACTTTTAGTCCCATCAATCCAACACCGAATACATAGAAAAATGTATAGAGCGACACATCAAAGGAATTAATAGTGTCAGATGGGAGAAGTATAGGACCACAAGCGAGTAGCAAAAATTAGGCTACATTGCGGTTCAAACCAAAAGCAGAAGTGCAGTTGGTCGTGCAAAGCAGTGGTAGTTCTCCATGATTCATGCACACATGGGTGGAAGCTGAGGGTGAGAACGGCAGTAGCCGGTACTGGGTGAGACGGTGGGCGCGTAACATCTGCGTGAGGGTGAAGTTCGGAGAGAGGATCGTACGTTTTCAAATTTTCAGAGAGAGGTCCGTGCATCTAGCAGTCTACTGGCAAGGAAGGGGGGAGAGGAGTATGTGGGGTAATCCAGTGTGGCGATCGTGATGGATATCATCGGCCATGCGATGTAGTAGGTGGCCGGCGCGCGGGGCAACAAGATGGGCACCGTGCGCGCTTGTTGGAAGTGGTCGGCCGACCAATCCTTCGCCAGTTCGCCGTGAATTAAACTTTCTGCAAAGATAGAATTGAACTGTCGAACAACAGAAAAACGGAAACTGCCGAACCTGATGCTTCACCCCAGCTACATCTCTGCCATTCAAGGCCGCCTGTGCTGGTCTGGTTCCGATGTGGTATGAAATGAAGCCTAGGAGAACGGCTGACCGCGTAAGAGGAGCAGGGTGTGAGGTGGACTTTGGGGCAGCGTCCACCTGGATTTCCCTGCAGAGTGCCACGGACTCGAGGGTGCGAAGGCCGTGTGTATTGATTGGAGGCGGGCAGCGGCCTGACCAGTGGCAGAGAATAAGGAGGCACACGAGACCCAAGCAAGCGGCCCGTGTGGACGGGGGCACGTGGCTTCCCGACCAGCGGTGGGAAGGAGGCCCGCGAGGCCTCGGCCGACGGCACGCGTGGATGGGGATCACACGGACGCCGGCGATGAGCAAGCAAGAGGCATGCTGGCCCGGACGGTGCCCTCGTGGATGGAGAGTTACGGCTCTGGAGGAAGAACCTGGGTGGGTGGGGTTTGTTCTTGGCTCTATTTTTACGGGAGAGTGGGAGGCCGATAGGGAAGGTCTTCTGCTTGGGGGAGCTCGCCGGATTCCATCGTCGGCTCTCTCGGACCGTTGGAGGAAGGTCGCTGCGGGATTTCATCTAGGTGCGTTGAATTTACTCGATCGGATCGAGCCTTAGGATTTCCCAATCCAATGCGCCTCGGCGAAATAGATCTCGTCGTCTCATGCTGGTGATTCTGGAAGATGGAGGAGAGGATGAGCCTAAATGTGGTCCGGCTTTCGCGAGAAAGAAATCAGGGATTGGAGACGATGAAGGGGAAGCAGCTTGTGGGTGACTAGGAATGGGAGGAGGTGAAGGGGATAAATCGTAGGGGGCTTCATCGTGGGATTCTAGAGCGCCTCACTCGGACCTGAAGCTTCTGCAACCGCCGCTTCCCCCAGGTCCTGCAAGCTCTGCATCGGCTCCATCGGAATTGGCTGGCAGGGAACAGGGGATCCTGGCACTTCCTGCGCAATCGAAGCGAGAGGCCATGCAGGGGTTGAGCTATGCAAGCTTGACAGAGGTCCTGAATCGGTTACAGAAGCATCAGATGGACATGCAAGTGCCTTTGGATCTGCTTCGCTGGAAGGGATCCATGGGAGGATTTGGAGAATATGCTGCTCTAGAGACAAAGTGGTGTCATCTCGAGACGGCGGTTGTGCAAGCACTGCTCCTTCTAAGTCAGGACAGAGCATTGTTGGAGGTCCTCGGGCAACTGTAACTTCTGACAGTGTAGCGACTAAGTTCAGAGACATCCTTGTCCTGGAGGATTCAGGTGGCTTCAGATTTCAGAGGAAGCGGGAACTGAATTTTCAAGGGAAAGGTGAAGCTAGAGGACGATGTTGTCTATGGCGGGGTCCAGAAGTCAGTGGAAAAGATGGGGAAGGAAGCTTGGTCCATGGTGACAGGGAGGTGGAGTCCTTTTTTCACCAACTTTGGCATATTCTAGAGCATCCTATGCAATTCCTTGTCTCATCCTATAAAACTAGACCTCTCCGGCCTCCTAGGGTTTACCCCCTCCTCCCAAAAGTGGCGGCGGAGGAACCAGCTAGCCTGAGGATTTTAGGAGTTGAAGATGAAGAAGCTAGAGATCACAGGCAGATTGCTACAGGCTGGACCATGGCTGGAGGTAGTATGAATCAAGGGAGAGGAGGAGCTGAGTCCTGGCAGCAGCAATAGATGCCTCATCCTCAGATGCACTCTCAGATGCAACAACAGAAATAGATGCAAGGGTATGAATATGGTCAGATGCCCCCTCCTTATGGATTTCAACACCCACCTCCTTATGGATTCATTGCTGGCAACATCCCTCCTCCATGGGGGCTTCCTGGTCCTTTTCCTCCATATCCACCTAACCCCCAATTTGGGCTGCAATCAAATCAATGGGTGGCTTCTCAGCAAGGGGGTTCTCAACAGTAGCAGCAATCTCAGAGTAGTGGAGATAATCAAAAAGCTAAGGCCCAAGGGAAAGCTAAGAAGAAGCCAGTGTTGGGAATATGCCCTAGAGGCAATCATGTATGATGTTATTCTCAATGTATTCATAAAGTTATAGTCCTTATATGAACTACTGATATGTATCATTGAATATGTGATTCGATTGTAGAACTATATATTAATGTTGTTCATACTAGTTGTCTTTGATCGTTGAGGTTGTGCTGGACACACAACTTAGACTAATGTGAAAGTCGGCTGATAACTCGGTTCCACTTGTCATGGGCATGGAGATGTTGTTCCGACTTACACTGATTCGGCTAAAGAGTTTAGCGAATCGGACTGGCCCATAGTTGAGATGCAATGAGCATATTGTCATTTGTAGTCTCAAGCAATGGAATCCTTTGACCTGAGGTGATCGCATGATCCGAGTTGTGGATCGCCAGCTTAGGTCCTATCAAACGTTGTTCCGTAAATGGGAAGTTATAAAGGTAGGGTTCAGGTTGGTTGTGAAGCAAGCTGCGTGACGTGGATTACCAAGATGGGATTTGCCCCTCTATAATGGAGAGATATTCTTTGGGCCCTCTCGTGTGATATGATTCAGAAGCATGGCCATGCGCGACTTGGTTAAGTGTTAACCAAGGAGTCGGACTAAGTGTTAGTCCAGTGAATCGTATATCACGGAACAAGAAGAGAGAGTCGAGCTATTAAAGGGATGGCAACAACTCGCCTATAGCTTGGCAAGATATATCGTGAGGCAAAGGGACTTGGACAAAAGTCACATTAAGAAAGGTTTTGTCTTCTGACTTTACGGCGCTTGGGAGTTGGCACGTCTTGCTAGAGACTGCTACTAGCTATCGACTTGGAGTAGTGACTCATGTCGTGTCTAGGTGTACGTGAACCTATAGGGTCACACACTTAAGGGTAAGTAGCCCATGTGGATTAGATCCATGTGGAGATTGGGGTACGGCCTACATAGGCCTCAAGCGTTGACCCTAGCTAGGAGTGTATATAAGTGGAGTGGCAAGGGATTGTCCCGGACCTAGCCATCATTTTCTCGACTCCTATTTTGGGCTAGACAGGATCTAGCAGTCCTCTGCCTGGAGCTCCTTCCTGTACGTGTGGATACCGGTAGAGGCGTTGCACATGTGACGGTGAGGACAAGGAGGTCCGTGGGGATCTGGACGTGTTGTACGAGGATCGCTCATCACGGCATCAACTGACGCGCTTCATCAACAATCCGCACCTGCGCGTCTAGTGGTAAATCTCATGGCCTATCATCTGAGCTAGATCTTGGGTGTACCGCGTAGGGTACAAAAAGTTTTGTTTATCTTTGCGTGGCCCAAGATGGTATCAGAGCGATAACTTCTGGTTTTAGGCTCGAGATCATGCATATGTGATATGCGGTTGGCATTAGATTGAATCTAATTGTAGTTTTGGTGGTCGATCTATGAGATAGATTGGTTTTGTACGAAGTTGATTGGATCAAATGTACTCGGGGAATGGATGATCTAGTTTCCGTGATCTAACTACTAACATCGTGGAACGACATACCCCTACCAGTCAGCTTCCGCCATCAGGGTAGACTGTGACACGTAAATCCGGATGTGGTGATCGAAGATCAAAGAGTTTGGTCGAATTGGAGTATGGGTCGGATTTGGGTAAAATTGTTTTATCCGATGCAGGACCACCTGCTTCGGCCTGTTGTAGCGCCTTATAGATGTTGTGCGAGTTTCACAATGTTGGTAGATATCGTATCTATGCATAACTTGTTTTTGCAGGATGATGTTGTGAATGGTATGACTTATGTGCATGTGATGTGTATAATCCATACGTGATTTGCGTATCATGGTTTTGTTAGCCGGTTGGAGACTAGGTGCTGTCATTTTATTGTATAACGACATGCGCGTCAGATTCTCTATGTAATTTTCTTTACTAGCTAATGTAGCTATTTGGAGAACCCGGATGGCATGCAAGTCGATGTACAAGTCGACTACATGGTGTAAGGCGGCACATTACAAGAGTTGGCATGACTCGAATTACAAGCTTTTGTGGAGATGGAGATCGCCATGAAGAGAGCCATACCATTTCACATTATAATTGCTTTATTTTGTGTTATTGTTATGTCTCTATTTTACCTCTATTAGATAGTTGGTAGAAAGTAATCCCTCAAAGAAGATCTAGTTGGTTTCCACGCCAGTGCTGCACCATCACAAGTTGGACATTTTTGGTAGTAGGCTCATAAAATTGAGGTGGTATCAATTCTTTTTGACTAGGTGGGTTTGAGTCGGACTCTTAGAGCGGAAGCACTCGGTAACCTAGACGGGTCTATCACAATGGTTGTGGGACATGGGGAAAGGTAGGATGGGAGCCGGGGCATGTGATGCCACCCATCCAATAGGAGTCATATGAGATACGATTTACAAGGAGTTATCTACTTAGATCACTTGACGACTAGCGGTGATGATAAAGATCACTAGTCGGCTTGCTTATTTAGGATCCTGAATCACTAAGTAACCATTGGAGGGGTGTTGGTTCTAGTGGGATCATAAGTATTAAAGTGCTTGATATGCTTGCTCTTTTACGGATACATGTCTTAAGTGTTTTGCATATTTTTCTATTATAGATCAATGGCACCTAGCAGTCTCCCTCAGATTTCTAGTTTTGCTTTGAGAACCATCTTTGAGAAAGATAAGCTAAATGGAACTAACTTCACCAACTGGTATCGTAATCTGAGAATTATTCTCAAGCAAGAAAAGAGGGACCATGTCCTAGACAACCCACTTCCAGATGAGCCGAATGAGAATGCAAGTGTCGTAGCCAGCAATGCTTACCGTAGGACTTGTGATGAGTCTATGGAGATTAGCTGTCTTATGCTTTCTCACATGGAACCAGACTTGTAGCAGCAGTTCGAGAATGTTGAGGCCTACGATATGATCGAAAGCCTCAAAAGTATGTTCTAGGCTTAGGCAAAGACTGAGAGGTATTAAGTCTTTCAGGCTTTGTCCAGCTGCAAGCTTAAGTATGGCGATCCACTGAGTATGCATGTGATTAAGATGGTTGGTTATGTGTAGTCTGTGGAAAGGCTTGGCTACCCCATTAGTGAAGAGTTCACTACAGACATAATTCTAAACTCTCTTCCTAGTGTGTATGGTCAGTTCATATTGAACTACCACATGCATGGTATGGATAAGAAGCTCACTGAATTACATGGGATGCTCAAGCAGGCTGAGGCAGATCTCAAGAAAGGCGCCAGACAAATGTTGATGGTGCAAAATAAGCTCAGTTCAAGAAGAGTTCTTGGACTAAGAAGAAGAAGGCAAAGTCAGGAGGTAAGGCTGAGGACCCGGTCCAAAGCGCTTCCTCAGGGACTAAGCCATCTCATGTAGCCGGATCCACTTGCTTCTATTGCAAGGCGTATGGCCACTGGAAGAGGAATTGCAGCAAGTATCTGGCTGATAAAGCCAAGGGTGGAGGTGTGACTTCCGGCTCAGGTACTCTTGTTTGCAATGTTATAGACATTTATCTTACTAATGCACCTGGTAGTTCTTGGGTATATGATACTGGATCAGTTATTCACATCTACAACTCGTTGCAAGGACTGGTAAGAACTAGGAGCATGGCGAGAGGCGAGGTTGACATTTGAGTCGACAACAAAGCGAGAGTCGCTGTGTTGGAAGTCGGCATGATGCAACTTCATTTACCTTCTGGATTCTTAATGGAGCTGAATAATTGTTATTATGTTCCAGTGCTTAGTCAAAACATTATTTCTGCCTCATGTTTGATGAGACAAGGCTATGAGTCGAATATTAAGAATAATGGTTGTTCTTTGTATTTGAATGATATGTTTCACGGCTTTGCACCCGTCTAGGATGGGTTATTTATTTTGAATCTTGATGGTGAATCTGTCTATAATATAAATGTGAAAAGGTTGAAACCAAATGATCTGAATATGACTTACTTTTGGCACTGTCGGCTTGGTCATATAAGTTGGAAACGCATGAAGAAGCTCCATGATGATGGACTTCTAACTTCGTTCGACTTGGAGTCGTTCGAGACATGTGAATCCTGCCTACTTGGCAAGATGACCAAGACACCTTTTGCAAAGTGTTGCGAAAGGGCGTCTGACTTATTGGGACTAATACATAGTGATGTATGTGGCCCAATGAGCACGACAGCCATAGGTGGTTATGAGTACTTCATTACCTTCAATGATGACTTGAGTAGGTATGGATATATCTACTTGATGAAACATAAGTCGGAAGCCTTTGAAAAGTTCAAGGAATTCCAGAATGAGGTACATAATCAACTTAGCAAGAAAATAAAGTTTCTTCGGTTGGACCGAGGAGGCGAGTACATGAGCCATGAGTTTGATGACCATCTAAAGAGTTGTGGAATAGTTCCCCAGCTCACTCCGTCGGGAACGCCGTAGAGAAATGGTGTGTCAGAAAGGTGGAATCAGTCCTTGTTAGACATGGTACGATCAATGATGAGTCGGACAGATCTGCCTATATCGTTTTGGGGTTATTGTCTAGAAACTACAGCGTTCACACTAAATAGAGTACCATCAAAGTCGGTAGAGAAGACACTGCATGAGATGTGGACTGGCAAGAAGCCGAGTTTGTCTTTTCTTAAGGTTTGGGGTTGTGAAGCTTTTGTCAAGCGACTTTAGTCGGACAAGCTTACAACCAAGTCGAATAAGTGTATTTTCGTGGGGTATCCGAGGGAAACCTTGGGTTACTACTTCTACAATCGAGAAGAGGGCAAAGTGTTTGTCGCTCGGAATGGTGTCTTCCTTGATAAAAAGTTTCTCAGTTCGGGAGTCAGTGGGAGCTTGTTGCAGCTCGAAGAAATTCGAGCGGTACCGGCCAGCAACGAGTCGGCAAAAGCCTTAGAGGTTGAGCCGGTCGTGGCACCTAAGCCGGCAACTGCACCGACACTACGAAGATCGGCTAGATTGCGAAGTGTTCGTGATGTGTTGCTTTTGGATAGTGATGAGCCAGCAACTTATTCAGAAGCAATGGTGGGATATGATTCTGATTCATGGCTTGGAGCCATGGGATCCGAGTTAAAGTCCATGGATGAAAATTAAGTTTGGAACTTGGTTGATCTGCTAGACGATGCAAGACCCATCGAGTGCAAATGGGTCTTTAAGAAGAAAATTGATATGGATCGAAATATTTCTGTCTATAAAGCATGGCTTGTCGCGAAGGGGTTCCGACAAGTTCAAGGAGTTGACTACGATGAGACTTTCTCACCCGTAGCGATGCTTAAGTCAGTTCGGATCATGTTAGCTATAGCAGCCTATTTCGACTATGAGATATGACAGATGGATGTCAAGATGGCTTTCCTAAATGGAAATTTAACCGAGGACGTGTATATGATACAGCCCAAGGGTTTTGTCGATCCGGCTAATGCTGACAAGGTACGCAAGCTTCGGAAATCCATTTATGGGTTGAAGCAAGCGTCTCGGAGTTGGAATATTTGCTTTGATGAGGTAGTCAAATCGTTTGGCTTCATCAAGAGTGATCATGATTCTTGTTTATACAAGAAGTTTAGTGGGAGCAAAGTAAACTTTCTGATCTTATATGTGGATGACATATTACTGATTGGAAATGATGTCCAGATGTTGCAAGAAACCAAAGAATCATTGCAAAGAAGTTTTTCAATGAAAGACTTGGGTGAGGCGACTTACATACTAGGAATCCGGATCTATAGATATAGATCAAGGCGGCTCATTAGATTGAGTCAGAGTACATATTTGGACAAAGTGTTGAAGATGTTCAACATGGAATCATCTAAGAAGGGGTTCTTACCGATGTCCCATGGCATAAAACTTAGCAAGACTCAGTGTCCTTTGACAACTGATGAGCGAAGTCGGATGAGTGTGATTCTGTATGCTTCTGCAGTCGGATGCATCATGTACTCTATGATTTGTACTAGGCCAGATGTTCCCTATGCTCTAAGTGTTGTGAGCAGATACCAGGCTCACCCTTAATAGATCCACTAGGCAGCGGCTAAAAATATCCTTAAGTACTTGAGAAGGATTAAGGATATGTTCCTGGTTTATGAAGGTGAGGATGAACTTAGTGTAAGGGGTTACACGGATGCGAGTTATCTCACGGACTCAGATGATTCTCGTTTGCAATCAGGATATGTGTTTGTAATAAACGGAGGGGCTTTGAGCTGGAAGAGTTCCAAGCAAGAGACGGTGTCTGCGTCTACAACAGAGGCTCAGTATATTGTTGCCTCGGAGGCGGCAAAGGAAGCCATTTGGATGAGGAATTTCCTCATGGATCTTAGTGTGGTTCAGGGCTCGTCCAATCCATTAGACGTGTATTGTGACAACAATGGTGCTATCGCACCAGCCAAGGAACCTAGACAACACCAGAAGAACAAACACATATTCATGTGGTACCACCTGATTCGCCAGTTTGAGGATCAAGGTGATATCAAGTTATGCAAGGTACACACGGATGCAAATATTTCGGATCCGTTGACAAAGACGCTAACACAACCGAAGCATGATGCGCACCTGAGAGATATGGGAATTAGATGCCTAGACATGTGATGTCAGATGATTAACTCTAGTGCAAGTGGGAGACTGTTGGGAATATGCCCTAGAGGCAATCATGTATGATGTTATTCCCAATGTATTCATAAAGTTATTGTCCTTGTATGAACTATTGATATGTATCATTGAATATGTGATTCGATTGTGGAACTATATATTCATGTTGTTCATACTAGTTGTCCTTGATCGTTCAGGTTGTGCTGGACACACAACTTAGACTAATGTGAAAGTCGGTTGATGACTCGGTTCCACTTTTCATGGGCATGGAGATGCTATTCCGAGTTACACTAATTCGGCTAAAGAGTTTAGCGAATCAGACTGAACCACAGTTGAGATGCAACGAACATGTTGTCATTTGTAGTCTCAAGCAATGGAATCCTTCGACCTGAGGTGATCGCATGATCCGAGTTGTGGATCGCCAGCTTAGGTCCTATCAAACGTTGTTCTGTAAATGGGCAGTTATAAAGGTAGGGTTCGGGTTGGTTGTGAAATAAGCTGCGTGACGTGGATTACCAAGATGGGATTTTCCCCTCTATAATGGAGAGAGATATTCTCTGGGCCCTCTCATGTGATATGATACGGAAGCATGGCTATGCGCAACTTAGTTAAGTGTTAACTAAGGAGTCGGACTAAGTGTTAGTCTAGTGAATCATATATCACGGAACAAGAAGAGAGAGTCGAGCTATTAAAGGGATGGCAACAACTCGCCTATAGCTTGGCAAGATATATCGTAAGGCAAAGGGACTTGGACAAAAGTCACATTAAGAAAGGTTTTGTCTTCTAACTTTACGGCGCTTGGGAGTTGGCACGTCTTGCTAGAGACCGCTACTAGCTATCGACTCAGAGTAGTGACTCATGTCGTGTCTAGGTGTACGTGAACCTATAGGGTCACACACTTAAGGGTAAGTAGCCCATGTGGATTAGATCCATGTGGAGATTGGGGTACGGCCTACATAGGCCTCAAGCGTTGACCCCAGCTAGGAGTGTATATAAGTGGAGTAGCAAGGGATTGTCCTGGACCTAGCCATCATTTTCTCGACTCCTATTTTGGGCTAGACATGATCTAGCAGTCCTCTGCCTGGAGCTCCTTCCTGTACATGTGGATACCGGTAGAGGCGTTGCACGTGCGGCGCTAGGGACAAGAAGGTCTATGGGGATCTGGACGTGCTGTACGGGGATCGCTCGGCACGACATCAATTGACGCGCTTCATCAACAATCTGCACCTGCACGTCTAGTGGTAAATCTCGTGGCCTATCATCTGAGCTAGATCTTGCGTGTACCGCCTAGGGTAAAAAAAGTTTTGTTTATCTCTACGTGGCCCAACAGCCAGTGCCTCTGAAAGGAGAAAGCCAGTGTTGGCTCTGATGTTCTTACACAGACGAACTATACAAGTTCTATCTGTATGTGCTGTGGAGAACCAGGCCATCACCAGGTTGTTTGTGGTAAACAATATGTCTGCTTCATCTGCAAGGCTGTTAGCCACAAAGCTGAGGATTGTCCAGTTAAGAGAAGGCCACATCAGATAGCTAGGTATGTGGGTAGTGTTGCCACTAGTTTGGGTTTCTATCATATTGAAGCTCCAGAGGTGACCATCAACCATGTTGCTCCCACTAAGAACTATGGTTTGGTAGTGGTGAAAGGAGGTGAAATCACTAGTACTGAGTTAGCTGTGGAGTTCTCCAAGATTTACAAGACCAACTGGCCATGGCCGATCAGAGAATTAGGTCATCCAGGTGTCTATCTAGTTAGATTCCCACCACACATCCTGGTTGATCAAGTGATTGGCTATCCTAGATTTGGTTTGGCTAAAGAAGGTGTTTGGGTCAAGGCTGAGGCTTGGAGTGATGATCTAGAGCCTGTTGAATCCTTGGTTACCACTTGGATCAAGATTTCTAGCCTACAATCAAAATGGTGTGAGTGTAATGTGCTTGACCAAGTCAGTTCAGTGTGTGGAATCATGCAAGATGTGGACTGGCTAAGTGTGTTTAAGGATAATGAAAAATGTGTTAGGGTAAAAATTAAATGTAGGGATCCACTCAAAATCCCAGGTAGTAGGCTGTTCAATTTTCATGGTAGTCTATTTCAGCTGGGTTTCACTGCTAAATTCCGTGTGGAGGATGATGAGGCTGAGGATTTACTAGGAGATGAGGTGGACTAGAGTAAGAAGGGTGAGGACAACCAGAAACAGGGAGGAATGGAGTCTAACAAGCCTTCTGACATCCAGGATAGAGGAAATAGCCGTACCCAGGATAATAATGTGCAAGGGAAGAATAATAGCTTTAAGACCAGGATGGCAGCTTGTGGAACTGATGGTGGAGAAGGTTCTGTCAATGCAGCTAGGATATTGCACATCTTCTAGGAGAAAGGGCTTGTTGATGAGTCTGGTGGGTTTGTATGGGACAAATCCCCTATGCCTGCTAAAAGGGATGATCATATCTCTGGGTTCTGGTTTGATGAACAAGGGAGTTTCCAAGATAATAAGTTAGCTGCAGCAATGGTGGACTTAGTTATGCCTGATTGTATTCTACCAACCAGGAAAGAGCTTGTTGATTCCATGGGTGTTGTGGGTGTTAGAGGCAAGCAACATAAGGTGTGGGGTCCTATCCATTCCACAAGACAGAGTCACAGAATTGACAGATCTCGGAAGGTGATGGATAAGGCTATGGAAAGGAAGAAGGTGATCAATTTGGAGAAATCAAAAATGAAAGGTATAATGAATACTAATCCTTTTAATGTTTTGCATGTAGATGAATTAGAAGATATGGCTTTGAATGTAGGTATTGAAATACATGAGAGTCTTAGTGATAATATAGATTTGATACCTAGTAATAGCATTGATATGCCTTCAGCTCCTTTATTAGGTAATGAGGATATTGATGATATAGCATATGAATGGGTACAAGTAGTCAATAAATCTCGCTGCAAGCACCCCAGGAAAAAATTCAATGATATGTGCTTTCTAGAATAGTAGGAGCATCTCTGCTCCTGATAGGAAAAAGTTCATAGATGATAATTTAGTTCATCTGAATGTAGATTACATAGGTTTCCAAGAGACCAAGAAGGAGAAGTTCAGTAACTCCTTTCTGAAATCTCTTTTAGGCAATAGGAATTTTTCTTGGGATTACTTACCTGCTATAGGTACTGCAGGTGGTATTCTGGTAGGAATTAATTGTGACAAATTTGATGTTGTAGCATGGGATATTAGGGAGTTTTATATTAGTACTGTTATTAGAAATAAGACTTCTGGTGCTAATATTAGGATTACTACTGTGTATGGTCCATCTTATGATGATAGAAAGCAAGCTTTTATTTCTGAATTGCATGATCTTTTTATCAATTGGGATGGTCCTGCCATGATTGGTGGGGACTTCAATTTAATTAGATCTCCTAATGATAAAAGTAGTGGTAATGTAGATTATAGATAGACAGATAGATTTAATGAATGGGTGGAGATATGGGCCCTTATGGAAATAGGTTTGGCTCGTAGAGCTTACACTTGGGGTAATGATACGTTGCAAACGTATCTATAATTTTTGATGTTCCATGCTTGTTTCGTATCTACTTTCTTATGTTTTGTCCACACTTTGGAGTATTTTTATACACTTTCTAGGACTAACCTATTAACAAGATGCAACAGTGCCAGTTGCCTGTTTTTTGCTGTTTTTGGTTCCAAGAAATTCAGAAAATCAATATTCTCCGAATTGGACCGGACAAAAGGCAAAGTTGATATTTTACCGGAAGACACATAGAGTTCGAAGGAGAGACGAAGGGGTCCACAGGGCGGCCACACCCCCTTGGGCGGGCAGCCCTAGGCCACGCCAGGGCATGGTGTGGGCCCCCTGGCCACCCATCGACCTTGCCTCTTCGCCTATAAGAAGCCTCTCGATGCATAAACCCTAGATCGAACAGCCTCCAGCCACGAAAAGTTCCGCAGCGCCACCGCCACCGAAGGGGAGATTCGGGGGACATAAAGTCTCTGTTCTAGCACCCTGCCGGACGGGGAAGTGTCCCCGGAGCCATCTCCATCGTTGTTGCGGATTCCCATGATGAGGAGGGAGTAGTTCTCTCTCGAGGCTAAGGGTTCTACCGGTAGCTATGTGTTCATCTCTCTCTCTATGCATGATCATATTGTGATCATGAGCTTTGTAATCAAGTAGATCTACCTTGATACTCAAGTGCTTTAATAGATCTCTGCTCTCCCCATGTGTGTGAAGTTGACAGTGTGCACACCATGGTGGCACTTAGGCTAGAGATTACAAATACTTGTTATGAGTTATATTTGGAGTTGGATATCTTTATGAAATTGTGGTGTTTGTTGGAACCATCTAGTGCTCAAAGTGTCAGTGTGGGGTTATCTAGATGAGAAAGGTTTACTTTGAGGTGTGTTGTTATAGCCCTACCATGGATTAGAGTGTCCAACCGGAGAGTAGTTTAGGGTAGTATCATGAAGATAATATATTTATATGAGAGTGTTCACTAGTGAAAGTATGATCCCTAGGATTTGTTACTAAGCATTGAAACACCGTTTGCAACTAGATCTCTTGCATGTTTGCTTGCTTTCATCTTTATTTCAGATTGCCTTTTGTCTCTTCCACGCCATCAAACTATTTTCTAGCCCCGTTGTCTTATATCTATACCACTTGTATTTTACTATCTTTTCGCCGCACTAGTGCACCTATACACCTGACAAGTGTATTGGGTGTGTTGGGGACACAAGAGACTTCTTGTATCTTGATTGCAGGGTTGC
Organism: Avena eriantha; assembly: GCA_910589775.1. Classification (NCBI taxonomy): domain Eukaryota; kingdom Viridiplantae; phylum Streptophyta; class Magnoliopsida; order Poales; family Poaceae; genus Avena; species Avena eriantha. The sequence continues at coordinate 409,776,260 of OU342743.1, read as the reverse complement.
TTGAGAGGGGATACCTTTGATCACTTCCTCCCTGAGTTCGATAAACCTTGGGTAATCCACTTAAGGGAAACTTGCTGCTATTCTACAAACCTTTGCACTTGGACGCCCAACAACTGTCTACAAGAATAGCAGTGCGTAGACATCAAGCTATTTTCTGGCGCCGTTGCCGGGGAGGTAAGGTAAAAGGTAATCACATCTTCTGGCTACTAAGATATCTTCTAATATAGTTGCTAGTGTGTGAGTGCTCGAAGTTATTTCCTTAGTTCAACACTTTTTTTATTTGAGCAACATAAGGTCTTCGCAAAAATTGGTTTTTACCTGTTGGTCTGTTTTGACAGATTTCTCCCATTATTTGCATTTGCTTCTTGTTGGTTCCTTTTTGGTTTCTATTTGGGGAATTGAGATTTTTGAGGAAGTTCACAGTAGCTTGTGTTTTAATGGAAGTTTTTTTGTGTTGAAACTGAACCCAAAGACTTATTATCTTGAGTGCAGTAATGTTGCTAATAAAGATTATGTGAAGTTTTGTATGAAGGAAACTTTAGGTGTATGGAGAGAATGATGTAATGAGATGAAGAATGGACTAAAGCTCAAGCTTGGGGATGCCACGCGTGTCACCCCAATAAATATCCAAGAAGTACAAGCGCCAAAGCTTGGGGATGCCCAGGCATCCCCTTCTTCATCAACAAAAATCCCAGGTTTCTTCCAAACACTTCATTTTTATTGTTTCATGCACAGTTGTGTTGTTCTTGGAGCGTCTTCTTTTTCTTTTTCTTTTTTGTTTTGGTTTTCGTTTGCTTGGTTTTCTTAGTTTTCTGAATAAATTGAGTGGACCCCCTCTTTCATACATTGGTTTTCAAATAGTTTGGTTTGGATTGGAAAAGAGTAGGAAAAGTTCATGCTTAAGTGGTAAAATGAGCTTGTTTTTGATTGTGGCCTATGCTTTGTCATGCCATTCTTGATACTGTTTTGGCTTTAAGCTTAGTGATCTTTGTTGTATCATGACATGTTATAAACAATTGAGATTTCTTATTGTGCCTTGGAAGAATCATGCATTGTTTTAGCATATTAAAGCATAGTATTGTGGTATTCTCCTTTGATGCTTTATTTGGGTTAACTTAGCGCATGCTCACACCATGTTATGACTATCCCAAGTCACCATAGCCTTTATGATTCTTTAGTTTTCGACTTGTAATATCACTTTATGCTTTAATTAATGATGTTTTGTCGCTTTGCATGATTATGGCCATTATTGCTCTCTTACTTGGTCGCTCTCAGTCTTTTGCTAGCCTCCATAACCAAGTATGAGTTCCACTCATGCATCCAACTCCAAATAAAACCAAGTTATTCCAAAGAGTCCACCATACCTACCTATTAGCATTCGCTATTCTAAGTATATTCATGTTTTTATGTACCTTCCGAATTAAACTTGTTATGAGAAAGCTAGTGATTAAATCTCTCACGAACTTGATGGCACACTTTACTTTTCTTGCCCTTAATAAACTTAAACCATTGTATCGTCTATGTTGTATATGCTTGCACTTATATGTTGGGGATTAGCAGAACCATGTTGTCATGGGGAACGATTTCAACATTGCACTTGTACTTTGTATCTAGTTGATATCATGCTCTTTTGTCTATGGATGTCATCGGTGTGAAATGAAAGGGGAGCTTGTAAGTCCATGGAGTTATGTATATGTGTTAGAGATACGCCTGGGCCGCCAGTCTAATCCATGCTGTCATGGTGGAAACCTACCCGTAACCATAATGAGCTGTCTATGAAGCATTCTTATTATAAAAAAAGAGTCAGATATTGAGAAAAAAGAAAAAGAAAAAAAGAGGTATGAGAAAAGAGGAAAGAGAGAAAAAAGCACCATTTTCCCATGGTAAATAAAAAGATTGTTGAGATGCTCGTTGTATGCTTGCCTTGTCATTTTGATATGGGGATTCTTCCGTATCATCGGGCAAGGGGTACCCCGTTGGCGGTTCTCTATGATACACATGTATTTACTATGACAAGAACTTACCGGTAACTAAACTTGAGTAGCATGAGGAGCGACCCTCGTATTCAAGGGACATGAGATTTCCAACTTATCTTTGTCAAGCATATACTCCATAGTTTGTTCACTTTAACCTTAATCACTTTAAGATGCTTATGATAGGGGCATTGAGAGCTGAAAGCTAGTAAATACCATAATTTTTGGAAGCTCTTTATGAAACTTGAATCCCTGCTTCCTTCTATGAAGGCCTTTATTTTACTTTTATGTTGAGTCTCCACCTTCTATCTTTATGCACCTATTGAGAGAGCATAATGGCCATTCTTAGCTTAATGTGCATTGTCCCACAACTTGTTGATTGATGAATAACTTTGATATTGCTTGTTCTTAAACTATTTGTATCTAGTCATCCTTATAAGCTTTGAAGGTGTCCTATGTATTTATGATTTGCTACATCATGAGGGACAAGCTGAATGCCACTATGCTATGTTTTCTTTATGTGAAACAAACAAACGTCTTTCAAAGCATTGTTATTTATGAATATTTTGTTTGTACCTTTTCATGTTATGACATAGTTGCTATGGCTTATTGTTAGAACTATAACTTTCGTGCTATGTTTAGAGTATTTTGATCCCAGCTTTCAATGCTTGCAAATGGTTTGATCAAGTTTATGATGGTGCATGTCACCTCAAAAATTATTCTTTTCTTTTTATCACTTACCTACTCAAGGACGAGCAGGAGTTAAGCTTGGGGATGTTGATACGTTGCAAACGTATCTATAATTTTTGATGTTCCATGCTTGTTTAGTATCTACTTTCTTATGTTTTGTCTACACTTTGGAGTATTTTTATACACTTTCTGGGACTAACCTATTAACAAGATGCCACAGTGCTAGTTGCCTGTTTTGTGTTGTTTTTGGTTCCAAGAAAGTCAGAAAATCAATATTCTCGGAATTGGACCGGACAAAAGGCAAAGTTGATATTTTACCGGAAGACACATGGAGTCCGAAGGAGAGACTAAGGGGGGCCACAGGGCGGCCACCCCCCCCTTGGCGCGGGCAGCCCTAGGCCGCGCCAAGGCATGGTGTGGGCCCTACCTAGCATGGCTATATTTACATGGATTATTTGTCCTTAGTGTAATCTGTACATTCCAAGGGAGGAACTAATATGATACAAAGGGAAGCACTAAGATAAAGAGGAAGTGCAGACTATAACAAGAAAGAAGCATAGACGAAGCTAACAGGCAGTATATGTGCTACATAGAGGGAAGTTGAAATTTAAAACGGAGGAAGCGCAAACTACAAAAGAAACAAGCGTAGAGGAATTTAATAGGTAGTAAAAAATCCCCATAGAGGGAAGTGTAAATATGAAACTAGATATTCAGGGGGGAGGGCAGGAGGGGGAGAGAATAATGGTCTACCTACCAGGAAGCGTTGACGCTAACCAAGCAAACACACATTTACATACAGATAAGTAAAATTATCCTTTTAAAGATCAAATTTAAAGCTGACGGAATAGAAACTTGAAGAATAGCTAGAGAAAAAAAATGAAGAATATAGGAAGTGCTAGAGAATAAGCGCAGGTATTATCTACATGGAAGTACAATTAATAGAATATAGGAAGTGCAACTATGACATGAAAATAAATATATATAACCAGCAGGGAAGTACAAGGTTCCAACAAAGAGAAGCACATAAATATTTGGGAATTAAGCACAAGTTTAATAAGAAGAGAAGTATAGATAAACCACAAAATGAAAATATTTACAACCGCAGTTATTTATCTCTACACTAAAAGTGATGGCGATCCTAGAAAGGTCCATTACAAACAGTTATGATATTCAATAATGAATCAACTATTGCCTCTGGCTTAACATCAACAGTAGTTCTTCTCCTTGGGTTGACAATGTAGAGTGTGGAGAAAGACACTGAATCTTTGGACGAAGTTGATCGAGCTAAACCTTGTTGTCTTGATGGAAGACAAGTGTGTACAGGTGCTCTGCCTTCCACTCAGGGACATGCTCCTATAGAAAAAACATGTACAGTAACAGAAACATCACTAATACAACTTTCACAAATTAAGAGTTAATCAATAACTTATATTATGTTAATTAACATACATCATAAGTATCAATTGCTTCTACGAGTTCATCACCATCATAAATTGATGCATACTTAAGGCAGTAGTACCCGTATTGGTTAACACCTTGCTTAGGGAATTTCTTATAGGTAGACCTAACCGAAACTTTACTCCCATTTGGATGTCCATTTTTCCTAGACGCTTCTTTCTCATAAACACCTTCCATCAATAAGGAGATCCTTCGTCCCTGTTTTTAAGATTTTTGAAGAAACAAATGTGAGGACAAGAAATAGGATGTTCAGTTTTCTTTAAATTAACAAACTTAGTGGAAAAGTTAATAAATTTGTTACGAGCACTTATAATCTCTACAGTATCATTAGAATGGAAAGAACTCCTAGGCAGATTCGGGTGGCTATCCCAATCATAAGAATCCAGCACATCAAATCAGCCACGATATTTGTTCATCACATACAGGACATGATGATTTGTCGTTGAACCAGGTACCTTTTTACAATAAGGCATCATTATCTATTACGAAAAATCAAAATATCTTATATCATAAATAGAGGTTCACAGTGCAAATAAAAGGCATGAAAGTACAACAATAATGAACCTCAGTCTTACCAGATTTGCCATTAAAAGATTCTCTCCTGGTCTAATATAATTTTTGAAACAATGGACAACTCTAGTGACATAAAACTTCCTGCTCGACGTCATATTATCCATTTCAAGCAGGTACTACAGTGTATATGATATTAAAAAACATAAGCCATCATTTTTTGTACAGTGTATAAAGAAGAAGAATAATAGAAATAAAATGTTTCGTTATCTTTACCGTGAGAAAAAAAGGACTCAAAAGCACATGATAACCAGACGAATACACACGATTCGTGCTAAGATCAGCTTTCCAAGAAGAAATAATGAAATCCATCATTTCTCCTTCAAGCTCTCCAAATTCACCAAATGCTTTCGTTAATTCCGCACCTGTGAATACTGAATCAACTTCATACCCAAAGAGGTCCATCCCATGAACAAATTTACATAACATTGTATTGCATTTCAAAAAACAAAAAATAGTTTGAGGTTGCTTTAAACATATGAAAAAATAAAAATAAATAAAGTACGGGAACAAATAAATAAAGAAGCACAGATGTCAACACAAGGCAGTACAAATTTAATGGAGCATAAGGTATGAATGAAGCTAACAAGAAATTTAAGATTGCTTACTCTCCATAATGATCCATTCCATGCTTGTTGAGCATGAAATCTCTTAGTAGACGTGCGTTTTTAAGATGTTTGAATTCTCCTGGACTGAACTTCTCAATAGGTCCACTCCACTTCAATGGTTTTCTTGGGGCCCTCTTGGATGACGTTATATTCGAAGGGCGAATAGCAGCATCAGTTCTCTTCTTGACAGGAACCTGCTTCACCACTAACACAGTCCTAGTACGTGGCTTCACAAAATCATCGGAATCGTTGTCTTGTGAACCAATATTGAAGGCTTCTAACTTGTTTCTAGGAGGCGTGTCCGCATGATAAACCTCATCTTTAAATTTCACAACCTTATTAGAAGCATCACATGTTTGGCTCGTGATGACATTACTAACTTCAGCAGGACGCACATGAGTTTGGGTATCATATTACAAAAATTCTCTTCATCTAGATCTAGAGATTCACCTGCATCGTTTCAGACATAGATAAGAGGAAAAATATTATAAATGGGTAGCATAGACCATAACAAATGGAAAGCACATAAGTTAATAAAAAGAAGCACATGGACCTAAGAAATGGACAGCGCAGACGTTCATAATAGGAAGCACAGGGGATAACAATTGGGAAGCACAAACCACAAGAAATGATAAGCACGGGGACATAAGAAATGGGCAACGCAGATGTTCATAACAGGAAGTGCAGTAAATAACAAATGGGAAGCATAGAAATTAATAAAAGGAAAGCATAAGAAAGTTATAAAAATTATTATAAATGAGTTAATAAATGTGAAGGAAACATGGTACAACAATTTGATTGAACCAAATATTTCAACAACAAACAGAACATACCTGGATGATACCCAAACAAACCATCAAAGTCAACTTTAAAATGGCCACAGGTCACCCAGCTAAAAAGCATTGTTTTCTTAATGTTAGGAATATCCTTGCAGGTAAAATCACTAAGCAATTTACCATTCCAAGAGCCAACAGTCTGTAACATGAAAAATCCACAATCATGTCTGCAAAAAAATATAAAAGAAATAATACATTATCAGATCCAACCAAAGAGAAAAAAGAAATATATTCTTGTGATATGAACATCCTAATTTGAAAAAATGTCTTACTTATTATCTTTCTTAGGTGTACTCAAATAGTACGTCGGTAAGTGATCAACATAAAGTGGGTTGTTAGGGATTTACATATCTTAACTAGCATCTTCCCAAAGCTGCTTTATATTTTTCGCCATTCCGTTGAACATATGTCAGCCAGTAGATTTTGTGGGACTGTATAGAGAATCAATATAGTAGAAACAAGAATCCCTCAAGGTTGAGAGTGACAACAGCAAAATGACCACACGTATGTTTATCAGGTGGGGGATCCAAGTAGCGAAAAGAATCTGTATGGACAAATAAATTATAATAAGAACCCACAGGTAACAAAATATATAGTACACTTCATATCACAAAATGAATTAACTCACAAGTTCATGATTATCCATACGCTTGCCACTTTCAGTAACCAATCTCTAACGTTCTTATCAAACTGTCCACTCCATATCTTACGCTATATCATTTTAGTCAAATCAGAAAATATGGAAACGATTTGAAATATGAAAAGATAAAGTAAAGAAAAAAGAATTACTGCAACTTACACAAACCCAAAATGCACAATAAGCCTTTCTGATTGTTTATACTTCCCCTTTAATAGAAAGATACCCAATTCATCATATTGTGTGGATAGCAATCCATCCAAGCTAAATGCATTGGCAACATGCAAAACAGTAGCTTCAACTAAAGTATTTTCAAACATGGGAAGGGCTTTGAGAAAAGAATAATTCCATGAGAACTTATTCTAAAGAGTAAAGAGTAATGATTAGTAAAGAGTAATGATTACTATGAATTAGTAGAAACTTATGCTATTTTATCATCTTCAGTAACCCGTGTGACCCGATCATAAAATAAGTCAATAGCTTCACGAAGATGAGGAAAAATATTGACAAACCTATCATCTACAAAAATAAGAGTATAGTATGAACTAATCAAAAAAGCACATCACATGTTTACAGATAAGTTGGGGGTTCTTAACACCACCCACCCCCAACCCTAAGTCGTCGTTCATGCGCTAAACATAATACTATGGGACAATGGCTCGGCTTTATCGCCCGTCGCCGCTAACAAAGCGTACGGGTGACGAAGCCTCGAAAGGGTGTTAGGGTACCGATGATATGTCTCTCATCGATGCTAATGCATCGACCACGACGAATTCTTCGGTACCCTAACACCTAAGGATACCATGTCTATGTAATCTAAGACTGCCAAGCACATAAAATTGAGGAAGTAAAGACTATAACTATAGAGAAGCACAGATGAATCTGACAGGCAGTACAAGTCTTACAAAGAGGGAAGTACAAGCTACAACTAGTGGGAAGCATGGACTACAACTTAGGGGAAGCACAGAGGAAGTTGTAAAGAAGTACAGATGACCTATAGAGGGAAGTTCAAACATGAAACTAGAAATTAGGGTGTCGGGAGGACGGGGGTGGGGGTGGTGGAATAAAAAATGGTCAACCATGCAGCGTCGACGGTAACACATCGACGGATAAAATAATGGTAAAATAAATCTAAGTCTTATGTGTATAACAATATATAAGTTGGGGGTTCTTAACACCACCCACCACTAACCCTTAGTTGTCGTTCACGCGCTAAACACAATACTATGGGACACCGGCTCGGCTCCGTCGACTGTCGTCGTTAACACGGTGTACGGGTAAAGAAGCCTCGAAAGGGTGTTAGGGTACCGAGGATACGTCTCTCGTCGATGCTAACGTGTCGACGACGATGAATCCTTTGGTATCCTAACACCTAAGGCTACCGCGTCTATGTAATCTAAGACAACCAAGCACATAAAAAGGAGGAAGTGCAGACTATAACTACAGAGAAGCACAGATGAATCTGACAGGTAGTACAAGTCTCACAAAGAGGGAAGTACAAGCTACAATTGGTGAGAAGCACATACTACAACTTAGGGGAAGCACAGAGGAAGTTGTAAGGCAGTACACATGACCTATATAGGGAAGTTTAAACATGAAACTAGAAATTAGGGTGCCGGGAGGAGGGGGTGGTGGTGGGGGAAGAAAAAATGGCCAACCATGCAGCGTCGATGCTAACACGTCGACATTTAAAATAATGGGAAAATAAATCTAAGTCTTGTTTTCATTATAATATATAAATTGGGAGTTCATAACACCACCCACCCCAACCCTAAGTCGTCGTTCACGCGCTAAACACAATACTATGGGACAACTGTTTGGCTTCGTCACCCGTCACCACTAACACGGTGTACGAATGATGAAGCCTCGAAAGGATGTCAGGGTACCGAGGATACGTCTCTCGTTGACGCTAACTCATTGACGACAGTGAATCCTTCGATACCATAATACCTAAGGCTACCAAGTCTATGTTAGTTAAGACCACTATGCACATACAAATGAGGAAGTGTAGACTATAACTATAGAGAAGCACAGATGAATCTGATAGGCAGTACAAGGCTCACAAAGATGTAAGTACAAGCTACAACTGGTGGAAAGCAAATATAAACTTTACATAAAGTACAAGAGACCAAAAGAGGGAACTTAACAAACATATGTGTAACTTGGCAGACTTATGACCAAATTAGTAAAATTCAAATTCCATTATGATTAGAAGAATATGGGGAGCCCCCAACCCCCCCCCCCTACACACTTCATGACAAGTAAACATTGATTTAGCGAGTACAGATGCAACTAGAGAAGGGAGGCAGCCGCGCCAGGTCGCCAACCATTGGTGGTGCAGACTTAGATCTTGCCCATGTAGGTCTCCATGGCTTCTTACAGTACTGTGATGGCCAAATTTCTCCTCATACAAATTCTGAATTGCGTTGACCTCGACCATTCCTTGAGGCTGCGATGGATTGCAGGCCCACACGAGTTCTAAAACACACGTGGAGGAGACACAACAGTTAGAAAACAAAATTAAGTCGATTTCGTTGCACAAACTAAATTTTGCAAGTGTTTGAGCACACATAACAAACCTATCGAGAGAACAATTAAAGATTAAAACCAATACAGAAATAGATCGACATAGTAATTGAGGAACCAAAAGAAGAAATATGGAAACGGAAACGAGCAATTGAGCACGGGCAGGGAAGGGCAAAATTGAAGACATGCCAGTGTTTATTAGGTCTAAAAATCTCAAGCGCAGATGCGGATTAGCCCAATTGATCGAAATACAATAGAATCAAAAAAATACATCGCTAAACTCGACGAACTCATACAAACAATAGGCAGTTCAGTAGTTCAGTCAATATATGAAGGGCAGTTCACGCGGCAGTATAGTTATAGTGTCTAGGGAAGTACAGTCTGGTGTGCAGAATAATATTCTACAACCGTTTGCAGGGAGTAGAATAGTAATTCTACACCCATCCTCTAACTTTAGAACCGTATATTATTAAGTCACATAATTTTTTTACTTCGAAAGTCGAGAAGAACATACAAAATTTAGAAATGACATAATTTTTTGTTTGCATGCCATATAAAAAAATCGACGTAAAATATGTATTTTTGGTGTTCTTTACACTATAATGACTCATACACTTTATTTTTTGTGTTTTTTAGTTGTGGTGAATATATGAACATAATTATTTATATACAAAACATAATTTTATTGGTCTCACGATGTAAAAATATGTTGGGTGCAAAATAACTATGTTGAACCCTGGTTGCTGAATAGAGTTTATATATATATCCACTATTCAAACACCGATTCCTAAATAACTATTCAGGAACCCCTACCTTTCACGTGAACACTAGGAATCATCTATTAACTTTCACGCGAACACGAGTTAACTTTTTTCTGTCCAAGTTAACTTCCAGTACGTAGCAGTAGTAATGAATGTTAACTTTCACCTGTGTAAGTTAACTTTCATGACCATTCTTAACTTCCTCATGTGTGCAAATTAACTATATTTTCTATGCTAGTTAACTTTCTGACGGAGCACTGATATTTTGTGATTTTGCGGACTGTATATTGATTGCAGTTTTTGAACCACTTATTAAATGATGCATGCGATATACCGTTAAAAAGGTATGGAAATTTTGCATTTTTTGTCAATAAAGTTTTTCCTAATTTGTTTTAATTTTAAAATAATTTCAAATATACTAAACAGTTTTTCACGAACTTCTGTGTTACTGCACTATTTTTTGGTGCTATTTTCAAATCGCTCGTCAGAATGATACATCTGATATACCGTTGAAACGGTATAAAAATTGCGCAACTTTCTTGTAAATAAAGTTTTTCCAAATTTCGTATAGTTTTTAATTAATTTTAAATATATCAAACTTCATTTTTGTGGACTTTTCCGATTTTGTATAGTATCTTGTGCAACTTAACTTCCACTGTCCTTTCTTAACTTTTTTGCAAACAGGGTTAGCTTCCATTTATTTTCCATATTAACTACCCGATCTGGGCAGGAGGTGGTGGGATTTCTCTGATTATTAACTTTTATTTTTCCGTGAACACGAGTTAACTTCCGTTCTTTTCATGTTAACTTTCGCTCGGAAGTAAACCATCTTGCCAGATCCCCTATGTGTGCAAGTTAACTTCTGCCCGATGCATTTCTTAACTTTTCGAAAAGTAGTGAGAGAAAATGAATGTTAACTTTTGCCCCCAATGCACATCGTAACTTCCACGGCCCTTAACTTCCGTGACCCTTCTTAACTTTCCCGTGTGTACAAGTTAACTCCGTATTCTATGCTAGTTAACCTCCTATCGACACACGTCGTAGAGGGTGGTCGGTGGCGCCCAGGGTGGAGGAGGGGAGAACGCGACTGGCGGTGTGCGGGACGGAGGGCGCGGAGGTGCGCGGGATGGAGGAGGCTGGCACAACGCGGGGAGGAGGGCACGCGGGGCGGAGGAGGCCTACAGCGCGCGGGGAGGAGGGTGGCAGGATGCGCGAGGCGGAGGAGGCCTGTAGGAGGAGGGTGCACTAGGAGGAGGGCACGGCTGCACTCGTGGCGGAGGAGGCAAGCGGCGCGCAGGGAGGAGGGTGGCCGGCGGCGCGAGGCAGAGGAGGCGTGCAAGGAGGAGGACGTGCAGGGAGGAAGGCGTGGCGGCGCACGGATCAGAGGAGGTAGGTGGCACGCGGGGGAATAGGAGGGGGCATGACGACGCTGTGAGGAGGAGGAAGAAGGTGGTTAGGTGGGGTTCCTGAATAAGCTTATATAGGAATCTCTTAAGGGGTTCTATATATATATATGTATATATATCAACACAGATAGGATGCTACCTACGCATGCGTCTAGTGTCGTTGGATATAGAGAGTAGTTCTATTAGCTCTTTAGATGAAAGGGAGCAAGATCACATGCTGTTCACGACGTCGTCTCCGTCTTCCCCCCTCCCCCCAAATAGCACGGCAAGGGTTCCAATCGGCATGCCGAGCAGCCTTTTTATTTGCACAAATTCTCGCTTGCATGTACGCGTGTGATGAGCTGTGGCCAATAGCATGTTAGGATAGGTGTGTGCTAATTTAGGCAATCAAATCAAAGCACCCCACAAGCAACATGCATTCTTTCCATCTAAAATTTGTGCATAAATTTCTGCTTGCTGGGTAGGTGCATGATGAGTTGCATGTAGGTGTATGCTAGGTAGGTACATGCTAGGTAGACCAAAAATGAAGCATCTAATCGGATAACCTGTTCAACTTTTATCATGTATTCCTTCCATCCAACTAGCCGTACGAGTGCACCACGTAGGCAAGCATATCAGTATACTTGTTGATTCTTACAGTCAATCTTGCGGTCGGTTTGTTTGCTCGCGCGCGTGGTTAAATAATGTGCTTAAAAAATATGCACTCCTTGTTAGTTCGGCTAGCTGGTAGTCGTCCGCACGACAGTTCTGAAAAAATATTTTTTATTGGCAAGAATGGTCGTGTGTTCCTAGATTGTAAAAAATATATATTTGTTGATATGGCACGAAGAAACTTACCAAGTGCAAAATAAAATAGATTATATACCCAAATTTGATTAGGATGTGACATGGCAAAGAAAGAGTTGAATGGTGAAAATATTCCATTTTTGTGGGTTCATTTTTTCCCTTTTTACGACCTTGTTCATAGTGGAAGAAAAGGAAATGCAACAAAATATGGATGCGATCCATGTTCATGACATTTTCCTTGTTCCAGGAACGAACTAGCTGATGTATTGCTACCTCATCTAAGCGTCCACTCAGCGTGCAGGTGAGGCTCACCTTTGCCTCCTTTCTTCCATGCTCTGGTATGTTTTTTGTAATCTGTTAAGAATTTTTTATTTGTTTTCACATTAGTAGAGAAACTGGTCTACCATTTATGTATTTGTGAAATTTGATATGTCAAAATTTTCAAACTCCGTTGTGGCAACTAAGCTGAATTGGCTTGTATGTAGTTTCTGAGAAAAAAGGAGATAGTTACTTGACTTAGACCAGATTGACACTGACCAGGAAGTGAACAAAATTGTGAAGAAGTGTGAAGAACTGAAGACTGAAACTGACAATTAAGGGCAGCTTCAAACCGACCCCAAGCTCAATACCATAATGTCGTGTGCAAGTTATTGTTACTTTCAGTACATCTGCGTATTTATCTGAATTTACTTGGTTTTGCATTGAGTTAACATCAGTCATTACTTCTCGGTTCTACACAGATGCTACATATTGACAGTACATACACAAGTAAAAATTGACTCTATATGCTGTCCTGGACAACAACTTCATGCTTGTGGTTCGGTAGTAACTTTGCAACAACTGGATGCGATGGTAAAAGAAGTCATCCCACCAGCCCAATCCGACCGACCAATGGGATGATCGAATGGCTAGCAATGGGTTGTGCGGGAAGAATATCATTTTGCGGCCCGAAAGTTGGGTCGCCCAGGCAACGCGGTACCCAAGTTGATTTTTATCACCGCGATTCGAAAAGTTGGGTGCCAATTGCTGAGAGGGGTCTTTTGAGTAAATGATGGCCAAACCAAATATTTTCAAATCGCACCCGTTAAGTCAGGATATTCCGTTACACTAGTTCCTGATGTGCCCCTCCTTCGTCGGTCACTCTTCTTAGCCACCCTACACGTGTCGTAGGAGCAAATCCATTACTGTACTTTCCTAACTTTCGACACTGAATCTTGTTGCGGCAGCGGCCGCGGTCCCTTTTCTTCCCTTCCCTGACCCTAAATATGTTGGCGGCGGAGGACCTTTTTTCTCCCTCCCCCGACACTGAATCCGACGGCGGCGGCCCAACATGTCTTGCAAGGCGAAGGTTGTAGCTATGTCGTCGACTGATTCAGGTCTATCGAGGCCCAAGTCCGGGGCTCAACGCGTAGCAGCGGCGAGGTCTTCAGCCTCGGTTAGCGAGGAGGCCAGCAAGGATACTGCTCCCAACGCACCTACGAGCAGCGGGTTGAAGAGAAAAGCAAGGCCGGCGGCGGATTGTTCGGCTCCGGTGGGCGGATGCAGCACCCAGATCTCGAAGAAAAAAACCCGGGAGAAGAGCGAGAGGTGAAATTTTCCTATGCCTTATCTTGCAAGTAGATTAGTTATGGCATAATAGAATCGTATGAACTGAAATGTTCCCCTTTTTAATCAATTTAGGCACAACTTTGATACAAGAGACCTATATAATGTTCACAGTTCATGTTCGGCAGTACACTGCAAAACTTGATTTTGGTTGCGAGAGGGTTGTGTTCGGGCAAGATGTGCATCTGCTTGTGAATTGCAAAGAGGTTGTATCTGTTTCGTAGCTGGTAGATATGCTTGCCACTAGAATTCCCTGGGGTTCTAGACAGAGGACAAAATTGGTGTGGCACAACATGAATGATACCTATCAGCAAATTGAGCACTCCCATGAGCTTCAGATGGTTTGGGAGTGTTGTGCAGCTGATCGTAAGGTGAAAGTTGAAGCGATGATTGATGATATGTATGCAAATGCTAGAGATCTTGATGCCAGAGCTTCTGCTCCTAGAGAATACGGACCAATAGATGCTGATCTAGATAAGTTCAGTATACGCATAGAGGTGGATTCATACATGGCAAAACTTGATGAGGGAGTTAATAAGCCAGTTTCGTCATGTACTGTGGAGATCACTGTCGATTCCAAAAACATAACTCTTGATGAAATGAGAAAGATGATCGGTAAGGAAATCAGTATTGGCCCTAAGCAGATGGCAAAAATCTGGCGGCGGCATCATAAGAAGAAGCAATTCATAGATGTTTTGGATACTGAAGATCTTATGCAGATTATGCGGCGAAAGAAGCGAACCAGGAAGGTGTTCTTCCTTGGTACCATTTCTGATGTTGTTGAATAGGTTATAGTGGATGTAGATGCCCCTGTAGTGGCTGAACAGAATGAGGTGGTCGACGTTGAGAACTGCTACCATGGGCTTGTCATATGGACCACAGGGTTCCCCTCCCTGTATTTGTAATATTGACTGATGTTGCATTTAGAGCGTGTTTCTGTGATTATGTTTGTTGAGAGATTGTGTTATAATGTTGTGCGAGCATTTGAGATTTTCGGACATGTCACTCACTGAAACCATTGTTGTTGTAATAAGACATAAGTACATTGTAGTTGACATGATTATGTTTCTTAAGATGACGTACCGTACTTGTTTTTGTTATTATGTTTGTTGGGACATTGTAATGTAATGTTTTGTGAAACTATGACTGGACTAGTTATGCATAAATACATTGTAGTTGACATGATTATGTGTCTTGAGATGATGTACTATACTTGTTTCTGTTATTTTGTTTGTTGAGAGACTATAATGTAATGTTTTGCGAAACCATGACAGGACAAGTGATGTGTAAGTACCTTATAGTCGACGTGATTTTGTTTCTTGAGTTGATGTAATATACTTGTTTCTGTGATTACGTTTGTTGAGAGATTGTAATGTGATGTTTTGTGAAACCATGTTGTGGATATGTTTGTTGAGAGATTGTAATGTAATGTTTTGTGAAACCATGACTGAAGAAGTGATGCATAAGTACCTTGTAGTTGACATGATTTTGTTTCTTTAGATGATGTAATATACTGGTATGTTTTCATTAGGCAATGAAATTGGGATGGAGGGAGTGCAACTTTAATATTTGAAATGAGAATGTGTGAAGAGAATCCATATTAGGCAGGAGACAGTAATCCAGGGAAAGGGCATGGTATCCATTAAAATATTGTAACATGCCAATTTAGTCATTGTTGTAGTGGTAGAAGGGTTGCTCTCCCCCCTCTCTCTCTTGCCGACGCCGACACCGACACCGTCGCCTGCGACGACGCATTCGCCATGCTGTCCTTGAACGGCGAGGACGACCGGTCGAGCAGTGAAAGCCTTCTCTCCGACATCGAGTATTCCTTCGATGATGTGAGATCCTCTGTTTTCTCGGGCTAGGGTTAGGCAATGGTAAATCTCTGGGCCTGAGCTCCATATGTGCATGCAATCGTGTTCGATTTCAGCTTTGCGTTTACCTATAGGTACCAAGGACGATCTACGACTCCGAATGGGAGGGCCTAGATCTCGATGGAGAAGTGCCATGTGACCATTGGCTAAAACTAGGGAGATATGTTGCATTCGAAGGCAATAACACTAGGAGAAGGTTTTTGGGTTGTACAAATCAGGTTTGTTTACATTATGTGCAACTGTGACATGAAGTAAAATGTATCATGCATGTTCATAACACTATAGTGTGTGTGTGTTTTTAGGTTGGCCTCGTGTGTAAAGCAGTAGAGTGGGTGGATCTTGAGTGGCCAGATGCACTTAAGAAATGTTTGGCACAGTTATGGGAGATGTATGAGTTGGAAAGGTCGGGGATATTTACTGATGTAAGTGATGCAGCTGAAAAAAATTACGAGCTGTCGGTACGAAATAAGGAGTTGGAACAAGAAATCGAGAATTTGCAGTCTCAGCTAACTGACGGAATCGATGGGAGCTTGGTTGTTGGAACTACAAAGAAGGTTAAGGATAGTCACACGTTGCTGATTCATAATATAGAAAAGGAGAGGGATCAGCTCAGGGAAGACAAGAAGAAGCTAGAGTACTGCATTGCGGATCTGTTGAAGGAACTGAAGAAGGCGCGCAAGGGTGAACAAGGACAGACTATAGAGGATAAAGGAAATTCGAGAGGAATAATTTATGTTGTGCCAATGCCTGAAACTAGTTAATTGTAAGACTTGCAGTTGCGCTTTCCGAACTAAGCCAAACTCAATCCTCGAGCAAACTATTTTCAGACGAACACACTGATCGTGCATAGAGTTAAGTTCACGCTTACAAAATCACCACTGCAGAGGATAAACTAGGCAATTCAGTACTAAATAGACATATGTTGTGTTCAAGCGAGCCTGGCCCGGAGCTGCATGTTTTCCTCCCTAAGATTGGCTAGCTCCTTCAGTACTATGTCGCGCTTCAGCTGTAGGTTCCAGCGCTCCGACACGGATTGGAGAATTTTGTCCATAGCCATATGATTTTCCTTCAAGATCCCTTTCATGATCTCCATCTGGTTCCTAGCCGAGGCGCGACCTTCACTGTGTAGCTTCGCCCAGTCAGCGTTTAACTCCTTCAGTTTCTGGCACTTGTCAGAAGGACCACGACTTCAGCGCGCAATTGGTCAAAGGCCAGTTTCTGGGAATTCTGCTTCTCCCTTTGGATTGCTATCTTGTCATTTAGCCAGGTCGCCAGGTCCTGGTCGATCTTTCGCCTCTTTCCTTGCAACAAAAATACATAGTATGGTTTGTTCAGTTCACCAGGACAAGCTGGTTAGTTTCCATAATTAACTGAATCGACTAGTGGCACTGTCATAATTTCAAGGAAGAAGCAATCTAGGACTAATCAACATTTTATGAATCGACTAGTGGCACTGTCATAATTTCAATTTCAAAGACAAATAAGATTTATCAGCAGTTTAGTGTGCTGTGGCTTTTTCCCAATATCACCAAATAGTAGTGGGAGAGTGGCAAACTCATAATGCAGAAACCCATGTCTATATACATAATGGAAAGAGAACATGGTGTCCATTCATGAACATGAACACCAACACATGTCCAGATAGATAAGGAGTTGCCCTAGGATTCTTATTGCACCCTATAATGGGAAGCAGACATGGGCATTGCTCCCTAAACCCTAAATATTACAAAAGGAGAGGAGGACGAACTGATATTCGTGTCCCCGCTAATGGGAATCAGACTTGGGCATTGCTCCGATACGCCTCCAGACATGCCCTTAGCTCCTCGTTCTCTTTCCGAACACCCTCGAGTACGGTGATCCCTCTACTCATGTCTGCCTTCATCTCCTTGACTGCATCCAGGCAATGGTTCCTGTCATGGTAGGCTCAGATGGTAGCCTTGGTGTCCTCGACGCGTCCTCTGAGTGCATCGCTGACTTCGTCCTGCAGGAGAATGCACCTTTCCACGAGATTCTTCTTCTCCTCCGTGAGCTTCTTGATTATCTTGATGGCCTGTTCTTGCCTGTTCAAGTTACGGTTGAGCACTTTCTGCAGCCTAACAACGTCACATGCAAAATCTAGCGAGATCTCCTTCTGCACAGATAATTTCTTGCGTAGGCTTTCATTAGCTTGGGTGAGGGAGCGTGCAAGCTCATGTTGGTTGGCAATCTTGGAACTGATCGCGACCACCTTGTCATGGTACTCGGCCTTCGATCGCTGCATCGTTCATGTTAATTGAAATAGGAATTCTACAATTACACTCCAGGCCCCAGGTGAATACTAATACAGATCAAAAAAATCCCCGTTGAATCTATTGGCCGCAGTGTTAAAAAATGGACCTAGAGATCTATTCATGACCACGATAAACTAATCCTAATCACAAAAAATCCATAGTGAATCTATGAACATCAGTATTAAGGAAAGACCAAGAGATCCAGTCATATTCATGAAAACTAATACAACTCGCAAAAGAAGAAGAAAAACCAATGCGGGGCGGACAACATCTAAGAAATCCACATCATAACTCGGAGAAATAACAGCGTGGAGATTTGCCACCTCGCTGAGACATGGAACAGGGCCGAACGGGTCCTGCAACGCCTCCGTCGTGGTGGATTCGTGCTCCACGGCCGGCCTATAATACGTAGAAGAGGAAGAGCCAGAAGAAGAAGGAAAACAAGAAGAAGCTAATTAAGATCATGATGGAGAGGGAGATGGAGAAGAAGTAGAACAAGGAGACCGTACCGGGAGGAGCCCTCGCTTGCTAGAACATTAGGCACCATTGTCGAGGGAGATTGGGCCTCGATGAGAGGGTGGGCTTGAGCGGTTGGTAGAGCAAGAAGTGCCTCGCGGCGATTTCTCTCCCTTTTCTCCATGAGGATCGTCGACCGGCCTCTCCCCCTCCTAAGTGGAGCCATGGCTTGCAGGGTGAGTGTGGCGGCGGCAAAAGGAAGGAGATAGTGATTAGTGTGGGAGAAGAGTCAAAGAGTATAGGCCATGGTCCAGTAGTACTAGTACTGTTATACAAGACCACCGTGTACGGTCTACCTTCTCAAAGAAGCCAGGGAGGCAGGGGTAGGGAATCGATGGGACTAGTCTTTATTGCGATGGACACTTCAATGATCTTTGGCACCGCCCAAAATCCAGTATATAATAAGGGGAGTGCGATACGGGTGGTCATCACGGGAATCGGCACGCACATCCCGCGTGCGTGTGTCACGTGTTGATGAGGCAATGACGCGCGCAACTGCTGCACGATCACGTCGGCACGTCCAACTCCGTCGAACTCCACGTGACAGGCACGCACGGGATATTTACGAGTCTAGAATACGCTGTGCCACTTTTGTTGTGATCAAATTATGTTCAGTACGCGAGTTATTACTTCTTTCTTCTTCTTTTTTGATAATCGACAAATGCATGCGTGGACACGACGCATGAAACCGCTGCTCGTCCTTGATCAGAACGGCACCCCACTCTGTGGACCCGCCATCGACCATTCGGAGCAACTACCTCGAGCACGATGCCCCCTCGCCGTGGCAATGGCAAGTCCAAGCTGTCCATTGACCGTCCTGCGTCCCCGGCTCTTCGCTGCATCGTCCGCGCTCGCGAGTCGCCTGCTGAGGCAGCACGTCGTGTCCGACCGTGCCAGGATCCATCGACATCGGCACTCGAGGACACCGTGACGTCGAAGCTCGTACCGACCGTGAAGGAGGAGCATGGGGTACCTGCAGCGTCGAACGAGCGCAAAGAAACAGCCAGGACGGGGCGCGTGTTGCACCGGCGATTACAGACAAGAATAGGAATGAGAAGAAGATCAGGAAGAAGAGAGGAGATAGCTATTTGGATGAGTCCGACTCTGCCAACGAGGAGGCGTTCATTGATCAGTTGGAGGCAGAAGTGGAGGAGAGTGACGTGGACCCGTGGGACTACGAAGAGGAGGAGGAGGACTCCGACGAGGAGATAACGCTCTTATTTGAGGAAGGGGGCGGTGTCGAGTCGTCAGAGGAGGACACCGACGGCGGATATGGTAGGGACCATGGCATTGACGAAGATGAGGACGAACCGGAAGACAAAGACGATGGCTTCTTCGAAATATGATCATTTATTTTATTTATTTTAGTTAGATAGATGGATTTTCACTTGTTTATGGAGGTAAAGTATCCGTGGCATGGATAGAGAGGTGGCACGGATTGACCATGCATAAAAAAAGTGGAGAAGGGAGGGGTTATCCTGCCCGTTGGATCACATGGGATCAACGGTTGGTGGAGACGATCCGCCTGACATCTGTGTCATCCAATCAGGGCATAGCACCCAGAGTGAGCACATGTTTGGGATCTCCACACGTTTGGGCTTTTGTGAGATTTGTGACCGAGAGAGAGGGAAAATCTCTTTTCACAATCCGCCTATGGATCCACTAGTATCATTCAAATCTGTGCTCTTTTTACTAACAACAACCAGAGTCATTGCATGTGTGTTCTCTTTAGAGACCACACAAGGATCCACCAGTGTCATTGCATGTGTGTTCTTTTTACTAACAACAACTGGAGTCATTGCATGTGTGTTCTTTTCACATACCACATATGGATCCACCTGTGCCATTGCATGTGTGCTCTTTTCACAATCCACCTATGGATCCACCAGTGTCATTGCATGTGTGTTCTTTTTACTAACAACAACTGGAGTCATTGCATGTGTGTTCTTTTTACTACCAACAACTGGAGTCATTTCATGTGTGTTCTTTTCACATACCACATATGGATCCACCAGTGCTATTGCATGTGTGCTCTTTTCACAATCCACCTATGGATCCACCAGTGTCATTGCATGTGTGTTCTTTTTACTAACAACAACCACAGTCATTGAAATGTGTGTTCTTTTCACATACCACATATGGATCCACCAGTGTCATTGCATGTGTGTTTTTCACAATCCACCTATGGATCCACCAGTTTCATTGCATGCGTGTTCTCTTTACTAACAACCAGAGTCATTGCATGAGTGTTTCTTTTCACATACCACATATGGATCCACCAGTGTCATTGAAATGTGTGTTCTCTTCAGAGACCACACATGGATCCACCAGTGTCATTGCATGTGTGTTGTTTTCACTAACAACAACCAGAGTCCTTGCATGTGTGTTCTCTTCAGAGACCACAGATGGATCCACCAATGTCATTGCATGTGTGTTCTTTTTCCTAAGAACAACCAGAGTCATTGCATGTGTGTTCTTTTCACATATCACATATGGATCCACCAGTGTCATTGCATGTGTGTTCTTTTCACAATCCACCTATGGATCCACCAGTGTCATTGCATGTGTGTTCTCTTTACCAACAACAACATGAGTCATTGCATGTGTGTTCTTTTCACATACCACATATGCATCCACCAGTATCATTGCATGTGTGCTCTTTTCACAATCCACCTATGGATCCACCAGTGTCATTGCATGTGTGTTCTTTTTTACTAACAACAACCAG